>OY744533.1:94672077-94674577 GCA_963556195.1 Sepiola atlantica
GTTGGTGAATACATTTTCTTTTTGTTACCTATTTTTCTAATGTGTGACACTCCGTTTTGCTCAATGTATTTTGAATATTGGCGGACACTAATAAAACGTTAACGGTTATTTGAAATATGGTGAAGCATCACACCAGGTTATGGTTACCTAGTTTATTACAAACTCTTCGTCGGATTTCAGCATCCGTATTTCATACTAAACCCTGCGCAGAGATTACACTTTTCAAATTGTTAGCGCTGAACTTCTCAATTCGAAATTATCCCAGTATATGTTAACTTGTTATCGAATGCAAATCACACATCATTACCACAATTAAATAACATCTCGTTTCACTGTTCCCCCATATGACTGTGACTCTTTATTCCCGATCGTTATGATGGGGCGAATTCTTGCTCTAGAATTAAAGTCTCACAACAACCAGAGAAAAGAGAACATTCTGTATTTTAAGAAGGACCGTTTATTAAGATTAGGATACCACAAGGCGAGGTTTAGGGCACAATAAGACTACTAGTACACTTAAACACTTCCGTGCTCGTTTGGAGACTGTCTCGCTCGACGAATCTCTCTGATATGTTGAGAGCTCGTTGCGACACAAACGCGTATTATCGGGTTCTTATCTTTTCGAATCAGCCATTGCTATATTCAAGGCTTCTAACAACTTTTTCAACTGTGTTGATTGAGATTGATAATTTCAGTTACCAAGGTTGATTGGTTCTTAAGAAACTCTGAGATCGTTTTAGCCTTCCAAGTTTCATTTATATCTCCTTACGACTCATCTTGCATATTAGGTTATACGGGGAATCAATGAATATTTTTCGAAAATGACTGCCATTTGCTTACTAATTCACAGATCGATTAAAAATGTTTGCTTGCCGCATGCATCAATGACACCATATTGCGTACCAGATTATATATACTGATATCAACGACGGAAGAAGAGGAGGAAAAAAAGGAGAAAGTAAAGAAAGAAAGTTGGAAGAAAAGAAAGACATGAATAAATAATTAAAAAAATAATAGAAAAATAGGGGAAGGAAATAAATAAAAAGAATTTAAAAAAGAAAGTAAGGACAGGAAAAAAGAAATTAAGAAAAAAAAAAAAAAAGAAGAAATATTACAAGGAAAGAAAGGATGAATGGAAATCAAGAAAGAAATAATAGAGTAAAGGAAAAAGCGGGGGAATAAATCAAAAAGAAAGAAAGAAAAAAGAAGAAAGCAAAGAAAGAAAGAAAGAAAGAAAAAACAACAGAGTAAAGGAGGACAGGAAGATATCCATGAAGACAAAAAGAAGAAAACGAAGAAAAGAAAGAAGAGATTAGGAAAAAAGGAAAAAACTTATCCTGAAAGAAAGAAAAAGAGAAAGAATCAATCATATGCGAGATTTAAAGATAGAAAGAAAAGAATACAGATGTGCGTGAAAAGTAAAAATGAAAAAAGAAAGAAATTATAATAAAAATGAAGAAAAAACAAAAAAAAGAAAAGTGCCGTTAAAAATGAAGTAAAAGAAAATAAGTGGGTGAAAAAAAATTTGAAGAGATTAAAGAAAGACAACATCAAATCTTTAAGAAGGATAGATAAACGGAACAACCGAAAGAAAGAAAAAGAAAAAATTGAGTAATGAAAGGAAGAAAGAAAATATTCAAAAAGTCAAGAAAACAGAAAAATAAAAAAAATAAAGAGCTGAGTATCGCGTGAAATAGATCTTATACGTACTGGCCTGACTTTCTCGTTGTTCCATCTAAAAAGCAAATAAAAATGGCAAAAGGGGAAAAATTATTTTTCTTATTTGAGTTGTGAAGTCAAGATTCCTCCATCGAATCAACAATAGAAAACGAGATTTATCCTGTTTTGCGTTTCAATAAAATAATTCCCTCCCCAAAATAAATGCTTCAGACCGGGACCCACTTGTCTCGGATCCACTTCTCCTCCATATTCCCTACAATCGACTCCCACCAACTCTTCAACAAAACAGCACGCTCTTGTATCAGATGTTTCATGCTTTTGTTTGTGCTTTAGGGTGTTTTTTGGGGTGAGGATGGTCTATTATTATTATTATTATTATTATTATTATTATTATTATTATTATTATTATTATTATTATTATTATTTATTTATTTAGTTAGTTATTTCTTGTTCCTCGTTCTGACGAATTATAATAGTCATCAAGTTCAAGTAGAAATGAGTATATACCCTTAACTGAGTGGAGGGGCTTCTTTCAAGAGAATATAAGACATTGAAAAGAAACTGACACGCACACACACTAATACACACACACACGCACACACATATATATATATATATATTAGTATTTCATGTATCCACATAACATTTTATAAGGAGATGTAATTTTTTATGTATCAATTTTCAGTATTTACTTCAACAGTGCTCGATACGTAGAATCTACGAAAATATATTTATGGCAATTAAGCTACAAAGAAGCTACCGCGTTTCATCAGCGGGGGGAAATCTTCAGGCTAAAATGCATGAAAGTATTTTTATCGAG
>OY744533.1:94682077-94719577 GCA_963556195.1 Sepiola atlantica
CTATATACGTACCTATTGCCGCCCCGGTGCACGTGCTATATATGTACTGATCGCCGCCCCGGTGCGCATGCTATGTACGTACTTATTGCTGCCCATGTGTACATGCTATATACGTAGCTATCGCCACCCCTGAATTCTGAATACGTACCTATCGCCGCCCCGGTGTGGAAGCTAAATATGTACATATCTCCGCCCCGGTACGAATGCTAAATACATACATATCGCCGCCCTAGTGTGATTTCTAAATACGTACCTATCGTGGCTCCTGTGTGAATTCTAAATACGTACCTATCACCGCCCCGGTGCGGAAGCTAAATACGTACATATCGCCACCCCGGTGCGAATGCTAAATACATACCTATCGCCGCCCCGGTGCGAATGCTAAATACATACCTGTCGCCGCCTCGGTGCGAATGCTAAATACATACCTATCGCCGCCCCGGTGCGAATGCTAAATACATACCTATCGCCGCCCCGGTGTGAATGCTAAATACATACCTATCGCCGCCCCGGTGTGAATGCTAAATACATACCTATCGCCGCCCTGGTGTGAATGCTAAATACGTACCTTTCGCCGCCCCGGTGCGCCTGCTATATACGTACCTACTGCTGCCCCGGTGCGCGTGCTATATATGAACCGATCGCTGCCCCAGTGCGCATGCATAATACATACCTATCACGTACTTATTGCCGCCCATGTGCACATGCTATATACGTACCTATCGCCACCGCTGAATGCTAAATAAGTACCTATCTCCGCCCAGGGATGAATGCTAAATACGTACATATTGCCGCCCAGGTGTTCATACACCATATGTACCTATCACTGCCCCAGTGCGAATACTAAATATGTACATATCGCCACCCCGGTGAGATTGCTGAATACATACCTATCGCAACCCCGGTGCGAATGCTAAATACGTAGCTATAGCCACCCCTATGCACTACTATATAGTACCTATTGCCACCCCGGTACACATACTATATATAAACCTATCGCCGACCCGGTGTGCATACTATATTCGTACCTATCGCGGCTCTGGTGCGCATACTACATACTTACCTATCTCTGCAAGGGTACACATACTATATATGTACCAATCTCCAGCCCAGTTCGCATACGTAAGAACTTATATTTATTCGGCCCTGTCGTGTTAGAAAAACAAAATAGTGTTCATTTATGTATTGTCACTATCATAAATATAAATATTTTTAGTTACAAACAGAAAAAAATACATTTTTTTGCCTCCCCACAAGAAATTTTTTTTTCTATCCTCCCACATACTTAGAAATATTTTTAATTTAAAGGAAAAAAAAAGAAAAATTTTTGACGCCCTTACACCCCAAAAATTTTATGTTCCCCCCATACATAGAAATATTTTTATTTTAAAAAAGAAAAAAAAAAAATTTTTTAGCCCTCTCCCCCGAAAATTTTTTTTTTCATTCTCCCCATACACATAAATATTTTCAATGAAAAAAATAAAAGACAAAATAAATGTTTTGCCTCCCCCCCAATTTTTTTTATACTCCCGATGCGCATGCTATATACGTATTTATTGCCGCCCATGTGCACATGCTATATACTTCCTATCGCCACCGCTGAATGCTAAATACGTACCTATTGCTGTCGCGGTGCGAATGCTAAATAGGTTTTCAGCGTAGATGCTCTTAAAATATTATCCAAACCTATCACTACAGTAGCTCTATCTAGGACATTGAACAATTTTCTCCCGGACAACGCCGAGTACTTTAAAAATAAAAGAGGCCGTATGAGCACTACTGAAATAACTTAGGTATCCTCTCTCCTTCTGATCTGCCAAATAGTCCAAAGGGAAACGAAGATGGCATTAAAATATTTTCCAAACCTATCACTACAGTAGCTCCATTTAGGATATTGAGCACTTTTCTGCCGGACAACGCCGAGTACTTTGAAAATCAAGGAGGCCTCCTGAGCACTACTGAAATCACTCTTATCGATTCCCCCATCCTTTTCAGCATAGATGCTGTTAAAATATTATCCAAACCTATCACTACAGTAGCTCGATCAAGGACATTGAACACTTTTCTCCCGGACAACGCCAAATACTTTGAAAATCAAGGAGGCCTCCTGAGCACTACTGAAATCACTTAGGTATCCCTCCTTTTGATCTGATAAATAGTCCAAAGGGGAACGAAGATGGCGTTACAATATTTTCCAAACCTATCACTACAGTAGCTCTATTTAGGATATTGAGCACTTTTCTCCCGGACAACACCGAGTAATTTTTAAATCAAGGAGGCCTCATGAGCACTCCTTAAATAACTCTTATCGATTCCCCCATCCTTTTCAGCGTAGATGCTGTTAAAATATTATCCTAACCTATCACTACAGTAGCTCTATCTAGGACATTCAGCAATTTTCTCCCGGACAACGCCGAGTACTTTGAAAATCAAGGAGGCCTCCTGAGCACTACTAAAATCACTTAGGTATCCTCTCTCCTTCTGATCTGCCAAATAGTCCAAAGGGGAACGAAGATGGCGTTAAAATATTTTCCAAACCTATCACTACAGTAGCTCTATCTAGGATATTGAGCACTTTTCTCCCGGACAACGCCGAGTACTTTGATAATCAAAGACGCCTCCTGAGAACTACTGTAATAACTTATATCGATTCCCCCATCCTTTTCAGCGTAGGTGCTGTTAAAATATTATCCAAACCTATCACTACAGTAGCTCTATCTAGGACATTGAGCAATTTTCTCCCGGACAACGCCGAGTACTTTGAAAATCAAAGAGGCCTCCTGAGGACTACTGAAATAACTTAGGTATCCTCTCTCCTTCTGATCTGCCAAATAGTCCAAAGGGGAACGAAGATGGCGTTAAAATATTTTCAAAATCTATCACTACAGTAGCTCTATTAAGGACATTCAGCACTTTTCTCCCGGACAACGCCGAGTATTTGAAAATCAAAGACGCCTCCTGAGCACTACTGAAATAACTCTTATTGATTCCCCTATCCTTTTCAGCGTAGATGCTGTTAAAATATTATCCAAACCTATCACTACAGTAGCTCTATCTAGGACATTGAGCACTTTTCTCCCGGACAACGCCGAGTACTTTGATAATCAAGGAGGCGTCCTGAGGACTACTGAAATCACTTAGGTATCCTCTCTCCTTCTGATCTGCGAAATAGTCCAAAGGGGAACGAAGATAGCGTTAAAATATTTTCCAAACCTATCACTACAGTAGCTCTATCTAGGACATTGAGCACTTTTCTCCCGGACAACGTCGAGTACTTTGATAATCAAGGAGGCCTCCTGAGGACTACTGAAATTACTTAGGTATCCTCTCTTTTTCTTATCTGCGAAATAGTCCAAAGGGGAACGAAGATGGCGTTAAAATATTTTCCAAACCTATCACTACAGTAGCTCTATCTAGGATATTGAGCACTTTTCTCCCGGACAACGCCGAGTACTTTGATAATCAAGGAGGCCTCCTGAGGACTACTGAAATCACTTAGGTATCCCTCCTTTTGATCTGCCAAATAGTCCAAAGGGGAACGAAGATGGCTTTAAAATATTTTCCAAACCTATCACTACAGTAGCTCTATCTAGGACATTGAGCACTTTTCTCCCGGACAACGCCGAGTATTTGAAAATCAAAGAGGCCTCCTGAGCACTACTGAAATAACTCTTATCGATCCCCCCATCCTTTTCAGCGTAGATGCTGTTAAGATATTATGCAAACCTATCACTACAGTAGGTCTATCTAGGACATTGAGCACTTTTTCCCGGACAACGCCGAGTACTTTGAAAATCAAAGAGGCCTCCTGAGCACTACTGAAATAACTCTTATCGATTCCCCCATCCTTTTCAGCGTAGATGCTGTTAAAATATTATCCAAACCTTTCTCTACAGTAGCTCTATCTAGGACATTGAGCACTTTTTCCAGGACAACGCCGAGTACTATGACCTGATATAACCGGACACAATTTAGGGCAAGACCGGGTACATCCAGCAAGGGATTATTGGACAGGTGCGGATGTGATTGAGCAACACTTGTTTCACTACACACTTATAACGTAGGATTCCTATGTTGTTATTGATTTATCCGGACAGAAGTTATTGGATGATCTGATACAACCGGGCTGAATGTCGGGCAAGACCGGGTACATCCGGCAAGGGATTATGGGATGTTTACAGTGACTCTGCATTTTTATCGGATTAGTACATAAATACATTAGATTATTTCGAATTTACTACATATTAACGTTGAAAAAGTGGTGTAAAATACGAAAAAACTGATACCTTTTGTCGGAAAGTTGATAAATAGCTGAATTTCGGATGTTTCACGGCCTTTTGACTAAGATCAAAGTGTAGTATCTGTTCTCGGCATTATTGCCTTGAGATCAAGTGTATATCTAGTCCTATCCAATAGGTGTCGATCTTACACTGTCGAATCAAAAATCAGATTATAATTTTATTTTTTAATCCCTTTTCCTTTAGCTCACTTCCTCTCCCCTAAAGTACCGGTTGATATACCCCCAAGGTCGGGATCTGTCTCACCGACGACTCCCCCCAAATTTCGCCTGAGGCGCTGACACCGGCGAATACCGACACTCCCCCTCCCCCAAATTTCGCCTGCCTCACCGGCGTATGCCAATACGCCCCATCCCCAAATTTCGCCTGAGGCGCCCCACAGGCGATCGTTCATACCGCCGAATGCCGACATTTCCCTCCTCCCCTCCCCAGATTGGCCTGAGCCGCCGAATGCCGACATTCCCCCTCGCCAGATTTGGCCTGAGGCGCTCACACCGGCGAATGCCGACACTCCCCCTCCCCCAAATTTCACCTGAAGCGCTCACACCGGCGTATGCCGACACCCCCCCCGAAAGGAGGTCGGAATGCCTATCATGATAACAGAACGGCCATAGGGAGGGGGGATATTAGCGTCTATTAATAATTAAGAAAGAAAGTGTGGGAGTGAACGGGAAAAAAGAAAGAAAGAAAAAAATGGTTGTAGTGTGAGTGAATTTCTTCCTGCCACTCTCTGACGTCAGGGTACCCACACATAGTTCGTGCGGTCGCAGGGTACCCACACATACTTCGTGCGGTCGCAGGGTACCCACACATACTTCGTGCGGTCGCAGGGTACCCACACATACTTCGTCCGGTCGCAGGGTACCCACACATACTTGGTACGGTCGCAGGGTACCCACACATATTCGTGCGGTCGCAGAGTACCCACAAATATTTCGTGCGGTCGCAGGGTACCCACACATATTTCGTGCGGTCGCAGGGTACCCACACATACTTCGTGCGGTCGCAGGGTACCCACACATACTTCGTGCGGTCGCAGGGTACCCACACATACTTCGTGCGGTCGCAGGGTACCCACACATATTTCGTGCGGTCGCAGGGTACCCACACATACTTCGTCCGGCAGCAGGGTACCCACACATACTTCGTTCGGTCGCAGCGTACCCAAACATACTTCGTGCGGTCGCAGGGTACCCACACATATTCGTGCGGTCGCAGGGTACCCACAAATATTTCGTGCGGTCGCAGGGTACCCACACATACTTCGTTCGGTCGCAGGGTACCTACACATAGTTCGTCCGGTCGCAGGGTACCTACACATAGTTCGTCCGGTCGCAGGGTACCCACACATACTTCGTCCGGTCGCAGGGTACCCACACATAGTTCGTGCGGTCGCAGGGTTCCCACACATACTTCGTGCGGTCGCAGGGTACCCACACATACTTCGTGCGGTCGCAGGGTACCAACACATACTTCGTCCGGTCGCAGGGTACCCATACATACTTCGTCCGGACGCAGGGTACCCACAAATACTTCGTCCGGTCGCAGGGTACCCACACATACTTCGTGCGGTCGCAGGGTACCCACACATATTTCGTTCGGTCACAGGGTACCAACACATACTTCGTGCGATCGCAGGGTACCCACACATACTTCGTGCGATCGCAGGGTACCCACACATACTTCGTCTGGTCGCAGGGTACCCACACATACTTCGTGCGGTCGCAGGGTACCTATACATACTTCGTCCGGTCGCAGGGTACCCACACATACTTCGTGCGGTCGCAGGGTACCCACACATACTTCGTGCGGTCGCAGGGTACCAACACATACTTCGTGCGGTCGCAGGGTACCCACAAATACTTCGTGCGGTCGCAGGGTACTCACACATACTTCGTCCGTTCGCAGGGTACCAACACATACTTCGTGCGGTCGCAGGGTACCTATACATACTTCGTGCGGTCGCAGGGTACCCACACATACTTCGTTCGGTCGCAGGGTACCCACAAATACTTCGTGCGGTCGCAGGGTACTCACACATACTTCGTCCGTTCGCAGGGTACCCACACATACTTCGTGCGGTCGCAGGGTACCCACACATACTTCGTGCGGTCGCAGGGTACCCACACATACTTTGTCCGGTCGAAGAGTACCCACACATACTTCGTCCGGTCGCAGGGTACCCACACATACTTCGTCCGGTCGCAGGGTACCTACACATACTTCGTGCGGTCGCAGGGTACCCACACATACTTCGTGCGGTCGCACGGTACCTACACATACTTCGTGCGGTCGCAGGGTACCCACACATACTTCGTCCGGTCGCAGGGTACCCACACATACTTCGTGCGGTCGCAGGGTACCAACACATACTTCGTCCGGTCGCAGGGTACCCATACATACTTCGTCCGGACGCAGGGTACCCACAAATACTTCGTCCGGTCGCAGGGTACCCACACATACTTCGTGCGGTCGCAGGGTACCCACACATATTTCGTTCGGTCACAGGGTACCCACACATACTTCGTGCGGTCGCAGGGTACCCACACATACTTCGTTCGGTCGCAGGGTACCCACACATAATTCGTGCGGTCGCACGGTACCTATACATACTTCGTCCGGTCGCAGGGTACCCACACATACTTCGTGCGGTCGCAAAGTACCCACACATACTTCGTTCGGTCGCAGGGTACCCACACATACTTCCTGCGGTCGCACGGTACCTATCCATACTTCGTCCGGTCGCAGGGTACCAACACATACTTCGTGCGGTCGCAGGGTACCTATACATACTTCGGCCGATCGCAGGGTACCCACACATACTTCGTGCAGTCGCAGGGTACCTATACATACTTCGTCCGATCGCAGGGTACCCACACATACTTCGTGCGGTCGCAGGGTACCCACACATACTTCGTCAGGCAGCAGGGTACCCACACATATTCGTGCGGTCGCAGGGTACCCACACATACTTCGTCAGGCAGCAGGGTACCCACACATATTCGTTCGGTCGCAGGGTACCAACACATACTTCGTGCGGTCGCAGGGTACCCACACATACTTCGTCCGGTCGCAGGGTACCCACACATACTTCGTGCGGTCGCAGGGTACCTTTACATACTTCGTGCGGTCGCAGGGTACCCACACATACTTCGTCAGGCAGCAGGGTACCCACACATACTTCGTCCGGTCGCAGGGTACCCACAAATACTTTGTGCGTTCGCAAGGTACCCACACATACTTCGTCCGGTCGCAGGGTACCCACACATACTTCGTGCGGTCGCAGGGTACCTATACATACTTCGGCCGATCGCAGGGTACCCACACATACTTCGTGCGGTCGCAGGGTACACACACATACTTCGTCCGATCGCAGGGTACCCACACATACTTCGTCCGGTCGCAGGGTACCCACACATACTTCGTCAGGCAGCAGGGTACCCACACATATTCGTTCGGTCGCAGGGTACCCACAAATACTTCGTGCGGTCGCAGGGTACCCACACATACTTCGTTCGGTCGCAGGGTACCCACACATACTTCGTGCGGTCGCAGGGTACCTATACATACTTCGTGCGGTCGCAGGGTACCCACACATACTTCGTGCGGTCGCAGGGTACCCACACATACTTCGTGCGGTCGCAGGGTACCAACACATAGTTCGTCCGGTCGCAGGGTACCCACACATACTTCGTCCGGTCGCAGGGTACCCACACATATTTCGTGCGGTCGCAGGGTACCTATACATACTTCGTGCGGTCGCAGGGTACCCACACATACTTCGTCAGGCAGCAGGGTACCCACACATACTTCGTGCGGTCGCAGGGTACCCACAAATACTTTGTGCGTTCGCAGGGTACCCACACATACTTTGTTCGGTCGCAGGGTACCCACACATACTTCGTGCGGTCGCAGGGTACCTATACATACTTTGTGCGGTCGCAGGGTACCCACACATACTTCGTGCGGTCGCAGGGTACACACACATACTTCGTGCGGTCGCAGGGTACCAACACATAGTTCGTCCGGTCGCAGGGTACCCACACATACTTCGTCCGGTCGCAGGGTACCCACACATAGTTCGTCTGGTCGCAGGGTACCCACACATACTTCGTCCGGTCGCCGGGTACCAACACATACTTTGTCCGGTCGCAGGGTACCCACACATATTTCGTTCGGTCGCAGGGTACCCACACATACTTTGTCCGGTCGCAGGGTACCCACACATATTTCGTTCGGTCACAGGGTACCCACACATACTTCGTGCGATCGCAGGGTACCTATACATAATCTGTCCGGTCGCAGGGTACCCACACATACATCGTCCGGTCGCAGGGTACCCACAAATACTTCGTCCGGTCGCAGGGTACCTACACATATTCGTGCGGTCGCAGGGTACCCACAAATATTTTGTGCGGTCGCAGGGTACCCACACATACTTCGTCCGGTCGCAGGGTACCCACACATACTTCGTGCGGTCCACATATTCGTGCGGTCGCAGGGTACCCACACATATTTTGTTCGGTCACAGGGTACCCACACATACTTCGTGGGATCGCAGGGTACCCACACATACTTCGTCTGGTCGCAGGGTACCCACACATACTTCGTGCGGTCGCAGGGTACCTATACATACTTCGTCCGGTCGCAGGGTACCCACACATACTTTGTGCGGTCGCAGGGTACCCACACATACTTCGTGCGGTCCACATATTCGTGCGGTCGCAGGGTACCCACACATATTTCGTTCGGTCACAGGGTACCCACACATACTTCGTGGGATCGCAGGGTACCCACACATACTTCGTCTGGTCGCAGGGTACCCACACATACTTCGTGCGGTCGCAGGGTACCTATACATACTTCGTCCGGTCGCAGGGTACCCACACATACTTTGTGCGGTCGCAGGGTACCCACACATACTTCGTCAGGCAGCAGGGTACCCACACATACTTCGTGCGGTCGCAGGGTACCTACACATACTTCGTACGGTCGCAGGGTACCTACACATACTTCGTACGGTCGCAGGGTACCTACACATACTTTGTCCGGTCGCAGGGTACCCACACATACTTCGTGCGGTCGCAGGGTACCCACACATACTTCGTGGGGTCGCAGGGTACCCACACATACTTCGTCAGGTCGCAGGGTACCCACACAAGGAGGAGGTAATGCATGGGAATAGTGCATCATGACAACGGAACCGATACGACCCTACCTCAACACTTCTCAAAAAAGGAGGAGGTAATGCATGGGAATAGTGCATCATGACAACGGAACCGATACGACCCTACCTCAACACTTCTCAAAAAAGGAGGAGATAATGCATGGGATGAGGGCATCATGACAACGGAACCGATACGACCCTACCTCAACACTTCTCAAAAAAGGTGGAGATAATGCATGGGATGAGGGCATCATGACAACGGAACCGATACGACCCTACCCCTACACTTCTCAAAAAAGGAGGAGGTAATTCATGGGATGAGCACATCATGATAACGGAACCGATACTATTCGACATCTACACTTCTCAAAAAAGGAGGAGGTAATGCATGGGATCAGTGCATCATGACAACTGAACCGATACTACCCTACCCCTACACTTCTCAAAAAAGGAGGAGGTAATGCTCACACCGGCGAATACCGTACCCACCCCCCCTTCCAATTTGGCCTGAAAGGAGGAGGTAATTCCTATCATGATAACAGAACGGCCACAGGGAGGGAGGGGGGGGGGGGAATATTATCGTCTATTAATAATTAAGAAAGAAAGTGTGAGAGGGAAAAATTCACAGAAAGGAAAACTGCCACTCTCTGACGTCATGATGACCTGATATAACCGGACACAATTTAGGGCAAGACCGGGTACATCCGGCAAGGGATTATGGGACAGGTGCGGATGTGATTGAGCAACACTTGTTTCACTACACACTCTTAACGTAGGATTCCTATGTTGTTATTGATGCAACCGGACAGAAGTTATTGGATGATCTGATACAACCGGACACAATTTAGGGCAAGACCGGGTACATCCGGCAAGGGATTATGGGATGTTTACAATGACTCTGCATTTTTATCGGATTAGTACATAAATACATTAGATTATTTCGAATTTACTACATATTAACGTTGAAATTTCGTGAAAAATACGAAAAAACTGCTACCTTTTGTCGGAAAGTGGTCCGG
The DNA here is from genome assembly GCA_963556195.1 of Sepiola atlantica. Lineage (NCBI taxonomy): Eukaryota > Metazoa > Mollusca > Cephalopoda > Sepiida > Sepiolidae > Sepiola > Sepiola atlantica. The sequence goes on from OY744533.1 coordinate 94,692,562, forward strand.
TTGACTGTCAGCGAGTGAATCGATTTTAGCGATTTTTAGATATTTTACATCCGGGATTTGTGCGGTCCTGTAGATGTCAACTTTTTGACATGTCGTCGCGTAGTTTTTGAGGAGATACTGGACATACAAACAAACATACAAACAGACAACTGCCCTTTATATAAGAGACTAGCGGGGCTACCCGGCGTTGCTCGGGGTCATAAAAACATATATTTGAAGAAAGATCGTGTGTGTAACATCTTTATATTCAAACTTCTATGTCCGCCCCCTCTCTCTATAGCCGTCTCTTTATCTGCTACCTTTCTCTTCCCTGGTCGCCCCATTTCGCCGCTACTTTCTAATTTTGCCTTTTGCAAAAGCTGTTTCTTCCCCACCATTTCTCCTATTGCCCATGGTAATAGTATGACATATTTCTATAAAAAGTAACACCTCTATCTGCGCCTTCTATATAGGTACTTATCTCCACCCCGGTGTTCATAATATATACGTATCTATCATCACCCCGGTGCGCATACTATATACGTACCTATCGCCGCCCCAGTGCACATACTATATACGTACCTATCGCCGCCCCGGTGCAGATACTATTTAAGTACCTATCGCCGCCCCGTTGCGAATGCTAAATAGTATCTATCGTTGCCCCGGTGTGAATGCTAAATACATACCTATTGCGCCCCGGTGTGCATGCTACATAAGTACCTATCGCTGCCCTAGTGCGAATACTAAAGACATACCAATTGCGCCCCGGTGTGCATGCTACATAAGTACCTATCGCTGCCCTAGTGCGAATAATTAATATGTACATATTGCCGCTTTGGTGTGAATGCTAAATACGTACCTATCGCCGGCCCAGTGCGAATGCTAAATACGTACCTATAGCCGCCCTAGTGCGAATGCTAAATACGTACCTATAGCCGCCCCGGTGCGAATGCTAAATACGTACCTATTACCACCACGGTGCGAATGCGAAATACATACCTTTCGCCGCCCCGGTGCGCGTGCTATATATGTACTGATCGCCGCCGCAGAGCGCATGCTATGTACGTACTTATTGCTGCCCATGTGTACATGCTATATACGTAGCTATCGCCACCCCTGAATTCTGAATACGTATCTACTGCCGCCCCGGTGTGGAAGCTAAATACGTACATATCGCCGCCCCGGTGCGAATGCTAAATACATACCTATCGCCGCCCCGGTGTGAATTCTAAATACGTACCTATCGCCGCCCCGGTGTGAATTCTAAATACGTACCTATCGCCGCCCCGGTGTGAATTCTAAATACGTACCTATCGCCGCCTCAGTGCGGAAGCTAAATACGTACATATCGCCACCCCGGTGCGAATGCTAAATACATACCTATCGCTGCCCCGGTGTGAATGCTAAATACATACCTATCGCCGCCCCGGTGTGAATGCTAAATACGTACCTATCGCCGCCCCGGTGTGAATTTTAAATATGTACCTTTCGCCGCCCCGTTGTGAATTTTAAATATGTACCCTTCGCCGCCCCTGTGCGCGTGCTATATACGTACCTATCGCCGCCCCGGTGCGCGTGCTATATATAAACCGATAGCTGCCTCAGTGCGCATGCTAAATACATACTTATCACTGCCCCGGTGCGCATACTATATACATACTTATTACTGCCCATGTGCACATGCTATATAAGTACCTATCACCACTGCTGAATGCTAAATAAGTACCTATCGCCGCCCCGGTGTGGAAGCTAAATACGTACATATCGCCGCCCCTAAATTTGGCCTGACCCCTAAAATTTTCCCCGACCCCTCAATTTCTCCAGCCCCCTAATTTTTCACTCTCCCCCCAAACATAAAAAATATTTTGACTTCAAAACAAAAAAAAACAAAAAAATTTGGCCTGACCCCTAAAAAGTTCCGCCTGGCTCCTAAAATTTTCCCCGACCCCTCAATCTCTCCAGCCCCCTAATTTTTCACTCTCCCCCAACCCTGAGAAAGATTTTGAGTTCAAAACCAAAAAAAAGAAAAAAATTTAGCCTGACCCCTTAAAAGTTCGTCCTGACCCCTAAAATTTTCCCCGATCCCTCAATCTCTCCAGCCCCCTAATTTTTCACTCTCCCCCAACCATGAGAAATATTTTGACTTCAAAACAAAAAAAAAGAAAAAAATTGTGCCTGACCCCTAAAAAGTTCGTCCTGACCCCTAAAATTTTCCCCGACCCCTCCATCTCTCCAGCCCCCTAATTTTTCACTCTCCTCCAACCATGAGAAATATTTTGAGTTCAAAACCAAAACAAAGACAAAAAACTTGGCCTGACCCCTAAAAAGTTCGTCCTGACCCCTAAAATTTTCCCCCACCCCTAAATCTCTCCAGCCCCCTAATTTTTCAGTCTCCCCCAACCATGAGAAATATTTTGACTTCAAAACAAATAAAAACCAAAAAAAATTGGCCTGACCCCTAAAATGTTCGTCCTGACCCCTAAAATTTTCCCCGACCCCTAAATCTCTCCAGCCCCCTAATTTTTCACTCTCCCCCAACCTTGAGAAATATTTTCAGTTCAAAACAAAAAAAAGAAAAAAATTTGGCCTGACCCCTAAAAAGTTCGTCCTGACCCCTAAAATTTTCCCCGACCCCTGAATCTCTCCAGACCCCTAATTTTTCACTCTCCTCCAACCATGAGAAATATTTTTACTTCAAAAAAAAAAAAAAAAAAAAATTTGGCCTGACCCCTAAAAAGTTCGTCCTGACCCCTAAAATTTTCCCCGACCCATCAATCTCTCCAGCCCCCTAATTTTTCACTCTCCCCCAACCCTGAGAAATATTTTGACTTCAAAACAATAAAAAACCAAAAAAAACAAAAAAATTTTGCCTGACCCCTAAAAAGTTCGTCCTGACCCCTAAAATTTTCCCCGACCCCTAAATCTTTCCAGCCCCCTAATTTTTCACTCTCCTCCAACCCTGAGAAATATTTTGAGTTCAAAACAAAAAAAAACAAAAAAGTTTGGCCTGACCCCTAAAAAGTTCGTCCTGACCCCTAAAATTTTCCCCGACCCCTAAATCTCTCCAGCCCCCTAATTGTTCACTCTCCCCCAACCCTGAGAAATATTTTGAGTTCAAAACCAAAACAAAAGAAAAAGATTTGGCCTGACCCCTAAAAAGTTCGTATTGACCCCTAAAATTTTCCCCGACCCCTAAATCTCTCCAGCCCCCTAATTTTTCACTCTCCTCCAACCCTTAGAAATATTTTGAGTTCAAAACAAAAAAAAACAAAAAAGTTTGGCCTGACCCCTAAAAAGTTCGGCCTTATCCATAAAATTTTCCCCGACCCCTAAATCTCTCCAGCCCCCTAATTTTTCAGTCTCCCCCAACAATGAGAAATATTTTGACTTCAAAACAAAAAAAAAACAAAAAAAATTGGCCTGACCCCTAAAAAGTTCGTCCTGTCCCCTAAAATTTTCCCCGACCCCTAAATCTCTCCAGTCCCCTAATTTTTCACTCTCCCCCAACCTTGAGAAATATTTTCAGTTCAAAACAAAAAAAAGAAAAAAATTTGGCCTGACCCCTAAAAAGTTCGTCTTGACCCCTAAAATTTTGCCCGACCCCTAAATCTCTCCAGCCCCCTAATTTTTCACTCTCCCCAAACCATAGGATATATTTTGACTTCAAAACAAAAAAAAACAAAAAAATTTAGCCTGACCCCAAAAAAGTTCGTCCTGACCCCTAAAATTTTCCCCGACCCCTAAATCTCTCCAGCCCCCTAATTTTTCACTCTCCCCCAACCCTGAGAAATATTTTTACTTCAAAACAAATAAAAACAAAAAAAAACAAAAAAATTTGGCCTGACCCCTATAAACTTCGTCCTGGCCCCTAAAATTTTCCCCGACCCCTAATTCTCTCCAGCCCCCTAATTTTTCACTCTCCCCCAACCATGAGATACATTTTGACTTCAAAACAAAAAAAAACAAAAAAATTTAGCCTGACCCCTAAAAAGTTCGTCCTGACCCCTAAAATTTTCCCCGACCCCTAAATCTCTCCAGCCCCCTAATTTTTCACTCTCCCCCAACCCTGAGAAATATTTTGACTTCAAAACAAAAAAAAACAAAAAAATTTGGCCTGACCCCTAAAAAGTTCCGCCTGACCCCTAAAATTTTCCCCGACCCCTAAATCTCTCCAGCCCCCTAATTTTTCACTCTCCCCCAACCCTGAGAAATATTTTGACTTCAAAACAAAAAAAAACAAAAAAATTTGGCCTGACCCCTATAAAGTTCGTCCTGACCCCTAAAATTTTCCCCGACCCCTAAATCTCTCCAGCCCCCTAATTTTTCACTCTCCCCCAACCCTGAGAAATATTTTGACTTCAAAACAAAAAAAACAAAAAAATTTGGCTTGACCCCTAAAAAGTTCCGCCTGACCCCTAAAATTTTCCCCGACCCCTAAATCTCTCCAGCCCCCTAATTTTTTACTCTCCCCCAACCATGAGATACATTTTGACTTCAAAACAAAAAAAAACAAAAAAATTTAGCCTGACCCCTAAAAAGTTCGTCCTGACCCCTAAAATTTTCCCCGACCCCTAAATCTCTCCAGCCCTCTAATTTTTCACTCTCCCCCAACCCTGAGAAATATTTTGACTTCAAAACAAAAAAAAACAAAAAAAAACAAAAAAATTTGGCCTGACCCCTAAAAAGTTCGTCCTGGCCCCTAAAATTTTCCCCGACCCCTAAATCTCTCCAGCCCCCTAATTTTTCACTCTCTTACAACCATTAGATATATTTTGACTTCAAAACAAAAAAAAACAAAAAAATTTGGCCTGACCCCTAAAAAGTTCGTCCTGACCCCTAAAATTTTCCCCGACCCCTAAATCTCTCCAGCCCCCTAATTGTTCACTCTCCCCCAACCCTGAGAAATATTTTGAGTTCAAAACCAAAACAAAAGAAAAAGATTTGGCCTGACCCCTAAAAAGTTCGTATTGACCCCTAAAATTTTCCCCGACCCCTAAATCTCTCCAGCCCCCTAATTTTTCACTCTCCTCCAACCCTTAGAAATATTTTGAGTTCAAAACAAAAAAAAACAAAAAAGTTTGGCCTGACCCCTAAAAAGTTCGGCCTTATCCATAAAATTTTCCCCGACCCCTAAATCTCTCCAGCCCCCTAATTTTTCAGTCTCCCCCAACAATGAGAAATATTTTGACTTCAAAACAAAAAAAAAACAAAAAAAATTGGCCTGACCCCTAAAAAGTTCGTCCTGTCCCCTAAAATTTTCCCCGACCCCTAAATCTCTCCAGTCCCCTAATTTTTCACTCTCCCCCAACCTTGAGAAATATTTTCAGTTCAAAACAAAAAAAAGAAAAAAATTTGGCCTGACCCCTAAAAAGTTCGTCTTGACCCCTAAAATTTTGCCCGACCCCTAAATCTCTCCAGCCCCCTAATTTTTCACTCTCCCCAAACCATAGGATATATTTTGACTTCAAAACAAAAAAAAACAAAAAAATTTAGCCTGACCCCAAAAAAGTTCGTCCTGACCCCTAAAATTTTCCCCGACCCCTAAATCTCTCCAGCCCCCTAATTTTTCACTCTCCCCCAACCCTGAGAAATATTTTTACTTCAAAACAAATAAAAACAAAAAAAAACAAAAAAATTTGGCCTGACCCCTATAAACTTCGTCCTGGCCCCTAAAATTTTCCCCGACCCCTAATTCTCTCCAGCCCCCTAATTTTTCACTCTCCCCCAACCATGAGATACATTTTGACTTCAAAACAAAAAAAAACAAAAAAATTTAGCCTGACCCCTAAAAAGTTCGTCCTGACCCCTAAAATTTTCCCCGACCCCTAAATCTCTCCAGCCCCCTAATTTTTCACTCTCCCCCAACCCTGAGAAATATTTTGACTTCAAAACAAAAAAAAACAAAAAAATTTGGCCTGACCCCTAAAAAGTTCCGCCTGACCCCTAAAATTTTCCCCGACCCCTAAATCTCTCCAGCCCCCTAATTTTTCACTCTCCCCCAACCCTGAGAAATATTTTGACTTCAAAACAAAAAAAAACAAAAAAATTTGGCCTGACCCCTATAAAGTTCGTCCTGACCCCTAAAATTTTCCCCGACCCCTAAATCTCTCCAGCCCCCTAATTTTTCACTCTCCCCCAACCCTGAGAAATATTTTGACTTCAAAACAAAAAAAAACAAAAAAATTTGGCTTGACCCCTAAAAAGTTCCGCCTGACCCCTAAAATTTTCCCCGACCCCTAAATCTCTCCAGCCCCCTAATTTTTTACTCTCCCCCAACCATGAGATACATTTTGACTTCAAAACAAAAAAAAACAAAAAAATTTAGCCTGACCCCTAAAAAGTTCGTCCTGACCCCTAAAATTTTCCCCGACCCCTAAATCTCTCCAGCCCTCTAATTTTTCACTCTCCCCCAACCCTGAGAAATATTTTGACTTCAAAACAAAAAAAAACAAAAAAAAACAAAAAAATTTGGCCTGACCCCTAAAAAGTTCGTCCTGGCCCCTAAAATTTTCCCCGACCCCTAAATCTCTCCAGCCCCCTAATTTTTCACTCTCTTACAACCATTAGATATATTTTGACTTCAAAACAAAAAAAAACAAAAAAATTTGGCCTGACCCCTAAAAAGTTCCGCCTGACCCCTAAAATTTTCCCCGACCCCTAAATCTCTCCAGCCCCCTAATTTTTCACTCTCCCCCAACCCTGAGAAATATTTTGACTTCAAAAGAAAAAACCCCAAAAAAAACAAAATAATTTGGCCTGACCCCTAAAAAGTTGGTCCTGACCCCTAAAATTTTCTTCGACCCCTAAATCTCTCCAGCACCCTAATTTTTCACTCTCCCACAACCATGAGATATATTTTGACTTCAAAACAAAAAAAAAAGAAAAAAATTTGGCCTGACCCCTAAAAAGTTCGTCCTGACCCCTAAAATTTTGCCCGACCCCTAAATCTCTCCAGCCCCCTAAGTTTTCACTCTCCCCCAACCCTGAGAAATATTTTCAGTTCAAAACAAAAAAAAACAAAAAAATTTGGCCTGACTCCTAAAAAGTTCGGATTGACTCCTAAAATTTTCTCCGACCCCTCAATGTCTCCAGCCCTCTACTCCCAACTAATTTTTCACTCTCTCCCAACCCTGCGAAATATTTTGAGTTCAAAACAAAAAATGTCATTTAACATGTATACAAATATTAGTGAAAACAATGGCGGTGCATAATTATTTCTCTTCTTTCTTTACTTATTGAGACGTTATTTAACATGTATACAAATATTAGTGAAAACAATGGCGGAGCATAATTATTTCTCTTCTTACTTAACTTCTTGAGACGTTATTTAATATGTATACAAATATTAGTGAAAACAATGGGGGAGCATAATTATTTCTCTTCTTACTTAACTTCTTGAGACGTTATTTAATATGTATACAAATATTAGTGAAAACAATGGGGGAGCATAATTATCTCTTTTCTTACTTTACTTATTGAGATGTTTTTTAATATGTATACAAATATTAGTGAAAACAATGGCGGAGCATAATTATTTCTCTTCTTACTTTACTTCTTGAGACGTTATTTAATATGTATACAAATATTAGTGAAAACAATGGTGGAGCATAATTATTTCTCTTTTTACTTTACTTATTGAGACGTTATTTAATATGTATACAAATATTAGTGAAAACAATGGTGGAGCATAATTATTTATTACTTTAATTTTACTGATACTACACTAACTTCACACCTCTCAAAAAGAAGGAGGTTATACCTGGGAGGATGGTATCATGTCAACAGAAGAAATGCAGTTAGGATTAAGCAACCCTGGCTTCACTACAAACTCGTGTTCAAAAAAGTGCCGTTATTGATTAAGCAACCCTGGCTTCACTGTGGATTCATGTTCAAATAAGTGCCGTTAGGAATTAAGCAACCCTTGCTTCACTATGGACTCATGTTCAAAAAATGCCGTTAGGGATTAAGCAACAGTTGCTTCAATAAAAACTTATGTTTCGTTGGGATAAGGCAACCCGTGCTTCACTATAAACTCATGTTCAAAAAAGTGCCGTTAGGGATTTCCTCTGACGTCATTTCCTGCTAAAATCGTGACTTTGCCTTATGCCGACAATCCCCCATCTCCAAATTTGGCCTCTGGCGCACCACCGGCGAATGCCGACACTCCACCAAATTCGGCCTGAGGCGCTCATACTGGCGAATGCCGACACTCCTCCCCGAATTTTGCCTGAGGCGCCCCCACCGCCGAATGCTGACACTCACCCTCCCCAGATTTGGCCTGAGGCGCCCCACCGCCGAATGCCGATACCCCCCCCCCCTCTTCCCCAAATTTCTCCTGAGGCGCTCACACCGGCGAATGCCGACACCCCCCCACACCCACCCCAAGTTTTCAATATGTATACAATATGTATAGAAATATTAGTGAAAACAATGGGGGAGCATACAAATATTAGTGAAAACAGTGGGGGAGCATAATTATTTATTACTTTAATTTTATTGATACTACACTAACTTCACACCTCTCAAAAAGGAGGAGGTAATACCTAGGAGGATGTTATCATGTCAACAGAAAAAATGTGGTTAGGATTAAGCAACCCTTGCTTCACTATGAACTCATGTTAAAAAAAGTGCCGTTATTGATTAAACAACACTTGCGTCACTATAAACGCATGTATCAAAAAGTGCCGTTAGGAGTTAAGCAACCCTTGCATCACTATGGACTCATGTTCAAAAAAGTGCCGTTAGTAAGTAAGCAACCCATTCTTGACTATGGACTCGTGTTCAAAAAAAGTGCCGTTTGTGATTAAGCAACACTTGCTTCACTATAAACTCATGTTCAAAAAAGAGCCGTTAGGGATTTCCTCTGACGTCATTTCCTGTTAAAATCATGACGGTGCATTATTTCTCAAATTTTCTGAAATTAGTACTAAACAACGTTGAAAATCGAGGAAAAAGGCACCCCCCCATTGGAGAAAAGTGCTCAGTCGACCCCCGAAGAGTCCATTTTTTTTTCCGGTTCTGAGATATTATACGACCCGGGGCTGGCCGGTCATAATGACGTCAACCGTGTGACTGTTTGTTGGGTCCTCTCGGAGGAGTATGTGGACATACAAACAAACAGACAGACAGACAGACAGACATACAGACAACTGCCCTTTATATAATAGACTAGCGGGGCTACCCGGCGTTGCTCGGGATCATTAAAACATATAATTGAAGAAAAATCGTGTGTGTAACATCTTTATATACAAACTTCTATTTCTCCCCCCCCACCTTCTCTATAGCCGTCTCTTTATCTTTCTACCTTTCTCTTCCCTGGTCGCCGCATTTCACCGCTACTTTCTAATTTTGCCTTTTGCGAAAGCTGTTCTTTCCCCACAATTTCTCCTACGTTGCCCAGGGCAATAGTATGATATATTTCTATAAAAAGTAACACCTCTATCTGCGCCTTCTATATAAGTACTTATCTCCACCCCGGTGTTTATGCTATATACGTATCTATCATCACCCCGGTGCGCATACTATATACGTACCTATCGCCGCCCCAGTGCACATACTATATACGTACCTATCGCCGCCCCAGTTCAGATACTATTTAAGTACCTATCGCCGCCCCGTTGCGAATGCTAAATAGTACCTATCGCCGCCCCGGTGTGCATGCTACATAAGTACCTATCGCTGCCCTAGTGGGAATAATTAATATGTACATATTGCCGCATTGGTGCGAATTTCTAAATACGTACCTATCAGCACTTTGGTGCGAATGCTAAATACGTACCTATCGCCGGCCAGATGCGAATGCTAAATACGTACCTATAGCCGTCCTGGTGTGAATGCTAAATACGTACCTATAACCCTTCCGGTGCGAATGCTAAATACGTACCTATCACCACCCTGGTGCAAATGCGAAATACATACCTTTCGCCGTTCTGGTGCACGTGCTATATACGTACCTATTGCCGCCCCGGTGCACGTGCTATATATGTACTGATCGCCGCCCCGGTGCGCATGCTATGTACGTACTTATTGCTGCCCATGTGTACATGCTATATACGTAGCTATCGCCACCCCTGAATTCTGAATACGTACCTATCGCCGCCCCGGTGTGGAAGCTAAATATGTACATATCTCCGCCCCGGTACGAATGCTAAATACATACATATCGCCGCCCTAGTGTGATTTCTAAATACGTACCTATCGTGGCTCCTGTGTGAATTCTAAATACGTACCTATCGCCGCCCCGGTGCGGAAGCTAAATACGTACATATCTCCACCCCGGTGCGAATGCTAAATACATACCTATCGCTGCCCCGGTGCGAATGCTAAATACATACCTGTCGCCTCCTCGGTGCGAATGCTAAATACATACCTATCGCCGCCCCGGTGCGAATGCTAAATACATACCTATCGCCGCCCCGGTGTGAATGCTAAATACATACCTATCGCCGCCCCGGTGTGAATGCTAAATACATACCTATCGCCGCCCTGGTGTGAATGCTAAATACGTACCTTTCGCCGCCCCGGTGCGCCTGCTATATACGTACCTACTGCTGCCCCGGTGCGCGTGCTATATATGAACCGATTGCTGCCCCAGTGCGCATGCATAATACATACCTATCACGTACTTATTGCCGCTCATGTGCACATGCTATATACGTACCTCTCGCCACCGCTGAATGCTAAATAAGTACCTATCTCCGCCCAGGGATGAATGCTAAATACGTACATATTGCCGCCCAGGTGTTCATACACCATATGTACCTATCACTGCCCCAGTGCGAATACTAAATATGTACATATCGCCACCCCGGTGAGATTGCTGAATACATACCTATCGCAACCCCGGTGCGAATGCTAAATACGTAGCTATAGCCACCCCTATGCACTACTATATAGTACCTATTGCCACCCCGGTACACATACTATATATAAACCTATCGCCGACCCGGTGTGCATACTATATCCGTACCTATCGCGGCTCTGGTGCGCATACTACATACTTACCTATCTCTGCAAGGGTACACATACTATATATGTACCAATCTCCAGCCCAGTTCGCATACGTAAGAACTTATATTTATTCGGCCCTGTCGTGTTAGAAAAACAAAATAGTGTTCATTTATGTATTGTCACTATCATAAATATAAATATTTTTAGTTACAAACAGAAAAAAATACATTTTTTTGCCTCCCCACAAGAAATTTTTTTTCTATCCTCCCACATACTTAGAAATATTTTTAATTTAAAGGGAAAAAAAAGAAAAATTTTTGACGCCCTTACACCCCAAAAATTTTATGTTCCCCCCATACATAGAAATATTTTTATTTTAAAAAAGAAAAAAAAAAAAATTTTTTAGCCCCCTCCCCCGAAAATTTTTTTTTTCATTCTCCCCATACACATAAATATTTTCAATGAAAAAGATAAAAGACAAAATAAATGTTTTGTCTTCCCCCCAATTTTTTTTATACTCCCGATGCGCATGCTATATACGTATTTATTGCCGCCCATGTGCACATGCTATATACTTCCTATCGCCACCGCTGAATGCTAAATACGTACCTATTGCTGTCGCGGTGCGAATGCTAAATAGGTTTTCAGCGTAGATGCTCTTAAAATATTATCCAAACCTATCACTACAGTAGCTCTATCTAGGACATTGAACAATTTTCTCCCGGACAACGCCGAGTACTTTAAAAATAAAAGAGGCCTCATGAGCACTACTGAAATAACTTAGGTATCCTCTCTCCTTCTGATCTGCCAAATAGTCCAAAGGGAAACGAAGATGGCATTAAAATATTTTCCAAACCTATCACTACAGTAGCTCCATTTAGGATATTGAGCACTTTTCTGCCGGACAACGCCGAGTACTTTGAAAATCAAGGAGGCCTCCTGAGAACTACTGAAATCACTCTTATCGATTCCCCCATCCTTTTCAGCATAGATGCTGTTAAAATATTATCCAAACCTATCACTACAGTAGCTCGATCAAGGACATTGAACACTTTTCTCCCGGACAACGCCAAATACTTTGAAAATCAAGTAGGCCTCCTGAGCACTACTGAAATCACTTAGGTATCCCTCCTTTTGATCTGATAAATAGTCCAAAGGGGAACGAAGATGGCGTTAAAATATTTTCCAAACCTATCACTACAGTAGCTCTATCTAGGATATTGAGCACTTTTCTCCCGGACAACACCGAGTAATTTTTAAATCAAGGAGGCCTCATGAGCACTCCTTAAATAACTCTTATCGATTCCCCCATCCTTTTCAGCGTAGATGCTGTTAAAATATTATCCAAACCTATCACTACAGTAGCTCTATCTAGGACATTGAGCACTTTTCTCCCGGACAACGCCGAGTATTTGAAAATCAAAGAGGCCTCCTGAGGACTACTGAAATAACTTAGGTATCCTCTCTCCTTCTGATCTGCCAAATAGTCCAAAGGGGAACGAAGATGGCGTTAAAATATTTTCAAAACCTATCACTACAGTACCTCTATTAAGGACATTCAGCACTTTTCTCCCGGACAACGCCGAGTATTTGAAAATCAAAGACGCCTCCTGAGCACTACTGAAATAACTCTTATTGATTCCCCTATCCTTTTCAGCGTAGATGCTGTTAAAATATTATCCAAACCTATCACTACAGTAGCTCTATCTAGGACATTGAGCACTTTTCTCCCGGACAACGCCGAGTACTTTGATAATCAAGGAGGCGTCCTGAGGACTACTGAAATCACTTAGGTATCCTCTCTCCTTCTGATCTGCGAAATAGTCCAAAGGGGAACGAAGATGGTGTTAAAATATTTTCCAAACCTATCACTACAGTAGCTCTATCTAGGACATTGAGCACTTTTCTCCCGGACAACGTCGAGTACTTTGATAATCAAGGAGGCCTCCTGAGGACTACTGAAATTACTTAGGTATCCTCTCTCCTTCTGATCTGCGAAATAGTCCAAAGGGGAACGAAGATGGCGTTAAAATATTTTCCAAACCTATCACTACAGTAGCTCTATCTAGGATATTGAGCACTTTTCTCCTGGACAACGCCGAGTACTTTGATAATCAAGGAGGCCTCCTGAGGACTACTGAAATCACATAGGTATCCTCTCTCCTTCTGATCTGCCAAATAGTCCAAAGGGGAACGAAGATAGCGTTAAAATATTTTCCAAACCTATCACTACAGTAGCTCTATCTAGGACATTGAGCGCTTTTCTCCCGGACAACGCTGAGTACTTTGATAACAAAGGAGGCCTCCTGAGGACTACTGAAATCACTTAGGTATCCCTCCTTTTGATCTGCCAAATAGTCCAAAGGGGAACGAAGATGGCTTTAAAATATTTTCCAAACCTATCACTACAGTAGCTCTATCTAGGACATTGAGCACTTTTCTCCCGGACAACGCCGAGTATTTGAAAATCAAAGAGGCCTCCTGAGCACTACTGAAATAACTCTTATCGATCCCCCCATCCTTTTCAGCGTAGATGCTGTTAAGATATTATGCAAACCTATCACTACAGTAGGTCTATCTAGGACATTGAGCACTTTTTCCCGGACAACGCCGAGTACTTTGAAAATCAAAGAGGCCTCCTGAGCACTACTGAAATAACTCTTATCGATTCCCCCATCCTTTTCAGCGTAGATGCTGTTAAAATATTATCCAAACCTTTCTCTACAGTAGCTCTATCTAGGACATTGAGCACTTTTTCCCGGACAACGCCGAGTACTATGACCTGATATAACCGGACACAATTTAGGGCAAGACCGGGTACATCCAGCAAGGGATTATTGGACAGGTGCGGATGTGATTGAGCAACCCTTGTTTCACTACACACGTATAACGTAGGATACCTATGTTGTTATTGATTTATCCGGACAGAAGTTATTGGATGATCTGATACAACCGGACTGAATGTCGGGCAAGACCGGGTACATCCGGCAAGGGATTATGGGATGTTTACAGTGACTCTGCATTTTTATCGGATTAGTACATGATTACATTAGATTATTTCGAATTTACTACATATTAACGTTGAAAAAGTGGTGTAAAATACGAAAAAACTGATACCTTTTGTCGGAAAGTTGATAAATAGCTGAATTTCGGATGTTTCTCGGCCTTTTGGCTAAGATCAAAGTGTAGTATCTGTTCTCGGCATTATTGCCTTGAGATCAAGTGTATATCTAGTCCTATCCGATAGGTGTCGATCTTACACTGTCGAATCAAAAATCAGATTATCATTTTATTTTTTAATCCCTTTTCCTTTAGCTCACTTCCTCTCCCCTAAAGTACCGGTTGATATACCCCCAAGGTCGGGATCTGTCTCACCGACGACTCCCCCCAAATTTCGCCTGAGGCGCTGACACCGGCGAATACCGACACTCCCCCTCCCCCAAATTTCGCCTGCCTCACCGGCGTATGCCAATACGCCCCATCCCCAAATTTCGCCTGAGGCGCCCCACAGGCGATCGTTCATACCGCCGAATGCCGACATTTCCCTCCTCCCCTCCCCAGATTGGCCTGAGCCGCCGAATGCCGACATTCCCCCTCGCCAGATTTGGCCTGAGGCGCTCACACCGGCGAATGCCGACACTCCCCCTCCCCCAAATTTCACCTGAAGCGCTCACACCGGCGAATGCCGACACCCCCCCCCGAAAGGAGGAGGGAATGCCTATCATGATAACAGAACGGCCATAGGGAGGGGGGGGGGATATTAGCGTCTATTAATAATTAAGAAAGAAAGTGTGGGAGTGAGCGGGAAAAAAGAAAGAAAGAAAAAAATGGTTGTAGTGTGAGTGAATTTCTTCCTGCCACTCTCTGACGTCAGGGTACCCACACATAGTTCGTGCGGTCGCAGGGTACCCACACATACTTCGTGCGGTCGCAGGGTACCCACACATACTTCGTGCGGTCGCAGGGTACCCACACATACTTCGTGCGGTCGCAGGGTACCCACACATACTTCGTACGGTCGCAGGGTACCCACACATACTTCGTCCGGTCGCAGGGTACCCACACATACTTCGTGCGGTCGCAGGGTACCCACACATACTTCGTGCGGTCGCAGGGTACCCACACATACTTCGTGCGGTCGCAGGGTACCCACACATACTTCGTGCGGTCGCAGGGTACCCACACATACTTCCTCAGGCAGCAGGGTACCCACACATACTTCGTGCGGTCGCAGGGTACCTATACATACTTCGTCCGGTCGCAGGGTACCCACACATACTTTGTGCGGTCGCAGGGTACCTATACATACTTCGTCCGGTCGCAGGGTACCCACACATACTTCGTGCGGTCGCAGGGTACCCACACATACATCGTCCGGTCGCAGGGTACCTATACATACGGGGTCCGGTCGCAGGGTACCCACACATAATTCGTGCGGTCGGAGGGTACCTATACATACTTCGTCCGGTCGCAGGGTACCCACACATACTTCGTGCAGTCGCAGGGTACCCACACATACTTCGTCCGGTCGGAGGGTACCCACACATACTTCGTGCGGTCGCAGGGTACCTATACATACTTCGTGCGGTCGCAGTGTACCCACACATACTTCGTGCGGTCGCAGGGTACCTATACATACTTCGTCCGGTCGCAGGGTACCCTCACATACTTCGTGCGGTCGCAGGGTACCCACACATACATCGTCCGGTCGCAGGGTACCCACAAATACTTCGTCCGGTCGCAGGGTACCCAGAGATACTTCGTGCGGTCGCAGGGTACCCACAAATACTTCGTGCGGTCGCAGGGTACCCACACATACTTCGTCCGGTCGCAGGGTACCCACACATACTTCGTGCGGTCGCAGGGTACCTATACATACTTCGTGCGGTCGCAGGGTACCCAAACATACTTCGTGCGATCGCAGGGTACCCACACATACTTCGTCCGGTCGCAGGGTACCCACACATACTTCGTGCCGTCGCAGGGTACCTATACATACTTCGTCCGGTCGCAGGGTACCCACACATACTTCGTGCGGTCGCAGGGTACCCACACATACTTCGTCAGGACGCAGGGTACCCACACATAGTTCGTGCGGTCGCAGGGTACATATACATACTTCGTCCGGTCGCAGGGTACTCACACATACTTCGTGCGGTCGCAGGGTACCCACACATACTTCGTGCGGTTGCAGGGTACCCACACATACTTCGTGCGGTCGCTTGGTACCCACACATACTTCGTGCAGTCGCAGGGTACCTACACATACTTCGTCGGGTCGCAGGGTACCTACACATACTTCGTGCGGTCGCAGGGTACCCACACATACTTCGTGCCGTCGCTAGGTACCCTAAACATACTTCGTGCGGTCGAAGGGTACCAACACATACTTCGTCCGGTCTCAGGGTACCCAGACATACTTCGTCCGGTCGCAGGGTACCTACACATACTTCGTCCGGTCGCAGGGTACCAGCACGTACTTCGTGCGGTCGCAGGGTACCCACACATATTTCGTTCGGTCACAGGGTACCCACACATACTTCGTCCGGTCGCAGGGTACCCACAAATACTTCGTCCGGTCGCAGGGTACCCACAGATACTTCGTGCGGTCGCAGGGTACCCACAAATACTTCGTGCGGTCGCAGGGTACCCACACATACTTCGTCCGGTCGCAGGGTACCCACACATACTTCGTGCGGTCGCAGGGTACCTATACATACTTCGTGCGGTCGCAGGGTACCCAAACATACTTCGTGCGATCGCAGGGTACCCACACATACTTCGTCCGGTCGCAGGGTACCCATACATACTGGGTGCCGTCGCAGGGTACCTATACATACTTCGTCCGGTCGCAGGGTACCCACACATACTTCGTGCGGTCGCAGGGTACCCACACATACTTCGTCAGGCAGCAGGGTACCCACACATACTTCGTCCGGTCGCAGGGTACCTATACATACTTCGTGCGGTCGCAGGGTACCCACACATACTTCGTGCGGTCGCAGGGTACCTATACATACTTCGTCCGGTCGCAGGGTACCCACACATACTTCGTGCGGTCGCAGGGTACCCACACATACATCGTCCGGTCGCAGGGTACCTATACATACTTCGTCCGGTCGCAGGGTACCCACACATACTTCGTGCGGTCGCAGGGTACCTATACATACTTCGTCCGGTCGCAGGGTACCCACACATACTTCGTGCGGTCGCAGGGTACCCACACATACTTCGTCCGGTCGCAGGGTACCCACACATACTTCGTGCGGTCGCAGGGTACCTATACATACTTCGTGCGGTCGCAGGGTACCCACACATACTTCGTGCGGTCGCAGGGTACCTATACATACTTTGTGCGGTCGCAGGGTACCCACACATACTTCGTGCGGTCGCAGGGTACCTATACATACTTCGTCCGGTCGCAGGGTACCCACACATACTTCGTGCGGTCGCAGGGTACCCACAAATACTTCGTCCGGTTGCAGGGTACCCACACATAATTCGTGCGGTCGCAGGGTACCCACACATACTTCGTCCGGTCGCAGGGTACCCACACATACTTCGTGCGGTCGCAGGGTACCTATACATACTTCGTGCGGTCGCAGGGTACCCACACATACTTCGTGCGGTCGCAGGGTACCCACACATACATCGTCCGGTCGCAGGGTACCCACAAATACTTCGTCCGGTCGCAGGGTACCCACACATACTTCGTGCGGTCTCAGGGTACCCACAAATACTTCGTGCGGTCGCAGGGTACCCACACATACTTCGTCCGGTCGCAGGGTACCCACACATACTTCGTGCGGTCTCAGGGTACCCACAAATACTTCTTGCGGTTGCAGGGTACCCACACATACTTTGTGCGGTCGCTAGGTACCCACACATACTTCGTGCGGTCGCAGGGTACCCACACATACTCCGTCCGGTCGCAGGGTACCTACACATACTTCGTGCGGTCGCAGGGTACCCACACACACTTCGTCCGGTCGCAGGGTACCCACAAATACTTCGTCCGGTCGCAGGGTACCCACACATACTTCGTGCGGTCGCAGGGTACCCACACATACTTCGTCCGGTCGCAGGGTACCCACAAATACTTGGTCCGGTCGCAGGGTACCTACACATACTCGTGCGGTCGCAGGGTACCCACAAATACTTCGTCAGGCAGCAGGGTACCCACACATACTTGGTGCGGTCGCAGGGTACCTATACATACTTCGTACGGTCGCAGGGTACCCACACATACTTCGTCCGGTCGCAGGGTACCCACACATACTTCGTCAGGCAGCAGGGTACCCACACATACTTCGTGCGGTCGCAGGGTACCTACACATTCTTCGTACGGTCGCAGGGTACCTACACATACTTCGTCCGGTCGCAGGGTACCCACACATACTTCGTGCGGTCGCAGGGTACCCACACATACTTCGTGGGGTCGCAGGGTACCCACACATACTTCGTCAGGTCGCAGGGTACCCACACATACCCTACCTCTACACTGCTCAAAAAAGGAGGAGGTAATGCATGGGAACAGTGCATCATGACAACGGAACCGATACGACCCTACCTCTACACTTCTCAAAAAAGGAGGAGGTAATGCATGGGAATAGTGCATCATGACAACGGAACCAATACGACCCTACCTCAACACTTCTCAAAAAAGGAGGAGATAATGCATGGGATGAGGGCATCATGACAACGGAACCGATACGACCCTACCTCAACACTTCTCAAAAAAGGAGGAGATAATGCATGGGATGAGGGCATCATGACAACGGAACCGATACGACCCTACCTCAACACTTCTCAAAAAAGGAGGAGATAATGCATGGGATGAGGGCATCATGACAACGGAACCGATACGACCCTACTTCAACACTTCTCAAAAAAGGAGGAGATAATGCATGGGATGAGGGCATCATGACAACGGAACCGATACGACCGTACCCCTACACTTCTCAAAAAAGGAGGAGGTAATTCATGGGATGAGCACATCATGATAACGGAACCGATACTATTCTACATCTACACTTCTCAAAAAAGGAGGAGGTAATGCATGGGATCAGTGCATCATGACAACGGAACCGATACTACCCTACCCCTACACTTCTCAAAAAAGGAGGAGGTAATGCTCACACCAGCGAATACCGTACCCCCCCCCCCCAATTTGGCCTGAAAGGAGGAGGTAATTCCTATCATGATAACAGAACGGCCACAGGGAGGGAGGGGGGGTAATATTATCGTCTATTAATAATTAAGAAAGAAAGTGTGAGAGGGAAAAATTCACAGAAAGGAAAACTGCCACTCTCTGACGTCATGATGACCTGATATAACCGGACACAATTTAGGGCAAGACCGGGTACATCCGGCAAGGGATTATGGGACAGGTGCGGATGTGATTGAGCAACCCTTGTTTCACTACACACTCTTAACGTAGGATTCCTATGTTGTTATTGATGCAACCGGACAGAAGTTATTGGATGATCTGATACAACCGGACACAATTTAGGGCAAGACCGGGTACATCCGGCAAGGGATTATGGGATGTTTACAATGACTCTGCATTTTTATCGGATTAGTACATAAATACATTAGATTATTTCGAATTTACTACATATTAACGTTGAAATTTCGTGAAAAATACGAAAAAAACTGCTACCTTTTGTCGGAAAGTGGTCCGGTTGACTGTCAGCGAGTGAATCGATTTTCGCGGTTTTTAGATATTTTACATCCGGGATTTGTGCGGTCCTGTAGATGTCAACTTTTTGACATGTCGTCGGGTAGTTTTTGAGGAGATACTGGACATACAAACAAACAAACAAACAAACAAACATACAAACAGACAACTGCCCTTTATATAAGAGACTAGCGGGGCTACCCGGCGTTGCTCGGGGTCATAAAAACATATATTTGAAGAAAGATCGTGTGTGTAACATCTTTATATTTAAACTTCTATGTCCGCCCCCTCTCTCAATAGCCGTCTCTTTATCTGCTACCTTTCTCTTCCCTGGTCGCCCCATTTCGCCGCTACTTTCTAATTTTGCCTTTTGCAAAAGCTGTTTCTTCCCCACCATTTCTCCTATTGCCCAGGGTAATAGTATGACATATTTCTATAAAAAGTAACACCTCTATCTGCGCCTTCTATATAGGTACTTATCTCCACCCCGGTGTTCATACTATATACGTATCTATCATCACCCCGGTGCGCATACTATATACGTACCTATCGCCGCCCCAGTGCACATACTATATACGTACCTATCGCCGCCCCGGTGCAGATACTATTTAAGTACCTATCGCCGCTCCGTTGCGAATGCTAAATAGTACCTATCGTTGCCCCGGTGTGAATGTTAAATACATACCTATTGCGCCCCAGTGTGCATGCTACATAAGTACCTATCGCTGCCCTAGTGCGAATACTAAAGACATACTAATTGCGCCCCGGTGTGAATGCTACATAAGTACCGATCGCTGCCTTAGTGCGAATAATTAATATGTACATATTGCCGCTTTGGTGTGAATGCTAAATACGTACCTATCACCGGCCCAGTGCAAATGCTAAATACGTACCTATAGCCGCCCTAGTGCGAATGCTAAATACGTACCTACAGCCGCCCCGGTGCGAATGCTAAATACGTACCTATCACCACCACGGTGCGAATGCGAAATAAATACCTTTCGCCGCCCCGGTGCGCGTGCTATATATGTACTGATCGCCGCTGCAGAGCGCATGCTATGTACGTACTTATTGCTGCCCATGTGTACATGCTATATACGTAGCTATCGCCACCCCTGAATCCTAAATACGTACCGATCGCCGCCCCGGTGCGGAACAAAATACGTACATATGGCCACCCCGGTGCGAATGCTAAATACATACCTATCGCTGCCCCGGTGTGAATGCTAAATACATACCTATCCCCGCCCTGGTGTGAATGCTAAATACGTACCTATTTCGCCGCCCCGGTGTGAATTTTAAATATGTACCTTTCGCCACCCCTGTGCGCGTGCTATATACGTACCTATCGCCGCCCCGGTGCGCGTGCTATATATGAACCGATCGCTGCCTCAGTGCGCATGCTAAATACATACCTATCACTGCCCCGGTGCGCATACTATATACGTACTTATTACCGCCCATGTGCACATGCTATATAAGTACCTATCACCACTGCTGAATGCTAAATAAGTACCTACTGCCGCCCCGGTGTGAAAGCTAAATACGTACATATCGCCGCCCCGAAATTTGGGCGGACCCCTAAAAAATTTGGCCTGACCCCTAAAATTTTCCCTGACTCCTAAAATTTTCCCCGACCCCTAAATCTCTCCAGCCCCCTAATTTTTCACTCTCCCCCAACCATGAGATATATTTTGACTTCAAAACAAAAAAAAACAAAAAAATTTGCCCTGACCCCTAAAAAGTTCGTCCTGACCCCTAAAATTTTCCCCGACCCCTAAATCTCTCCAGCCCCCTAATTTTTCACTCTCCCCCAACCATGAGATATATTTTGACTTCAAAACAAAAAAAAACAAAAAAATTTGGCCTGACCCCTTAAAAGTTCGTCCTGACCACTAAAAAGTTCGTCCTGACCACTAAAAAGTTCGTCCTGACCCCTAAAATTTTTCTCGACCCCTAAATCTCCCCAGCCCCCTAATTTTTCACTCTCCCCCAACCCTGAGAAATATTTTCAGTTCAAAACAAAAAAAAAGAAAAAAATTTGGCCTGACCCCTAAAAAGTTCGTCCTGACCCCTAAAATTTTCCGCGACCCCTAAATCTCTCCAGCCCCCTAATTTTTCACTCTCCCCAAACCATGAGATATATTTTAACTTCAAAACAAAAAAAAACAAAAAAATTTGGCCTGACCCCTAAAAAGTTCGTCCTGACCCCTAAAATTTTCCCCCACCCTAAATTTCTCCAGCCCCCTAATTTTTCACTCTCTCCCAACCCTGAGATATATTTTGACTTCAAAACAAAAAAAAACAAAAAAATTTGTCCGGACCCCTAAAAAGTTCGTCCTGACCCCTAAAATTTTGCCCGACCCCTAAATCTCTCCAGCCCCCTAATTTTTCACTCTCCCCCAACCATGAGATATATTTTGACTTCAAAACAAAAAAAAACAAAAAAATTTGGCCTGACCCCTTAAAAGTTCGTCCTGACCCCTAAAAAGTTCGTCCTGACCCCTTAAATTTTTCTCGACCCCTAAATCTCTCCAGCCCCCTAATTTTTCACTCTCCCCCAACCCTGAGAAATATTTTGACTTCAAAACAAAAAAAAACAAAAAAATTTGGCCTGACCCCTAAAAAGTTCGTCCTGACCCCTAAAATTTTCCCCGACCCCTAAATCTCTCCAGCCCCCTAATTTTTCACTCTCCCCCAACCATGAGATATATTTTGACTTCAAAACAAAAAAAAACAAAAAAATTTAGCCTGACCCCTTAAAAGTTCGTCCTAACCCCGAAAAAGTTCGTCCTGACCCCTACAATTTTTCTCGACCCCTAAATCTCTCCAGCCCCCTAATGTTTCACTCTCCCCCAACCCTGAGAAATATTTTCAGTTCAAAACAAAAAAAAAGAAAAAAATTTGGCCTGACCCCTAAAAAGTTCGTCCTGACCCCTAAAATTTTCCGCGACCCCTAAATCTCTCCAGCCCCCTAATTTTTCACTCTCCCCAAACCATGAGATATATTTTAACTTCAAAATAAAAAAAACAAAAAAATTTGGCTTGACCCCTAAAAAGTTCGTTCTGACCCCTAAAATTTTCCCCGACCCCTAAATCTCTCCAGCCCCCTTAATTTTTCACTCTCCCCCAACCCTGAGAAATATTTCCAGTTCAAAACAAAAAAAAAGAAAAAAATTTGGCCTGACCCCTAAAAAGTTCGTCCTGACCCCTAAAATTTTCCGCGACCCCTAAATCTCTCCAGCCCCCTAATTTTTCACTCTCCCCAAACCATGAGATATATTTTAACTTCAAAACAAAAAAAAACAAAAAAATTGGGCCTGACCCCTAAAAAGTTCGTCCTGACCCCTAAAATTTTCCCCCACCCTAAATTTCTCCAGCCCCCTAATTTTTCACTCTCTCCCAACCATGAGATATATTTTGACTTCAAAACAAAAAAAAACAAAAAAATTTGTCCGGACCCCTTAAAAGTTCGTCCTGACCCCTAAAATTTTGCCCGACCCCTAAATCTCTCCAGCCCCCTAATTTTTCACTCTCCCCCAACCATGAGATATATTTTGACTTCAAAACAAAAAAAAACAAAAAAATTTGGCCTGACCCCTTAAAAGTTCGTCCTGACCCCTAAAAAGTTCGTCCTGACCCCTTAAATTTTTCTCGACCCCTAAATCTCTCCAGCCCCCTAATTTTTCACTCTCCCCCAACCCTGAGAAATATTTTGACTTCAAAACAAAAAAAAACAAAAAAATTTGGCCTGACCCCTAAAAAGTTCGTCCTGACCCCTAAAATTTTCCCCGACCCCTAAATCTCTCCAGCCCCCTAATTTTTCACTCTCCCCAAACCATGAGATATATTTTAACTTCAAAACAAAAAAAAACAAAAAAATTGGGCCTGACTTTTTTTTACTCTCCCCCAACCCTGAGAAATATTTTCAGTTCATAACCAAAAAAAAGAAAAAAATTTGGCCTGACCACTAAAAAGTTCGTCCTGACCCCTAAAATTTTCCTCGACCCTTCAATATCTCGAGCCCCTTATTTTTTCATTCTCCCCAACCCTGAGAAATATTTTGACTTCAAAACAAAAAAAAACAAAAAAATTTGGCTTGACCCCTAAAAAGTTCGGCCTGAGCCCTAAAATTTTCCCCGAGCCAGCCCCCTAATTTTTAACTCTCCCCCAACCCTAAGAAATATTTTGAGTTCAAAACAAAAAAATGTTATTTAACGTGTATACAAATATTAGTGAAAACAATGGTGGAGCATAATTATTTTTCTTCTTTCTTTACTTATTGAGACGTTATTTAATATGTATACAAATATTAGTGAAAACAGTAACCGGAGCATAATTATTTCTCTTTTTACTTTACTTATTGAGACGTTATTTAACATGTATTCAAATATTAGTGAAAACAATGGCGGAGCATAATTATATTTCTTCTTACTTTACATATTGAGACGTTATTTAATATGTATACACATTTTAGTGAAAACAGTGGTGGAGCATAATTATTTTTCTTCTTACTTTACTTATTTAGACGTTATATCATATGTATACAAATATTAGTGAAAACAATGGTGGAGCATAATTATTTTTCTTCTTACTTTACTTATTGAGACGTTATTTAATATGTATACAAATATTAGTGAAAACAGTGGTGGAGAATAATTATTTTTCTTCTTACTTTACTTATTGAGACGTTATTTAATATGTATACAAATATTAGTGAAAACAATGGTGGAGCATAATTATTTATTACTTTAATTTTACTGATACTACACTAACTTCACACCTCTCAAAAAGAAGGAGGTTATACCTGGGAGGATGATATCATGTCAACAGAAGAAATGCAGTTAGGATTAAGCAACCCTGGCTTCACTATGAACTCATGTTAAAAAAAGTGCCGTTATTGATTAAACAACACTTGCGTCACTATAAACGCATGTATCAAAAAGTGCCGTTAGTAGTTAAGCAACCCTTGCATCACTATGGACTCATGTTCAAAAAAGTGCCGTTAGTAAGTAAGCAACCCATGCTTCACTATGGACCTGTGTGCAAAAAAAGTGCCGTTTGTGATTAAGCAACACTTGCTTCACTATAAACTCATGTTCAAAAAAGAGCCGTTAGGGATTTCCTCTGACGTCATTTCCTGTTAAAATCATGACGGTGCATTATTTCATTGTTTTTTTCTCAAATTAGTACTAAACAACGTTGAAAATCGAGGAAAAAGGCACCCCCCCATTGGAGAAAAGTGCTCAGTCGAACCCCGAAGAGTCCATTTTTTTTTCCGGTTCTGAGATATTATACGACCCGGGGCTGGCCGGTCATAATGACGTCAACCGTGTGACTGTTTGTTGGGTCCTCTCGGAGGAGTATCTGGACATACAAACAAACAGACAGACAGACAGACAGACATACAGACAACTGGCCTTTATATAATAGACTAGCGGGGCTACCCGGCGTTGCTCGGGGTCATAAAAACATATATTTGAAGAAAGATCGTGTGTGTAACATCTTTATATTCAAACTTCTATGTCCGCCCCCTCTCTCAATAGTCGTCTCTTTATCTGCTACCTTTCTCTTCCCTGGTCGCCCCATTTCGCCGCTACTTTCTAATTTTGCCTTTTGCAAAAGCTGTTTCTTCCCCACCATTTCTCCTATTGCCCAGGGTAATAGTATGACATATTTCTATAAAAAGTAACACTTCTATCTGCGCCTTCTATATAGGTACTTAAGTCCACCCCGGTGTTCATACTATATACGTATCTATCATCACCCCGGTGCGCATACTATATACGTACCTATCGCCGCCCCAGTGCACATACTATATACGTACCTATCGCCGCCCCGGTGCAGATACTATTTAAGTACCTATCACCGCCCCGTTGCGAATGCTAAATAGTACCTATCGCTGCCCTAGTGCGAATACTAAAGACATACTAATTGCGCCCCGGTGTGCATGCTACATAAGTACCTATCGCTGCCCTAGTGCGAATAATTAATATGTACATATTGCCGCTTTGGTGTGAATGCTAAATACGTACCTATTGCCGGCCCAGTGCGAATGCTAAATACGTACCTTTCGCCGCCCCGGTGCGCGTGCTATATATGTACTGATCGCCGCTGCAGAGCGCATGCTATGTACGTACTTATTGCTGCCCATGTGTACATGCTATATACGTAGCTTTCGCCACCCCTGAATTCTGAATACGTACCTATCGCCGCCCTGGTGTGGAAGCTAAATACGTACATATCGCCGCCCCGGTGCGAATGCTAAATACATACCTATCGCCGCTCCGGTGTGAATTCTAAATACGTACCTATTGCCGCCCCGGTGTGAATTCTAAATACGTACCTATCGCCGCCCCGGTGCGGCAGCTAAATACGTACATATTGCTGCCCCGGTGCGAATGCTAAATACATACCTATCGCTGCCCCGGTGTGAATGCTAAATACATACCTATCGCCGCCCCGGTGTGAATGCTAAATACGTACCTATCGCCGCCCCGGTGTGAATTTTAAATATGTACCTTTCGCCGCCCGGTGTGAATTTTAAATATGTACCTTTCGCCGCCCCTGTGCGCGTGCTATATACGTACCTATTGCCGCCCCGGTGCGCGTGCTATATATGAACCGATCGCTTCCTCAGTGCGCATGCTAAATACATACCTATCACTGCCCCGGTGTGCATACTATATACGTACTTATTACCGCCCATGTGCACATGCTATATAAGTACCTATCACCACTGCTGAATGCTAAATAAGTACCTATCGCCGCCCCGGTGTGGAAGCTAAATACAGACATATCGCCGCCCCTAAATTTGGGCAGACCCTAAAAAATTTGGCCTGACCCCTAAAATTTTCCATGACCCCTAAATCTCTCCAGCCCCCTAATTTTTCACTCTCCCCCAACCATGAGATATATTTTGACTTCAAAACAAAAAAAAACAAAAAAATTTGGCCTGTCCCCTAAAAAGTTCGTCCTGACCCTTAAAATTTTCCCCGACCCCTAAATCTCTCCAGCCCCCTAATTTTTCACTCTCCCCCAACCATGAGATATATTTTGACTTCAAAACAAAAAAAAACAAAAAAATTTGGCCTGACCCCTAAAAAGTTCGTCCTGACCCCTAAAATTTTCCCCGACCCCTAAATCTCTCCAGCCCCCTAATTTTTCACTCTCCCCCAACCCTGAGAAATATTTTTACTTCAAAACAAAAAAAACAGAAAAAACAAAAAAATTTGGCCTGACCCCTAAAAAGTTTGTCAGGACCCCTAAAATTTTCCCCGACCCCTAAATCTCTCAAGCACCCTAATTTTTCACTTTCCTCCAACCATGAAAAATATTTTGACTTCAAAACAAAAAAAAACAAAAAAATTTGGCCTGACCTCTAAAAAGTTCGTCCTGACCCCTAAA
>OY744533.1:94722077-95044577 GCA_963556195.1 Sepiola atlantica
AAGTTCGGCCTGACCCCTAAAAAGTTCGACCTGACCCCTAAATCTCTCCAGCCCCTCATTCCAACTAATTTTTCACTCTCACATAACCCTGAGAAATATTTTGAGTTAAAAACAAAATAAAAAAGAACAAATTTTGCTGACCCCTAAAAAGTTCGGATTGACCCCTAAAATTTTCTCCGACCCAGCGAAATATTTTGAGTTCAAAAAAAAATGTTATTTAACATGTATACAAATATTAGTGAAAACAGTGGCGGAGCATAATTATTTCTATTCTTACTTTATTTATTGAGATGTTTTTTAATATGTATACAAATATTAGTGAAAACAATGGCGGAGCGTAATTTTTTCTTCCTTTTAATTTACTGATTGAGACGTTATTTAATATGTATACAAATATTTGTGAAAACAATGGTGGAGCATAATTATATCTCTTCTTACTTTACTTATTGAGACGTTATTTAATATGTATACAAATATAAGTGAAAACAATGGAGGAGCATAATAATTTCTCTTCTTACCTTACTTCTTGAGACGTTATTTAATATGTATACAAATATTAGTGAAAACAATGGTGGAGCATAATTATTTCTCTTTTTACTTTACTTCTTGAAACGTTATTTAATATGTATACAAATATTAGTGAAAACAATGGTGGAGCATAATTATTTATTACACTAACTTCACACCTCTCAAAAAGAAGGAGGTAATACCTGGGAGGATGGTATCATGTCAACAGAAGAAATGCGGTTAGGATTAAGCAACCCTTGCTTCACTATAAACTCGTGTTCAAAAAAGTGCCGTTAGGGATCCACTTTGACGTCATTTCCTGTTAAAATCGTGACTTTGCATTATGCCGACAATCCCCCATCTCCAAATTTGGCATGAGGCGCTTCACCGGCGAATGCCGACACCCCCCCCCTAATTTGACCTGAAGCAGTCACACCGCCGCTCTATCTCTACAACTCTCAAAAAGGAGGAGGTAATGCCTAGGAGGGTGGTATCATAACAACAGAACGGGCGTAGGGGAGGAAAGGAAGGTAGAAGGGGTGGGAGTGAGAGGGAAAGAAGAGTTTTAGTGTGAGGGATTTTCTTCCCTACACTCTTTTCCTCTGACGTCATTTCCTGTTAAAAGCATGACGGTGCATTATTTCTCAAATTCTACATGATGTCATTGTTTTTTTCTCAAATTAGTACTAAACAACGTTGAAAATCGAGGAAAAAGGCAGTCGACCCTCGAAGAGTCCATTTTTTTTCCGGTACTGAGATAGTATACGTCCCGGGGCTGGCCGGTCATAATGACGTCAACCGTGTGACTGTTTGTTGGGTACTCTCGGAGGAGTATCTGGACATACAAACAGACAAACAGACAGACATACAGACAACTGGCCTTTATATAATAGAAGATACAAATAAATGCACATTGGCCTTTATTATAGATACAAATAAATGCACATTGGTCTTTATTATAGATTTGCTTAATACCCCCCCCCCCAAGAAAAGATTTGGCCTGATGCGCTCACACCGGCGAATGCTGACACTCTCTCCTCGCAACAGATACTACACTGTCTCCACCCTCTCAAAAAGGTGTGAGCGCCGGCGAATGCCGACACTCCCCCTCCCCAAATTTGGCCTGAGGGACTCACACCGGCGAATGCCGTCACCCCCCCCCCCAATTTGACATGAAAGGAGGAGGTAATGCCTATCATGATAACGGAAGGGAGGGGGAGGAATATTAGCGTCTATTAAAAGGTTGTAGTGTGAGTGAATTTCTTCCCGCCACTTTGCATTATTTTTCAAATTATCTGCCACTCTCTGACGTCATGATATAACCGGACACAATTTAGAGCAAGACCGGGTACATCCGGCAAGGGATTATGGGACAGGTGCGGATGTGATTGAGCAACCCTTGTTTCACTACACACTCTTAACGTAGGATTACTATGTTGTTATTGATGCATCCGGACAGAAGTTATTGGATGATCTGATACAACCGGACACAATTTAGGACAAGACCGGGTACATCCGGCAAGGGATTATGGGATGTTTACAGTGACTCTGCATTTTTATCGGATTAGTACATAAATACATTAGATTATTTCGAATTTACTATCGAATTTGACCTCCTAGAACTGCACAGGACAAACCCATAGACCGACGGAATGAAGCCCCGAAGGCCAAGACGATACCAGTCTATGGGGTGCAGTATCCATCGAAACAGATACTACACTTTGATGTTAGCCAAAAGAAGTGAATTAATTGTCATTTTCGGTAATGGCGTATGAAAGCTATGTTGAATTAGAGAAAAACGGCCTAGGGGAGTCTAAAATTCATTCTTGATATTCCAAACTTATATAAGAATTTGTTAAATAGTAGTATACAATGTTTTTTGAAAGAAAATCTTAGTTATTATTACTTGTTAATTTAATAATGTAATTTAAACAGTGTCTAGTGTATAGACCGCTGTTCAGGTGTAGATTGGTTATAAATACCCCAGTAAATAACCTCAGATTTTGATTTTCTCCCGCCTGTTAAAATCATTGACTTGTCTTCGATTTTTTCAGGCAACTCTTAGGCAATCACTCGTGATTGCCTAAGAGGAGACCAGCTACTTGGGCCCCGCCCAGTTTAAAGCTAAATCATCAGGGGACTCTCTCTGTCCCCTTAGACTAGCCCCTGTTGGGCAATTTGTCTCTTCACACCCCTCTTGGGTGGCCGCCCCTGTTGGGCGGTTCCATTGTATTAACCTTTTTGTTCCCTTCTCTTGCAGGTGTCCAACCCCCAGGCTTGACTTAAGCAGCTGGCAGGTTTCGGGTCTGACTTACGTACCTTTTGGCGACGGTCTTCCTGAATCCGAATCGGCGGGTCTCTAGCCGGGAGTTGGATGGAAGAGGGGAGGAGTGGTCCGGGCTCTGCTGCAGAGTCTTTGTCTAGCCCGGGCTCCTTTTCCGAACTGAGGCGACGGTCTCAGGTCGGGGAGGGAGCAGACCTCAAACAGCAGGACGGTCACGCCGCCATAGGCGTCGTGCCCAGTACGTCCGCCAGTGCCGCTCCCAGCACTGAAAGTAGATCAGGGTCTGCCGCCTTAGGCGGGAGCCCTGTTAGCTTGCACGCTGCTGTCCCCGGCAGCTCCACCCAGGATAGCTCAGATCCTAGAGGTGATCTGGGTCGGTGGGAACGACTCCCCACTGTACCAATCGCTCGCCGGGCTTCAACCGTCAGCCCGCCTGGTAGTAGGCGAAAAGGCCGCCTGCCTCCAGGAGTAAGAGCGACCCGGTCGGTGGAGTCCCACAAAGAAGGGGCCACCGACCCAGATCAGCCACCAGCCCACATTGACAGGGACTCTGCTCAATGCCGCAACCTGACCCAAGAACTTTTTGGCAGTGACAGCAGCATTTGCAGCGACAGCAGTGTCTGCAGCGACCACAGCCCTGTGAGCAGTCGTGGCAGTAGCAGAGACAGCAGCATGGAAGTTCTGCAGCTGACTCCAGACGTTCCGGCCCAGACTAACATGCGGCAGTCCAGGCCGAGGAAGATGGGGGCTGCTCGCACCGTCACCAAAAAAGGAGCAGCGGATGTCGCTGGCAAGAGAGGAACCAAGGCGGCCACTCCGCCGGCAACAACGCCGGAAACAGCTCCAAAGGAGTGGCCGTCCCTCTCATCAACACCAGCGGAGACACCCAATTCATGGGCGATACCTCCCGGGCAGAAGACGCCGTCGCCGACGAAGGCTGTAACACCTACAACTCCGGCGCAAACCAACTCTCCTGCCCAATCACCTAAAGACCAGTGGGGACCCCAGTCGCAAAGAAGCCCGTCAGAATACCGTCGGTTGTTCGAGTCTAAGTACAAGGAACTAACCGACGGTAGCGTTATCAAAGCAGCGCCAGGAGCGGTGGAACGGCTAGCGAAGCGAATTGTTTCGCTAGTCACCATCGACTCCAGAACCAAAGGGCTGGCTGGGCTCCAGATCGAAACGGTAGGGGAGATTTTATGGTCCCTGAAAGTCCCGGCGACATATATTTGCCGTCGAGGTTTCGCAACCTGGGACCTTTTACTCCCCTCTGAACAGGAAGCAGAGAAGTTGGCCAGGGCCGACCTGAGGCATAAACATCTAATCCTCAGGCCGGAGTACTTGAGCAGGAGGAGGACACTAGTCACTGTCCTCGGCGTCCCCTGCTATATTGACTCGGAGCAACTAGGTGCAGTGATGAGTCAATATGGGGACGTCGAAGCCATAATCCCGGTCCGCGGTCCCCATAACCTAATGGTAGGGGACTACAAAATTAAAATGCGTTTGGACCGGGATGGCTTCAACAAGATACCGCCACTGCTCAAGTGCGACTCCTGGTCGATGTCTATCATCGTCGAGGGCAGGAGGCCACATTGCTGGCACTGCGAGCAGAAGGGGCATATGGCGAAAGACTGCCCAAAAAAGGCGCCAATCAAGAAGACCCCTTCTGCCGCAGCCCCGGGAGGTCCAGCGGCATCAGCAGCTCCTAACACCGGAAAAGACGAGGAGGGTTTCACCCCAGTGGTCCGAAAGAACAAACCACAGAAGCCCTCTTCCAAAGTGCAGCCCTCTGAAGTAAAAGGGATGCGGGGTCCCGCTAAGTCAATGAGCGTGGATATGCCCACCGATAAGGAGCCGCAGCAAACATCTAGCACGGCAGCGGCCACGAAACGAAAAACCGAGGTTCCCCTGTCACTACCTTCGTCAACATCTTCATCGTCCGAATCGGAAGGGGAGAAGATGGAGGGTGACGCTGGCCCGGCCCCGGCTCGAGAGACAGTGAAAAAGTTCACCCGGGATAGAAAGGTGGCCAAACGTGCCGTTTCACAAGAAAAAGAGGCTGGGCCCCAATCCCCCGCCCCGATGTCCGTAGAGATGACTATCTCTCCTGCTCAGTCCCCCGAATCCCCAAAACCTAAACCCACCACTGAGCAGAAATCCCCTTCCCCCACCGAAACTCCCCCAGCTAGTTCCCGCTCTCTGTCTCGAAAGGAAGAGTCGGGGTCCAAAACTCCCAATGTGGCCAAACAGGCCAAGAAACAAAAAGCGTCGCCCTCCCCTACAAGAAAGGAGAAGACGAGAAAGCTCCCCTTCCTGCCAGGGGACCTCATCTGCGAAGCAGATCTGCACCACGCCGCTGCCGAGCTCACGCCGCAGCAAAGAAGCGCGCTCAGGCCGCTGCAGCTCCTTACGAAGACCCAGGGTCTGGACACTACCAACCCGTCCAACTTCCCCGATGCTCCTTTGCTGATCACGTTCGTCAGGAAGACGAAAATTCGCCGCACAAAATCCATGTGGCGAATGATAGAAGCAGCAAAGGATGCGATCCTGGGTCTAACGTTGGTGGAAGAAGGGCACGACTCCCTCGACGATCTGAGGGATAAATGTGAAGGGAGGATCCCCATTTACGTCCACCCTTGTTTTTATAGAGCTTTAAAGTTAACCTTCCCCCTGGATGTCGGGGGCATCTCCCGAGACGGCCGCGCGTCGTCGGAATTGCTCACTGGCAATATCGGGCATGCCGTCGGCATCCTGAATGACAAAGACTTTAGGCCGCTGATTGACACTGACTAGTGCAATGGCTACGACCTTGAAACTAGGAAGCTTGAACGCGAGAGGCTTGAGATCCTTAAGCAAAGCAGCCCGCATACTGGGGGATCTCAAGGCTTTTGAATTAGATGTGGCTGCGGTACAGGAAACTCACTATGTTTCGATGGACGATCATCGACTGCTGTCGGAACATTTCGATGTTTTTTCAGCATTTGGTGACCGTTCTGCTCGGGGAGTTTCGCTGTTAGTTAGACGCACTCTGTTAGCAAGGGTAAACGTTGTTCACGCGGATGCTGATGGCAGACTGGTCGTGGCTGATGTTGCCGTGAATAGTGCCATGTTTCGAATCGTCGCGGTTTATGCGCCCAATTCCATTCGTGAGAGGGTTTCCTTTTTCCGGGGGTTGGAGGGGTTTCTCGGTGGTTCGGAGCGGCTAATCCTAGTGGGAGATTGGAATGCCATCCTTGATCCCAGGATAGATAAGGTGGGGGGACCTAGTGGGTCGGATAGGTGTGAGACAAGTCTGTCTGATCTGATGGCACAATGCGATCTGGTCGACAGATTTCGTATCGATCACCCAGGGCGGGAGATGTGGACGTGGCTCGCTAGCGGCACTTTCCTTTCAAGTACTTACTTGGATAGATTGCTAATTAGAAGAGGCAACGTAGATTATATCTCTTGTCCCACGTTCCACTGGTTAGGCCATTCTGACCACAAGCTACTTGTGGCCAGTCTGGAGTTAGGCCCTAAGACACACAAGGTAGCTAGCTACTGGAAGTTAAATACCTCCTTACTGGAGATACGTGACTTCCGGGAGCAGCTATCTCTTAACTTTCAAAAGGGATTAGTGGGGGCGGTAACCGGGAGTAAGTGGTGGGTTAACGCCAAAGTTGGCATTAGGCGCTTTTCTGTTCAATATAGCCAACGCCTCGCCTTAAATAAGGCAGAAACAGAAAAGCGTTTAGAAACTAAGCTGGCCCGGGCGGTGGCTGGGGGGGATTCCCTAGGCATAGAACTAGCTAAGGGGGACCTGAAACGTGCGGCTAACGTGCGGTATGAAGGTCAAGTAGTTAGAGCTAGGCTAGATAGAGTGTCCAACGAAGCCGTGAATGTGGACGCGCAAGAGCGTAGAACTCCACTTCGTCGCAGCTCGGTCGGTCTCATTCGTCAAGTCAAACACCCGGAAGGACACACCCTTGTGTCGGCTCGGGAGATTTGCCGGGGATTTCGTGAGCATTTCATGGAACGGTTCACCCAACTGCCCGGACTCCGCGTCGAGGAGTTTGGCAGCTATTTAGCTGGCTCGCCCCGCCTGGAGGCGGCCCGAGCGGCTAGCTGTGATGGGCGCGTTACAGAGTGTGAGGTCTTGGCTGCACTGAAGCAGGTCGGCTACGACAAATCGCCGGGACTCGATGGTTTGCCCTATGAATTGTTCTTGAGGCTGTCGCACATCTTCGTACCTATTCTGGTCAATGTTTTCAATCACTGGTTTGAACAGGGTTCCATCCCCGGTCAAGTCACCAAGGGAGTGATCACATTGCTTCAGAAAAAGGGCCAAGATGGTGGGGAATTAGACGATTACAGGCCCATAACTCTGCTAAACACAGATTTAAAGATTTTGGCCAAAGTTCTTGCAAATCGGTTGCAGCTTGTTATCGCTGAGTTGGTCGAACCTGATCAGAATTATGCTGTGAAGGGGAGATCGATTCAAAACAACTTGCATCTGATGCGCACGATCATAGAGGGATTAGAAGACGACACCGAAGCCGCGCTGATCAATTTAGATCAGTCCAAAGCTTTTGACAGGGTCGACCATCGGTTCCTGGGATCTGTTTTAGAGGCCTCCGGTTTTACACCGGACTTCCGCAGATGGATCTCCATTTTGTATCGCGGGCCGACGGCAGTGGTGCAAGTGAATGGAATGCGATCGGAGTCTTTTGCCGTCTCTCGGTCGGTACGTCAGGGATGTCCGCTGTCTCCCCTGCTTTACGTCCTTGCCTTGGAGCCTTTTCTCCGCAGGCTTAGGATCGGGGAGCCTGGACTGGCCCTACGCGGTATTGCTCTTCCTGGCGGTGCGCGAGCCAGGGTATCCGCGTATGCCGATGATGTCACCGTGTTTGTGTCGTGCTTTCGAGACATTCTCGCGGTGACTAAGGCACTCAGAAGGTACGAAAAAGTGACAGGGGCCAAAGTCAACCTTAGCAAATCCAATGGCCTAAGGTTGGCTGCCTGGAGTGGCGCGGCTGCGCTCCCGGGCCTTTTCAACTGGACTGACGGCCCGGTTCGGATCCTCGGCGTATGGTTCGGACCCGGTCTCCAGCTTGATAAGAACTGGTCGGAAGTACAGTCTAAGGTCGAAGCGTCTGTAAGGATTTGGCTTCGAAGGGGGCTTTCCCTTAAAGGTCGGGCTGAGGCGTGCGTCACGTACGTCTTTCCGCTCATCCTTTACCGATTGGCTGTACTACCTCTGCCTGCGGACCGCCGAGCGGTTTTAACGCGTCTCCTTTTCTCGCTTTTGTGGGCAAAGGGGAAGCCGCTAGTCCGTAGACAGGTCTGTACTCAACGTCCTGATGTGGGAGGCTTGGGAATGCCCGACTTGGCGAGCCATTTGTATGCCGAGCGGTTATCATTCCTGAGCCGAACCTTGACAGAGGAGTCTGCGTGGGGCCCTGCGGTTGGAAGCGCTTTTCCTAACCTCATCCCTGACCACTTGGCCGAATGCCGACGTAAGCCAAGGAGTCAATCGCAGTTCTTCAACGAATGCCGAGCTGCGCTCAGAGTGCTGCCGGGGTCCAGTGACCTCGCCCGGTCTAGAAGGACATTCTATCGGGAGTTAGTGGTGGGGACCGCTTCGGATCCTCTTGGGGAGCGACTTGGATTGTCGGAGGGGGAGGCTCGCTCTCAGTGGAATTGGGCGCCAGGCAGGAGCTATCTCAATAATTCTGAGTTCTCTCTGACCTGGCGATTGGTTCGAAATGTGTTACCCCTCAATGACATACGATTCAAAATTGGTATGGCTATCAGCCCCTTTTGCCCACGTTGCGAGGAAGATGAAATTGAAACGGCGGAACATGCCTTTTTCACCTGCTCCAAACTTCGTGAATTTTGGACGTATGTCGGCGAGGTGACGGCTCGCATCACCCCCGATCGGGTGACGTGCTTGGATTTAGCATCCGTTGTCTTCAACATGGACCCCTTGTGGCCCAGGGAGAAACGTATGGTTTTGCTCGCGATCTTAGCCGTAGCTAGACTCGTGGTGTATACTTCTCGCTTAGAGATAGGGCGTGGGGGGGTGCCGCCTTCTTATTATGATTTGATTTCGTATTTTAAACACCAGCTTAAAATCAAAATCAAATCTGATAGAAGGAGGTTGCCTTCTTCACTTTTCAAAAGTAGGTGGATACACACCGCTAGTTTATGCGTGTTCACGCGGAATAGATTCGAGTTCGTGTTCCCTGCCTAGGCATGGCACACAGCGACCTTAAAGCATCTTTGTCGAAAAACAAAAATCCCCTTAAAAACTGACCAGTAAATTTTGGGCGCAGTCCCTATTAGCTAGTAGCGTAAATGAGCTCTTTGCCCCCAGCTTTATTTTAGGTGTCAGAACTCCTTCAGGATGCCCGCTCCCTAATTTATTTTATATCCCCGACCCGCCATAATAGTTCTTATCCTGAAGGACACCGCACATCCCGACAAACCCATCCCTCCATTTCTTTTGCCCCCATAGAAACGCCCACTCCCAATTAGGAGCTTACTCTCTTGCTTTCGGTCTGTACCAGAAGACAGCGAGCAGCTCATACTCTAGATAGGATGGGGGGTACCTTACTAACACACCTTAATTAGCATTTTCTTTGGTTCTTTATTTTTATCATCACTTTTATTTTTATTTATTTTTGGGGGATTATTTAAGGCTTAGTTTTTTGTTCTCCCACTCCCATCATCACACATGTAAATATCTATTGTAAATAAAATTCATTGAAACACCTGGGGATATTTTAAGTAGCTTAAGTCCATAGAGTGAATGTGGTATTGTGGTGACTGAAACTAGTTTTTAGGGTATTCATAGACCAAGTGGACGACCCCCGACCCCCATCTTCCCCCCCCATACCCCTTTTTGGCCTTGTGCCACATCTGATTATTTATGTACAAATTTTTGGATAAATAAATTGATTTTCTCCCGCCTGTTAAAATCATTGACTTGTCTTCGATTTTTTCAGGCAACTCTTAGGCAATCACTCGTGATTGCCTAAGAGGAGACCAGCTACTTGGGCCCCGCCCAGTTTAAAGCTAAATCTTCAGGGGACTCTCTCTGTCCCCTTAGACTAGCCCCTGTTGGGCAATTTGTCTCTTCACACCCCTCTTGGGTGGCCGCCCCTGTTGGGCGGTTCCATTGTATTAATCTTTTTGTTCCCTTCTCTTGCAGGTGTCCAACCCCCAGGCTTGACTTAAGCAGCTGGCAGGTTTCGGGTCTGACTTACGTACCTTTTGGCGACGGTCTTCCTGAATCCGAATCGGCGGGTCTCTAGCCGGGAGTTGGATGGAAGAGGGGAGGAGTGGTCCGGGCTCTGCTGCAGAGTCTTTGTCTAGCCCGGGCTCCTTTTCCGAACTGAGGCGACGGTCTCAGGTCGGGGAGGGAGCAGACCTCAAACAGTCGGACGGTCACGCCGCCTTAGGCGTCGTGCCCAGTACGTCCGCCAGTGCCGCTCCCAGCACTGAAGGTAGATCGGGGTCTGCCGCCTTAGGCGGGAGCCCTGTTAGCTCGCACGCTGCTGTCCCCGGCAGCTCCACCCAGGATAGCTCAGATCTTAGAGGTGATCTGGGTCGGTGGGAACGACTCCCCACTGCACCAATCGCTCGTCGGGCTTCAACCGTCAGCCCGCCTGGTAGTAGGCGAAAAGGCCGCCTGCCTCCAGGAGTAAGAGCGACCCGGTCGGTGGAGTCCCACAAAGAAGGGGCCACCGACCCAGATCAGCCGCCAGCCCACATTGACAGGGACTCTGCTCAATGCCGCAACCTGACCCAAGAACTTTTTGGCAGTGACAGCAGCATTTGCAGCGACAGCAGTGTCTGCAGCGACCACAGCCCTGTGAGCAGTCGTGGCAGTAGCAGAGACAGCAGCATGGAAGTTCTGCAGCTGACTCCAGATGGCCCGGCCAAGGCTAGCATGCGGCAGTCCAGGCCGAGGAAGATGGGGGCTGCTCGCACCGTCACCAAAAAAGGAGCAGCGGATGTCGCTGGCAAGAGAGGAACCAAGGCGGCCACTCCGCCGGCAACAACGCCGGAAACAGCTCCAAAGGAGTGGCCGTCCCTCTCATCAACACCAGCGGAGACACCCAATTCATGGGCGATACCTCCCGGGCAGAAGACGCCGTCGCCGACGAAGGCTGTAACACCTACAACTCCGGCGCAAACCAACTCTCCTGCCCAATCACCTAAAGACCAGTGGGGACCCCAGTCGCAAAGAAGCCCGTCAGAATACCGTCGGCTGTTCGAGTCTAAGTACAAGGAACTAACCGACGGTAGCGTTATCCAAGCAGCGCCAGGAGCGGTGGAACGGCTAGCGAAGCGAATTGTTTCGCTAGTCACCATCGACTCCAGAACCAAAGGGCTGGCTGGGCTCCAGATCGAGACGGTAGGGGAGATTTTATGGTCCCTGAAAGTCCCGGCGACATATATTTGCCGTCGAGGTTTCGCAACCTGGGACCTTTTACTCCCCTCTGAACAGGAAGCAGAAAAGTTGGCCAGGGCCGACCTGAGGCATAAACATCTGATCCTCAGGCCGGAGTACTTGAGCAGGAGGAGGACACTAGTCACTGTCCTCGGCGTCCCCTGCTATATTGACTCGGAGCAACTAGGTGCAGTGATGAGTCAATATGGGGACGTCGAAGCCATAATCCCGGTCCGCGGTCCCCATAACCTAATGGTAGGGGACTACAAAATTAAAATGCGTTTGGACCGGGATGGCTTCAACAAGATACCGCCACTGCTCAAGTGCGACTCCTGGTCGATGTCTATAATCGTAGAGGGCAGGAGGCCACATTGCTGGCACTGCGAGCAGAAGGGGCATATGGCGAAAGACTGCCCAAAAAAGGCGCCAATCAAGAAGACCCCTTCTGCCGCAGCCCCGGGAGGTCCAGCGGCATCAGTAGCTCCTAGAACTGATAAGGACGAGGAGGGTTTCACCCCAGTGGTACGAAAGAACAAACCACAGAAGCCCTCCTCCAAAGTGCAGCCCTCTGAAGTAAAAGGGATGCGGGGTCCCGCTAAGTCAATGAGCGTGGATATGCCCACCGATAAGGAGCCGCAGCAAACATCTAGCACGGCAGCGGCCACGAAACGAAAAACCGAGGTTCCCCTGTCACTACCTTCGTCAACATCTTCATCGTCCGAATCGGAAGGGGAGAAGATGGAGGGTGACGCTGGCCCGGCCCCGGCTCGAGAGACAGTGAAAAAGTTCACCCGGGACAGAAAGGTGGCCAAACGTGCCGTTTCACAAGAAAAAGAGGCTGGGCCCCAATCCCCCGCCCCGATGTCCGTAGAGATGACTATCTCTCCTGCTCAGTCCCCCGAATCCCCAAAACCTAAACCCACCACTGAGCAGAAATCCCCTTCCCCCACTGAAACTCCCCCAGCTAGTTCCCGCTCTCTGTCTCGAAAGGAAGAGTCGGGGTCCAAAACTCCCAATGTGGCCAAACAGGCCAAGAAACAAAAAGCGTCGCCCTCCCCTACAAGAAAGGAGAAGACGAGAAAGCTCCCCTTCCTGCCAGGGGACCTCATCTGCAATGCAGATCTGCACCACGCCGCTGCCGAGCTTACGCCGCAGCAGAGAGGTGCCATCAAACCGCTGCAGCTCCTTACGAAGACCCAGGGTCTGGACACTACCAACCCGTCCAACTTCCCCGATGCTCCTTTGCTGATCACGTTCGTCAGGAAGACGAAAATTCGCCGCACGAAATCCATGTGGCGAATGATAGAAGCAGCAAAGGATGCGATCCTGGGTCTAACGTTGGTGGAAGAAGGGCACGACTCCCTCGACGATCTGAGGGATAAATGTGAAGGGAGGATCCCCATTTACGTCCACCCTTGTTTTTATAGAGCGTTAAAGTTAACCTTCCCCCTGGATGTCGGGGGCATCTCCCGAGACGGCCGCGCGTCGTCAGAATTGCTCACTGGCAATATCGGGCATGCCGTCGGCATCCTCACTGACAAAGACTTTAGGCCGCTGATTGACACTGACTAGTGCAATGGCTACGACCTTGAAACTAGGAAGCTTGAACGCGAGAGGCTTGAGATCCTTAAGCAAGGCAGCCCGCATACTGGGGGATCTCAGGGCTCTTGAATTAGATGTGGCTGCGGTACAGGAAACTCACTATGTTTCGATGGACGATCACCGACTGCTGTCGGAACATTTCGATGTTTTTTCAGCTTTTGGTGACCGTTCTGCTCGGGGAGTTTCGCTGTTAGTTAGACGCACTCTGTTAGCAAGGGTAAACGTTGTTCACGCGGATGCTGATGGCAGACTGGTCGTGGCTGATGTTGCCGTGAATAGTGCCATGTTTCGAATCGTCGCGGTTTATGCGCCCAATTCCATTCGTGAGAGGGTTTCCTTTTTCCGGGGGTTGGAGGGGTTTCTCGGTGGTTCGGAGCGGCTAATCCTAGTGGGAGATTGGAATGCCATCCTTGATCCCAGGATAGATAAGGTGGGGGGACCTAGTGGGTCGGATAGGTGTGAGACAAGTCTGTCTGATCTGATGGCACAATGCGATCTGGTCGACAGATTTCGTATCGATCACCCAGGGCGGGAGATGTGGACGTGGCTCGCTAGCGGCACTTTCCATTCAAGTTCTTACTTGGATAGATTGCTAATTAGAAGAGGCAACGTAGATTATATCTCTTGTCCCACGTTCCACTGGTTAGGCCATTCTGACCACAAGTTACTTGTGGCCAGTCTGGAGTTAGCCCCTAAGACACACAAGGTAGCTAGCTACTGGAAGTTAAATACCTCCTTACTGGAGATACGTGACTTCCGGGAGCAGCTATCTCTTAACTTTCAAAAGGGATTAGTGGGGGCGGTAACCGGGAGTAAGTGGTGGGTTAACGCCAAAGTTGGCATTAGGCGCTTTTCTGTTCAATATAGCCAACGCCTCGCCCTAAATAAGGCAGAAACAGAAAAGCGTTTAGAAAATAAGCTGGCCCGGGCGGTGGCTGGGGGGGATTCCCTAGGCATAGAGCTAGCTAAGGGGGACCTGAAACGTGCGGCTAACGTGCGGTATGAGGGTCAAGTAGTTAGAGCTAGGCTAGATAGAGTGTCCAACGAAGCCGTGAATGTGGACGCGCAAGAGCGTAGAACTCCACTTCGTCGCAGCTCGGTCGGTCTCATTCGTCAAGTCAAACACCCGGAAGGACACACCCTTGTGTCGGCTCGGGAGATTTGCCGGGGATTTCGTGAGCATTTCATGGAACGGTTCACCCAACTGCCCGGACTCCGCGTCGAGGAGTTTGGCAGCTATTTAGCTGGCTCGCCCCGCCTGGAGGCGGCCCGAGCGGCTAGCTGTGATGGGCGCGTTACAGAGTGTGAGGTCTTGGCTGCACTGAAGCAGGTCGGCTACGACAAATCGCCGGGACTCGATGGTTTGCCCTATGAATTGTTCTTGAGGCTGTCGCACATCTTCGTACCTATTCTGGTCAATGTTTTCAATCACTGGTTTGAACAGGGTTCCATCCCCGGTCAAGTCACCAAGGGAGTGATCACATTGCTTCAGAAAAAGGGCCAAGATGGTGGGGAATTAGACGATTACAGGCCCATAACTCTGCTAAACACAGATTTAAAGATTTTGGCCAAAGTTCTTGCAAATCGGTTGCAGCTTGTTATCGCTGAGTTGGTCGAACCTGATCAGAATTACGCTGTGAAGGGGAGATCGATTCAAAACAACTTGCATCTGATGCGCACGATCATAGAGGGATTAGAAGACGACACCGAAGCCGCGCTGATCAATTTAGATCAGTCCAAAGCTTTTGACAGGGTCGACCATCGTTTCCTGGGATCTGTTTTAGAGGCCTCCGGTTTTACACCGGACTTCCGCAGATGGATCTCCATTTTGTATCGCGGGCCGACGGCAGTGGTGCAAGTGAATGGAATGCGATCGGAGTCTTTTGCCGTCTCTCGGTCGGTACGTCAGGGATGTCCGCTGTCTCCCCTGCTTTACGTCCTTGCCTTGGAGCCTTTTCTCCGCAGGCTTAGGATCGGGGAGCCTGGACTGGCCCTACGCGGTATTGCTCTTCCTGGCGGTGCGCGAGCCAGGGTATCCGCGTATGCCGATGATGTCACCGTGTTTGTGTCGTGCTTTCGAGACATTCTCGCGGTGACTAAGGCACTCAGAAGGTACGAAAAAGTGACAGGGGCCAAAGTCAACCTTAGCAAATCCAATGGCCTAAGGTTGGCTGCCTGGAGTGGCGCGGCTGCGCTCCCGGGCCTTTTCAACTGGACTGACGGCCCGGTTCGGATCCTCGGCGTATGGTTCGGACCCGGTCTCCAGCTTGATAAGAACTGGTCGGAAGTACAGTCTAAGGTCGAAGCGTCTGTAAGGATTTGGCTTCGAAGGGGGCTTTCCCTTAAAGGTCGGGCTGAGGCGTGCGTCACGTACGTCTTTCCGCTCATCCTTTACCGATTGGCTGTACTACCTCTGCCTGCGGACCGCCGAGCGGTTTTAACGCGTCTCCTTTTCTCGCTTTTGTGGGCAAAGGGGAAGCCGCTAGTCCGTAGACAGGTCTGTACTCAACGTCCTGATGTGGGAGGCTTGGGAATGCCCGACTTGGCGAGCCATTTGTATGCCGAGCGGTTATCATTCCTGAGCCGAACCTTGACAGAGGAGTCTGCGTGGGGCCCTGCGGTTGGAAGCGCTTTTCCTAACCTCATCCCTGACCACTTGGCCGAATGCCGACGTAAGCCAAGGAGTCAATCGCAGTTCTTCAACGAATGCCGAGCTGCGCTCAGAGTGCTGCCGGGGTCCAGTGACCTCGCCCGGTCTAGAAGGACATTCTATCGGGAGTTAGTGGTGGGGACCGCTTCGGATCCTCTTGGGGAGCGACTTGGATTGTCGGAGGAGGAGGCTCGCTCTCAGTGGAATTGGGCGCCAGGCAGGAGCTATCTCAATAATTCTGAGTTCTCTCTGACCTGGCGATTGGTTCGAAATGTGTTACCCCTCAATGACATACGATTCAAAATTGGTATGGCTATCAGCCCCTTTTGCCCACGTTGCGAGGAAGATGAAATTGAAACGGCGGAACATGCCTTTTTCACCTGCTCCAAACTTCGTGAATTTTGGACGTATGTCGGCGAGGTGACGGCTCGCATCACCCCCGATCGGGTGACGTGCTTGGATTTAGCATCCGTTGTCTTCAACATGGACCCCTTGTGGCCCAGGGAGAAACGTATGGTTTTGCTCGCGATCTTAGCCGTAGCTAGACTCGTGGTGTATACTTCTCGCTTAGAGATAGGGCGTGGGGGGGTCCCGCCTTCTTATTATGATTTGATTTCGTATTTTAAACACCAGCTTAAAATCAAAATCAAATCTGATAGAAGGAGGTTGCCTTCTTCACTTTTCAAAAGTAGGTGGATACACACCGCTAGTTTATGCGTGTTCACGCGGAATAGATTCGAGTTCGTGTTCCCTGCCTAGGCATGGCACACAGCGACCTTAAAGCATCTTTGTCGAAAAACAAAAATCCCCTTAAAAACTGACCAGTAAATTTTGGGCGCAGTCCCTATTAGCTAGTAGCGTAAATGAGCTCTTTGCCCCCAGCTTTATTTTAGGTGTCAGAACTCCTTCAGGATGCCCGCTCCCTAATTTATTTTATATCCCCGACCCGCCATAATAGTTCTTATCCTG
This sequence comes from Sepiola atlantica, assembly GCA_963556195.1. Lineage (NCBI taxonomy): Eukaryota > Metazoa > Mollusca > Cephalopoda > Sepiida > Sepiolidae > Sepiola > Sepiola atlantica. The sequence goes on from OY744533.1 coordinate 94,738,527, forward strand.
AAGGACACCGCACATCCCGACAAACCCATCCCTCCATTTCTTTTGCCCCCATAGAAACGCCCACTCCCAATTAGGAGCTTACTCTCTTGCTTTCGGTCTGTACCAGAAGACAGCGAGCAGCTCATACTCTAGATAGGATGGGGGGTACCTTACTAACACACCTTAATTAGCATTTTCTTTGGTTCTTTATTTTTATCATCACTTTTATTTTTATTTATTTTTTGGGGATTATTTAAGGCTTAGTTTTTTGTTCTCCCACTCCCATCATCACACATGTAAATATCTATTGTAAATAAAATTCATTGAAACACCTGGGGATATTTTAAGTAGCTTAAGTCCATAGAGTGAATGTGGTATTGTGGTGACTGAAACTAGTTTTTAGGGTATTCATAGACCAAGTGGACGACCCCCGACCCCCATCTTCCCCCCCATACCCCTTTTTGGCCTTGTGCCACATCTGATTATTTATGTACAAATTTTTGGATAAATAAATTGATTTTCTCCCGCCTTTTAAAATCTTGACTCGTCTTGTATTTTTTCAGGCAACTCTTAGGCAATCACTTGTGATTGCCTAAGAGGAGACCAGCTACTTGGGCCCCGCCCAGTTTAAAGCTAAATCATCAGGGGACTCTCTCTGTCCCCTTAGACTAGCCCCTGTTGGGCAATTTGTCTCTTCACACCCCTCTTGGGTGGCCGCCCCTGTTGGGCGGTTCCATTGTATTAATCTTTTTGTTCCCTTCTCTTGCAGGTGTCCAACCCCCAGGCTTGACTTAAGCAGCTGGCAGGTTTCGGGTCTGACTTACGTACCTTTTGGCGACGGTCTTCCTGAATCCGAATCGGCGGGTCTCTAGCCGGGAGTTGGATGGAAGAGGGGAGGAGTGGTCCGGGCTCTGCTGCAGAGTCTTTGTCTAGCCCGGGCTCCTTTTCCGAACTGAGGCGACGGTCTCAGGTCGGGGAGGGAGCAGACCTCAAACAGCAGGACGGTCACGCCGCCATAGGCGTCGTGCCCAGTACGTCCGCCAGTGCCGCTCCCAGCACTGAAAGTAGATCAGGGTCTGCCGCCTTAGGCGGGAGCCCTGTTAGCTTGCACGCTGCTGTCCCCGGCAGCTCCACCCAGGATAGCTCAGATCCTAGAGGTGATCTGGGTCGGTGGGAACGACTCCCCACTGTACCAATCGCTCGCCGGGCTTCAACCGTCAGCCCGCCTGGTAGTAGGCGAAAAGGCCGCCTGCCTCCAGGAGTAAGAGCGACCCGGTCGGTGGAGTCCCACAAAGAAGGGGCCACCGACCCAGATCAGCCGCCAGCCCACATTGACAGGGACTCTGCTCAATGCCGCAACCTCACCCAAGAACTCTTTGGAAGTGACAGCAGCATTTGCAGCGACAGCAGTGTCTGCAGCGACCACAGCCCTGTGAGCAGTCGTGGCAGTAGCAGAGACAGCAGCATGGAAGTTCTGCAGCTGACTCCAGATGGCCCGGCCAAGGCTAGCATGCGGCAGTCTAGGCCGAGGAAGATGGGGGCTGCTCGCACCGTCACCAAAAAAGGAGCAGCGGATGTCGCTGGCAAGAGAGGAACCAAGGCGGCCACTCCGCCGGCAACAACGCCGGAAACAGCTCCAAAGGAGTGGCCGTCCCTCTCATCAACACCAGCGGAGACACCCAATTCATGGGCGATACCTCCCGGGCAGAAGACGCCGTCGCCGACGAAGGCTGTAACACCTACAACTCCGGCGCAAACCAACTCTCCTGCCCAATCACCTAAAGACCAGTGGGGACCCCAGTCGCAAAGAAGCCCGTCAGAATACCGTCGGTTGTTCGAGTCTAAGTACAAGGAACTAACCGACGGTAGCGTTATCAAAGCAGCGCCAGGAGCGGTGGAACGGCTAGCGAAGCGAATTGTTTCGCTAGTCACCATCGACTCCAGAACCAAAGGGCTGGCTGGGCTCCAGATCGAAACGGTAGGGGAGATTTTATGGTCCCTGAAAGTCCCGGCGACATATATTTGCCGTCGAGGTTTCGCAACCTGGGACCTTTTACTCCCCTCTGAACAGGAAGCAGAGAAGTTGGCCAGGGCCGACCTGAGGCATAAACATCTGATCCTCAGGCCGGAGTACTTGAGCAGGAGGAGGACACTAGTCACTGTCCTCGGCGTCCCCTGCTATATTGACTCGGAGCAACTAGGTGCAGTGATGAGTCAATATGGGGACGTCGAAGCCATAATCCCGGTCCGCGGTCCCCATAACCTAATGGTAGGGGACTACAAAATTAAAATGCGTTTGGACCGGGATGGCTTCAACAAGATACCGCCACTGCTCAAGTGCGACTCCTGGTCGATGTCTATCATCGTCGAGGGCAGGAGGCCACATTGCTGGCACTGCGAGCAGAAGGGGCATATGGCGAAAGACTGCCCAAAAAAGGCGCCAATCAAGAAGACCCCTTCTGCCGCAGCCCCGGGAGGTCCAGCGGCATCAGCAGCTCCTAGAACTGAAAAAGACGAGGAGGGTTTCACCCCAGTGGTCCGAAAGAACAAACCACAGAAGCCCTCCTCCAAAGTGCAGCCCTCTGAAGTAAAAGGGATGCGGGGTCCCGCCAAGTCAATGAGCGAGGATATGCCCACCGATAAGGAGCCGCAGCAAACATCTGGCACGGCAGCGGCCACCAAACGGAAGACAGAGGCTCCCCTGTCACTACCTTCATCAACATCATCATCGTCCGACTCGGAAGGGGAGAAGATGGAGGGTGACGCTTGCCCGGCCCCGGCTCGAGAGACAGTGAAAAAGTTCACCCGGGATAGAAAGGTGGCCAAACGTGCCGTTTCACAAGAAAAAGAGGCTGGGCCCCAATCCCCCGCCCCGATGTCCGTAGAGATGACTATCTCTCCTGCTCAGTCCCCCGAATCCCCAAAACCTAAACCCACCACTGAGCAGAAATCCCCTTCCCCCACTGAAACTCCCCCAGCTAGTTCCCGCTCTCTGTCTCGAAAGGAAGAGTCGGGGTCCAAAACTCCCAATGTGGCCAAACAGGCCAAGAAACAAAAAGCGTCGCCCTCCCCTACAAGAAAGGAGAAGACGAGAAAGCTCCCCTTCCTGCCAGGGGACCTCATCTGCGAAGCAGATCTGCACCACGCCGCTGCCGAGCTCACGCCGCAGCAAAGAAGCGCGCTCAGGCCGCTGCAGCTCCTTACGAAGACCCAGGGTCTGGACACTACCAACCCGTCCAACTTCCCCGATGCTCCTTTGCTGATCACGTTCGTCAGGAAGACGAAAATTCGCCGCACAAAATCCATGTGGCGAATGATAGAAGCAGCAAAGGATGCGATCCTGGGTCTAACGTTGGTGGAAGAAGGGCACAACTCCCTCGACGATCTGAGGGATAAATGTGAAGGGAGGATCCCCATTTACGTCCACCCTTCTTTTTATAGAGCTTTAAAGTTAACCTTCCCCCTGGATGTCGGGGGCATCTCCCGAGACGGCCGCGCGTCGTCGGAATTGCTCACTGGCAATATCGGGCATGCCGTCGGCATCCTGAATGACAAAGACTTTAGGCCGCTGATTGACACTGACTAGTGCAATGGCTACGACCTTGAAACTAGGAAGCTTGAACGCGAGAGGCTTGAGATCCTTAAGCAAAGCAGCCCGCATACTGGGGGATCTCAAGGCTTTTGAATTAGATGTGGCTGCGGTACAGGAAACTCACTATGTTTCGATGGACGATCACCGACTGCTGTCGGAACATTTCGATGTTTTTTCAGCTTTTGGTGACCGTTCTGCTCGGGGAGTTTCGCTGTTAGTTAGACGCACTCTGTTAGCAAGGGTAAACGTTGTTCACGCGGATGCTGATGGCAGACTGGTCGTGGCTGATGTTGCCGTGAATAGTGCCATGTTTCGAATCGTCGCGGTTTATGCGCCCAATTCCATTCGTGAGAGGGTTTCCTTTTTCCGGGGGTTGGAGGGGTTTCTCGGTGGTTCGGAGCGGCTAATCCTAGTGGGAGATTGGAATGCCATCCTTGATCCCAGGATAGATAAGGTGGGGGGACCTAGTGGGTCGGATAGGTGTGAGACAAGTCTGTCTGATCTGATGGCACAATGCGATCTGGTCGACAGATTTCGTATCGATCACCCAGGGCGGGAGATGTGGACGTGGCTCGCTAGCGGCACTTTCCATTCAAGTTCTTACTTGGATAGATTGCTAATTAGAAGAGGCAACGTAGATTATATCTCTTGTCCCACGTTCCACTGGTTAGGCCATTCTGACCACAAGTTACTTGTGGCCAGTCTGGAGTTAGCCCCTAAGACACACAAGGTAGCTAGCTACTGGAAGTTAAATACCTCCTTACTGGAGATACGTGACTTCCGGGAGCAGCTATCTCTTAACTTTCAAAAGGGATTAGTGGGGGCGGTAACCGGGAGTAAGTGGTGGGTTAACGCCAAAGTTGGCATTAGGCGCTTTTCTGTTCAATATAGCCAACGCCTCGCCCTAAATAAGGCAGAAACAGAAAAGCGTTTAGAAAATAAGCTGGCCCGGGCGGTGGCTGGGGGGGATTCCCTAGGCATAGAGCTAGCTAAGGGGGACCTGAAACGTGCGGCTAACGTGCGGTATGAGGGTCAAGTAGTTAGAGCTAGGCTAGATAGAGTGTCCAACGAAGCCGTGAATGTGGACGCGCAAGAGCGTAAAACTCCACTTCGTCGCAGCTCGGTCGGTCTCATTCGTCAAGTCAAACACCCGGAAGGACACACCCTTGTGTCGGCTCGGGAGATTTGCCGGGGATTTCGTGAGCATTTCATGGAACGGTTCACCCAACTGCCCGGACTCCGCGTCGAGGAGTTTGGCAGCTATTTAGCTGGCTCGCCCCGCCTGGAGGCGGCCCGAGCGGCTAGCTGTGATGGGCGCGTTACAGAGTGTGAGGTCTTGGCTGCACTGAAGCAGGTCGGCTACGACAAATCGCCGGGACTCGATGGTTTGCCCTATGAATTGTTCTTGAGGCTGTCGCACATCTTCGTACCTATTCTGGTCAATGTTTTCAATCACTGGTTTGAACAGGGTTCCATCCCCGGTCAAGTCACCAAGGGAGTGATCACATTGCTTCAGAAAAAGGGCCAAGATGGTGGGGAATTAGACGATTACAGGCCCATAACTCTGCTAAACACAGATTTAAAGATTTTGGCCAAAGTTCTTGCAAATCGGTTGCAGCTTGTTATCGCTGAGTTGGTCGAACCTGATCAGAATTATGCTGTGAAGGGGAGATCGATTCAAAACAACTTGCATCTGATGCGCACGATCATAGAGGGATTAGAAGACGACACCGAAGCCGCGCTGATCAATTTAGATCAGTCCAAAGCTTTTGACAGGGTCGACCATCGGTTCCTGGGATCTGTTTTAGAGGCCTCCGGTTTTACACCGGACTTCCGCAGATGGATCTCCATTTTGTATCGCGGGCCGACGGCAGTGGTGCAAGTGAATGGAATGCGATCGGAGTCTTTTGCCGTCTCTCGGTCGGTACGTCAGGGATGTCCGCTGTCTCCCCTGCTTTACGTCCTTGCCTTGGAGCCTTTTCTCCGCAGGCTTAGGATCGGGGAGCCTGGACTGGCCCTACGCGGTATTGCTCTTCCTGGCGGTGCGCGAGCCAGGGTATCCGCGTATGCCGATGATGTCACCGTGTTTGTGTCGTGCTTTCGAGACATTCTCGCGGTGACTAAGGCACTCAGAAGGTACGAAAAAGTGACAGGGGCCAAAGTCAACCTTAGCAAATCCAATGGCCTAAGGTTGGCTGCCTGGAGTGGCGCGGCTGCGCTCCCGGGCCTTTTCAACTGGACTGACGGCCCGGTTCGGATCCTCGGCGTATGGTTCGGACCCGGTCTCCAGCTTGATAAGAACTGGTCGGAAGTACAGTCTAAGGTCGAAGCGTCTGTAAGGATTTGGCTTCGAAGGGGGCTTTCCCTTAAAGGTCGGGCTGAGGCGTGCGTCACGTACGTCTTTCCGCTCATCCTTTACCGATTGGCTGTACTACCTCTGCCTGCGGACCGCCGAGCGGTTTTAACGCGTCTCCTTTTCTCGCTTTTGTGGGCAAAGGGGAAGCCGCTAGTCCGTAGACAGGTCTGTACTCAACGTCCTGATGTGGGAGGCTTGGGAATGCCCGACTTGGCGAGCCATTTGTATGCCGAGCGGTTATCATTCCTGAGCCGAACCTTGACAGAGGAGTCTGCGTGGGGCCCTGCGGTTGGAAGCGCTTTTCCTAACCTCATCCCTGACCACTTGGCCGAATGCCGACGTAAGCCAAGGAGTCAATCGCAGTTCTTCAACGAATGCCGAGCTGCGCTCAGAGTGCTGCCGGGGTCCAGTGACCTCGCCCGGTCTAGAAGGACATTCTATCGGGAGTTAGTGGTGGGGACCGCTTCGGATCCTCTTGGGGAGCGACTTGGATTGTCGGAGGAGGAGGCTCGCTCTCAGTGGAATTGGGCGCCAGGCAGGAGCTATCTCAATAATTCTGAGTTCTCTCTGACCTGGCGATTGGTTCGAAATGTGTTACCCCTCAATGACATACGATTCAAAATTGGTATGGCTATCAGCCCCTTTTGCCCACGTTGCGAGGAAGATGAAATTGAAACGGCGGAACATGCCTTTTTCACCTGCTCCAAACTTCGTGAATTTTGGACGTATGTCGGCGAGGTGACGGCTCGCATCACCCCCGATCAGGTGACGTGCTTGGATTTAGCATCCGTTGTCTTCAACATGGACCCCTTGTGGCCCAGGGAGAAACGTATGGTTTTGCTCGCGATCTTAGCCGTAGCTAGACTCGTGGTGTATACTTCTCGCTTAGAGATAGGGCGTGGGGGGGTGCCGCCTTCTTATTATGATTTGATTTCGTATTTTAAACACCAGCTTAAAATCAAAATCAAATCTGATAGAAGGAGGTTGCCTTCTTCACTTTTCAAAAGTAGGTGGATACACACCGCTAGTTTATGCGTGTTCACGCGGAATAGATTCGAGTTCGTGTTCCCTGCCTAGGCATGGCACACAGCGACCTTAAAGCATCTTTGTCGAAAAACAAAAATCCCCTTAAAAACTGACCAGTAAATTTTGGGCGCAGTCCCTATTAGCTAGTAGCGTAAATGAGCTCTTTGCCCCCAGCTTTATTTTAGGTGTCAGAACTCCTTCAGGATGCCCGCTCCCTAATTTATTTTATATCCCCGACCCGCCATAATAGTTCTTATCCTGAAGGACACCGCACATCCCGACAAACCCATCCCTCCATTTCTTTTGCCCCCATAGAAACGCCCACTCCCAATTAGGAGCTTACTCTCTTGCTTTCGGTCTGTACCAGAAGACAGCGAGCAGCTCATACTCTAGATAGGATGGGGGGTACCTTACTAACACACCTTAATTAGCATTTTCTTTGGTTCTTTATTTTTATCATCACTTTTATTTTTATTTATTTTTGGGGGATTATTTAAGGCTTAGTTTTTTGTTCTCCCACTCCCATCATCACACATGTAAATATCTATTGTAAATAAAATTCATTGAAACACCTGGGGATATTTTAAGTAGCTTAAATCCATAGAGTGAATGTGGTATTGTGGTGACTGAAACTAGTTTTTAGGGTATTCATAGACCAAGTGGACGACCCCCGACCCCCATCTTCCCCCCCATACCCCTTTTTGGCCTTGTGCCACATCTGATTATTTATGTACAAATTTTTGGATAAATAAATTGATTTTCTCCCGCCTTTTAAAATCTTGACTCGTCTTGTATTTTTTCAGGCAACTCTTAGGCAATCACTTGTGATTGCCTAAGAGGAGACCAGCTACTTGGGCCCCGCCCAGTTTAAAGCTAAATCTTCAGGGGACTCTCTCTGTCCCCTTAGACTAGCCCCTGTTGGGCAATTTGTCTCTTCACACCCCTCTTGGGTGGCCGCCCCTGTTGGGCGGTTCCATTGTATTAATCTTTTTGTTCCCTTCTCTTGCAGGTGTCCAACCCCCAGGCTTGACTTAAGCAGCTGGCAGGTTTCGGGTCTGACTTACGTACCTTTTGGCGACGGTCTTCCTGAATCCGAATCGGCGGGTCTCTAGCCGGGAGTTGGATGGAAGAGGGGAGGAGTGGTCCGGGCTCTGCTGCAGAGTCTTTGTCTAGCCCGGGCTCCTTTTCCGAACTGAGGCGACGGTCTCAGGTCGGGGAGGGAGCAGACCTCAAACAGCAGGACGGTCACGCCGCCATAGGCGTCGTGCCCAGTACGTCCGCCAGTGCCGCTCCCAGCACTGAAAGTAGATCAGGGTCTGCCGCCTTAGGCGGGAGCCCTGTTAGCTTGCACGCTGCTGTCCCCGGCAGCTCCACCCAGGATAGCTCAGATCCTAGAGGTGATCTGGGTCGGTGGGAACGACTCCCCACTGTACCAATCGCTCGCCGGGCTTCAACCGTCAGCCCGCCTGGTAGTAGGCGAAAAGGCCGCCTGCCTCCAGGAGTAAGAGCGACCCGGTCGGTGGAGTCCCACAAAGAAGGGGCCACCGACCCAGATCAGCCACCAGCCCACATTGACAGGGACTCTGCTCAATGCCGCAACCTGACCCAAGAACTTTTTGGCAGTGACAGCAGCATTTGCAGCGACAGCAGTGTCTGCAGCGACCACAGCCCTGTGAGCAGTCGTGGCAGTAGCAGAGACAGCAGCATGGAAGTTCTGCAGCTGACTCCAGATGGCCCGGCCAAGGCTAGCATGCGGCAGTCTAGGCCGAGGAAGATGGGGGCTGCTCGCACTGTTTTGAAGAAAGGAGCAGCGGATGTCGCTGGCAAGAGAGGAACCAAGGCGGCCACTCCGCCGGCAACAACGCCGGAAACAGCTCCAAAGGAGTGGCCGTCCCTCTCATCAACACCAGCGGAGACACCCAATTCATGGGCGATACCTCCCGGGCAGAAGACGCCGTCGCCGACGAAGGCTGTAACACCTACAACTCCGGCGCAAACCAACTCTCCTGCCCAATCACCTAAAGACCAGTGGGGACCCCAGTCGCAAAGAAGCCCGTCAGAATACCGTCGGTTGTTCGAGTCTAAGTACAAGGAACTAACCGACGGTAGCGTTATCAAAGCAGCGCCAGGAGCGGTGGAACGGCTAGCAAAGCGAATTGTTTCGCTAGTCACCATCGACTCCAGAACCAAAGGGCTGGCTGGGCTCCAGATCGAAACGGTAGGGGAGATTTTATGGTCCCTGAAAGTCCCGGCGACATATATTTGCCGTCGAGGTTTCGCAACCTGGGACCTTTTACTCCCCTCTGAACAGGAAGCAGAGAAGTTGGCCAGGGCCGACCTGAGGCATAAACATCTGATCCTCAGGCCGGAGTACTTGAGCAGGAGGAGGACACTAGTCACTGTCCTCGGCGTCCCCTGCTATATTGACTCGGAGCAACTAGGTGCAGTGATGAGTCAATATGGGGACGTCGAAGCCATAATCCCGGTCCGCGGTCCCCATAACCTAATGGTAGGGGACTACAAAATTAAAATGCGTTTGGACCGGGATGGCTTCAACAAGATACCGCCACTGCTCAAGTGCGACTCCTGGTCGATGTCTATCATCGTCGAGGGCAGGAGGCCACATTGCTGGCACTGCGAGCAGAAGGGGCATATGGCGAAAGACTGCCCAAAAAAGGCGCCAATCAAGAAGACCCCTTCTGCCGCAGCCCCGGGAGGTCCAGCGGCATCAGCAGCTCCTAACACCGGAAAAGACGAGGAGGGTTTCACCCCAGTGGTCCGAAAGAACAAATCACAGAAGCCCTCTTCCAAAGTGCAGCCCTCTGAAGTAAAAGGGATGCGGGGTCCCGCTAAGTCAATGAGCGTGGATATGCCCACCGATAAGGAGCCGCAGCAAACATCTAGCACGGCAGCGGCCACGAAACGAAAAACCGAGGTTCCCCTGTCACTACCTTCGTCAACATCTTCATCGTCCGAATCGGAAGGGGAGAAGATGGAGGGTGACGCTGGCCCGGCCCCGGCTCGAGAGACAGTGAAAAAGTTCACCCGGGATAGAAAGGTGGCCAAACGTGCCGTTTCACAAGAAAAAGAGGCTGGGCCCCAATCCCCCGCCCCGATGTCCGTAGAGATGACTATCTCTCCTGCTCAGTCCCCCGAATCCCCAAAACCTAAACCCACCACTGAGCAGAAATCCCCTTCCCCCACTGAAACTCCCCCAGCTAGTTCCCGCTCTCTGTCTCGAAAGGAAGAGTCGGGGTCCAAAACTCCCAATGTGGCCAAACAGGCCAAGAAACAAAAAGCGTCGCCCTCCCCTACAAGAAAGGAGAAGACGAGAAAGCTCCCCTTCCTGCCAGGGGACCTCATCTGCGAAGCAGATCTGCACCACGCCGCTGCCGAGCTCACGCCGCAGCAAAGAAGCGCGCTCAGGCCGCTGCAGCTCCTTACGAAAACCCAGGGTCTGGACACTACCAACCCGTCCAACTTCCCCGATGCTCCTTTGCTGATCACGTTCGTCAGGAAGACGAAAATTCGCCGCACGAAATCCATGTGGCGAATGATAGAAGCAGCAAAGGATGCGATCCTGGGTCTAACGTTGGTGGAAGAAGGGCACGACTCCCTCGACGATCTGAGGGATAAATGTGAAGGGAGGATCCCCATTTACGTCCACCCTTGTTTTTATAGAGCTTTAAAGTTAACCTTCCCCCTGGATGTCGGGGGCATCTCCCGAGACGGCCGCGCGTCGTCGGAATTGCTCACTGGCAATATCGGGCATGCCGTCGGCATCCTGAATGACAAAGACTTTAGGCCGCTGATTGACACTGACTAGTGCAATGGCTACGACCTTGAAACTAGGAAGCTTGAACGCGAGAGGCTTGAGATCCTTAAGCAAAGCAGCCCGCATACTGGGGGATCTCAAGGCTTTTGAATTAGATGTGGCTGCGGTACAGGAAACTCACTATGTTTCGATGGACGATCACCGACTGCTGTCGGAACATTTCGATGTTTTTTCAGCTTTTGGTGACCGTTCTGCTCGGGGAGTTTCGCTGTTAGTTAGACGCACTCTGTTAGCAAGGGTAAACGTTGTTCACGCGGATGCTGATGGCAGACTGGTCGTGGCTGATGTTGCCGTGAATAGTGCCATGTTTCGAATCGTCGCGGTTTATGCGCCCAATTCCATTCGTGAGAGGGTTTCCTTTTTCCGAGGGTTGGAGGGGTTTCTCGGTGGTTCGGAGCGGCTAATCCTAGTGGGAGATTGGAATGCCATCCTTGATCCCAGGATAGATAAGGTGGGGGGACCTAGTGGGTCGGATAGGTGTGAGACAAGTCTGTCTGATCTGATGGCACAATGCGATCTGGTCGACAGATTTCGTATCGATCACCCAGGGCGGGAGATGTGGACGTGGCTCGCTAGCGGCACTTTCCATTCAAGTTCTTACTTGGATAGATTGCTAATTAGAAGAGGCAACGTAGATTATATCTCTTGTCCCACGTTCCACTGGTTAGGCCATTCTGACCACAAGTTACTTGTGGCCAGTCTGGAGTTAGCCCCTAAGACACACAAGGTAGCTAGCTACTGGAAGTTAAATACCTCCTTACTGGAGATACGTGACTTCCGGGAGCAGCTATCTCTTAACTTTCAAAAGGGATTAGTGGGGGCGGTAACCGGGAGTAAGTGGTGGGTTAACGCCAAAGTTGGCATTAGGCGCTTTTCTGTTCAATATAGCCAACGCCTCGCCCTAAATAAGGCAGAAACAGAAAAGCGTTTAGAAAATAAGCTGGCCCGGGCGGTGGCTGGGGGGGATTCCCTAGGCATAGAGCTAGCTAAGGGGGACCTGAAACGTGCGGCTAACGTGCGGTATGAGGGTCAAGTAGTTAGAGCTAGGCTAGATAGAGTGTCCAACGAAGCCGTGAATGTGGACGCGCAAGAGCGTAGAACTCCACTTCGTCGCAGCTCGGTCGGTCTCATTCGTCAAGTCAAACACCCGGAAGGACACACCCTTGTGTCGGCTCGGGAGATTTGCCGGGGATTTCGTGAGCATTTCATGGAACGGTTCACCCAACTGCCCGGACTCCGCGTCGAGGAGTTTGGCAGCTATTTAGCTGGCTCGCCCCGCCTGGAGGCGGCCCGAGCGGCTAGCTGTGATGGGCGCGTTACAGAGTGTGAGGTCTTGGCTGCACTGAAGCAGGTCGGCTACGACAAATCGCCGGGACTCGATGGTTTGCCCTATGAATTGTTCTTGAGGCTGTCGCACATCTTCGTACCTATTCTGGTCAATGTTTTCAATCACTGGTTTGAACAGGGTTCCATCCCCGGTCAAGTCACCAAGGGAGTGATCACATTGCTTCAGAAAAAGGGCCAAGATGGTGGGGAATTAGACGATTACAGGCCCATAACTCTGCTAAACACAGATTTAAAGATTTTGGCCAAAGTTCTTGCAAATCGGTTGCAGCTTGTTATCGCTGAGTTGGTCGAACCTGATCAGAATTATGCTGTGAAGGGGAGATCGATTCAAAACAACTTGCATCTGATGCGCACGATCATAGAGGGATTAGAAGACGACACCGAAGCCGCGCTGATCAATTTAGATCAGTCCAAAGCTTTTGACAGGGTCGACCATCGGTTCCTGGGATCTGTTTTAGAGGCCTCCGGTTTTACACCGGACTTCCGCAGATGGATCTCCATTTTGTATCGCGGGCCGACGGCAGTGGTGCAAGTGAATGGAATGCGATCGGAGTCTTTTGCCGTCTCTCGGTCGGTACGTCAGGGATGTCCGCTGTCTCCCCTGCTTTACGTCCTTGCCTTGGAGCCTTTTCTCCGCAGGCTTAGGATCGGGGAGCCTGGACTGGCCCTACGCGGTATTGCTCTTCCTGGCGGTGCGCGAGCCAGGGTATCCGCGTATGCCGATGATGTCACCGTGTTTGTGTCGTGCTTTCGAGACATTCTCGCGGTGACTAAGGCACTCAGAAGGTACGAAAAAGTGACAGGGGCCAAAGTCAACCTTAGCAAATCCAATGGCCTAAGGTTGGCTGCCTGGAGTGGCGCGGCTGCGCTCCCGGGCCTTTTCAACTGGACTGACGGCCCGGTTCGGATCCTCGGCGTATGGTTCGGACCCGGTCTCCAGCTTGATAAGAACTGGTCGGAAGTACAGTCTAAGGTCGAAGCGTCTGTAAGGATTTGGCTTCGAAGGGGGCTTTCCCTTAAAGGTCGGGCTGAGGCGTGCGTCACGTACGTCTTTCCGCTCATCCTTTACCGATTGGCTGTACTACCTCTGCCTGCGGACCGCCGAGCGGTTTTAACGCGTCTCCTTTTCTCGCTTTTGTGGGCAAAGGGGAAGCCGCTAGTCCGTAGACAGGTCTGTACTCAACGTCCTGATGTGGGAGGCTTGGGAATGCCCGACTTGGCGAGCCATTTGTATGCCGAGCGGTTATCATTCCTGAGCCGAACCTTGACAGAGGAGTCTGCGTGGGGCCCTGCGGTTGGAAGCGCTTTTCCTAACCTCATCCCTGACCACTTGGCCGAATGCCGACGTAAGCCAAGGAGTCAATCGCAGTTCTTCAACGAATGCCGAGCTGCGCTCAGAGTGCTGCCGGGGTCCAGTGACCTCGCCCGGTCTAGAAGGACATTCTATCGGGAGTTAGTGGTGGGGACCGCTTCGGATCCTCTTGGGGAGCGACTTGGATTGTCGGATGAGGAGGCTCGCTCTCAGTGGAATTGGGCGCCAGGCAGGAGCTATCTCAATAATTCTGAGTTCTCTCTGACCTGGCGATTGGTTCGAAATGTGTTACCCCTCAATGACATACGATTCAAAATTGGTATGGCTATCAGCCCCTTTTGCCCACGTTGCGAGGAAGATGAAATTGAAACGGCGGAACATGCCTTTTTCACCTGCTCCAAACTTCGTGAATTTTGGACGTATGTCGGCGAGGTGACGGCTCGCATCACCCCCGATCAGGTGACGTGCTTGGATTTAGCATCCGTTGTCTTCAACATGGACCCCTTGTGGCCCAGGGAGAAACGTATGGTTTTGCTCGCGATCTTAGCCGTAGCTAGACTCGTGGTGTATACTTCTCGCTTAGAGATAGGGCGTGGGGGGGTGCCGCCTTCTTATTATGATTTGATTTCGTATTTTAAACACCAGCTTAAAATCAAAATCAAATCTGATAGAAGGAGGTTGCCTTCTTCACTTTTCAAAAGTAGGTGGATACACACCGCTAGTTTATGCGTGTTCACGCGGAATAGATTCGAGTTCGTGTTCCCTGCCTAGGCATGGCACACAGCGACCTCAAAGTCTCTTTGTCGAAAAAACAACCCCTTTTTAAAAACTGACCAGCAAATTCTTTGGCGCAGTCCCTATTAGCTAGTAGCGTAAATGAGCTCTCTGTCCCCAGATTTATTTTAGGTGTCAGAACTCCTTCAGGATGCCCGTTCCCTAATTTATTTTATATCCCTGACCCGCCCTAAAAGTACTTATCCTGAAGGACACCGCACATCCCGACAAACCCATCCCTCCATTTCTTTTGCCCCCATAGAAACGCCCACTCCCAATTAGGAACTGACTCTCTTGCTTTCGGTTTTTACCGGAAGACAGCGAGCATTTCATACCTTAGATAGGTGGGGGGGACCTTACTAACTTATCTTAATTAGCATTTTCCTTGTTTCTTTATTTTTACCATCACTTTTATTTTTATTTATTTTTGGGGGATTATTTAAGGCTTAGTTTTTTGTTCTCCCACTCCCATCATCACACATGTACATAATCTTTGTAAATAAAATTCATTGAAACACCTGGGGATATTTTAAGTAGCTTAAGTCCATAGAGTGAATGTGGTATTGTGGTGACTGAAACTAGTTTTTAGGGTATTCATAGACCAAGTGGACGACCCCCGACCCCCATCTTCCCCCCCATACCCCCTTTTGGCCTTGTGCCACATCAAAATTTTTTGTACATGTATAAATTTTTTGGATAAATAAATTGATTTTCTCCCGCCTTTTAAAATCTTGACTCGTCTTGTATTTTTTCAGGCAACTCTTAGGCAATCACTTGTGATTGCCTAAGAGGAGACCAGCTACTTGGGCCCCGCCCAGTTTAAAGCTAAATCTTCAGGGGACTCTCTCTGTCCCCTTAGACTAGCCCCTGTTGGGCAATTTGTCCTTCCACACCCCTCTTGGGTGGCCACCCCTCTTGGGTGGTTCCATTGTTTTAATCTTTTTGTTCCCTTCTCTTGCAGGTGTCCAACCCCCAGGCTTGACTTAAGCAGCTGGCAGGTTTCGGGTCTGACTTACGTACCTTTTGGCGACGGTCTTCCTGAATCCGAATCGGCGGGTCTCTAGCCGGGAGTTGGATGGAAGAGGGGAGGAGTGGTCCGGGCTCTGCTGCAGAGTCTTTGTCTAGCCCGGGCTCCTTTTCCGAACTGAGGCGACGGTCTCAGGTCGGGGAGGGAGCAGACCTCAAACAGCTGGACGGTCACGCCGCCTTAGGCGTCGTGCCCAGTACGTCCGCCAGTGCCGCTCCCAGCACTGAAGGTAGATCAGGGTCTGCCGCCTTAGGCGGGAGCCCTGTTAGCTCGCACGCTGCTGTCCCCGGCAGCTCCACCCAGGATAGCTCAGATCCTAGAGGTGATCTGGGTCGGTGGGAACGACTCCCCACTGTACCAATCGCTCGCCGGGCTTCAACCGTCAGCCCGCCTGGTAGTAGGCGAAAAGGCCGCCTGCCTCCAGGAGTAAGAGCGACCCGGTCGGTGGAGTCCCACAAAGAAGGGGCCACCGACCCAGATCAGCCGCCAGCCCACATTGACAGGGACTCTGCTCAATGCCGCAACCTCACCCAAGAACTCTTTGGAAGTGACAGCAGCATTTGCAGCGACAGCAGTGTCTGCAGCGACCACAGCCCTGTGAGCAGTCGTGGCAGTAGCAGAGACAGCAGCATGGAAGTTCTGCAGCTGACTCCAGATGGCCCGGCCAGGGCTAGCATGCGGCAGTCTAGGCCGAGGAAGATGGGGGCTGCTCGCACCGTCACCAAAAAAGGAGCAGCGGATGTCGCTGGCAAGAGAGGAACCAAGGCGGCCACTCCGCCGGCAACAACGCCGGAAACAGCTCCAAAGGAGTGGCCGTCCCTCTCATCAACACCAGCGGAGACACCCAATTCATGGGCGATACCTCCCGGGCAGAAGACGCCGTCGCCGACGAAGGCTGTAACACCTACAACTCCGGCGCAAACCAACTCTCCTGCCCAATCACCTAAAGACCAGTGGGGACCCCAGTCGCAAAGAAGCCCGTCAGAATACCGTCGGTTGTTCGAGTCTAAGTACAAGGAACTAACCGACGGTAGCGTTATCAAAGCAGCGCCAGGAGCGGTGGAACGGCTAGCGAAGCGAATTGTTTCGCTAGTCACCATCGACTCCAGAACCAAAGGGCTGGCTGGGCTCCAGATCGAAACGGTAGGGGAGATTTTATGGTCCCTGAAAGTCCCGGCGACATATATTTGCCGTCGAGGTTTCGCGACCTGGGACTTACTACTCCCCTCAGAACAAGAAGCGGAAAAGTTGGCCAGGGCCGACCTGAGGCATAAACATCTGATCCTCAGGCCGGAGTACTTGAGCAGGAGGAGGACACTAGTCACTGTCCTCGGCGTCCCCTGCTATATTGACTCGGAGCAACTAGGTGCAGTGATGAGTCAATATGGGGACGTCGAAGCCATAATCCCGGTCCGCGGTCCCCATAACCTAATGGTAGGGGACTACAAAATTAAAATGCGTTTGGACCGGGATGGCTTCAACAAGATACCGCCACTGCTCAAGTGCGACTCCTGGTCGATGTCTATCATCGTCGAGGGCAGGAGGCCACATTGCTGGCACTGCGAGCAGAAGGGGCATATGGCGAAAGACTGCCCAAAAAAGGCGCCAATCAAGAAGACCCCTTCTGCCGCAGCCCCGGGAGGTCCAGCGGCATCAGCAGCTCCTAAAACCGGAAAAGACGAGGAGGGTTTCACCCCAGTGGTCCGAAAGAACAAACCACAGAAGCCTTCCTCCAAAGTGCAGCCCTCTGAAGTAAAAGGGATGCGGGGTCCCGCCAAGTCAATGAGCGAGGATATGCCCACCGATAAGGAGCCGCAGCAAACATCTGGCACGGCAGCGGCCACCAAACGGAAGACAGAGGCTCCCCTGTCACTACCTTCATCAACATCATCATCGTCCGACTCGGAAGGGGAGAAGATGGAGGGTGACGCTTGCCCGGCCCCGGCTCGAGAGACAGAGAAAAAGTTCACCCGGGACAGAAAGGTGGCCAAACGTGCCGTTTCACTATCAAAAGAGGCTGGGCCCCAATCCCCCGCCCCAATGTCCGTAGAGATGACTATCTCTCCTGCTCAGTCCCCCGAATCCCCAAAACCTAAACCCACCACTGAGCAGAAATCCCCTTCCCCCACTGAAACTCCCCCAGCTAGTTCCCGCTCTCTGTCTCGAAAGGAAGAGTCGGGGTCCAAAACTCCCAATGTGGCCAAACAGGCCAAGAAACAAAAAGCGTCGCCCTCTCCTACAAGAAAGGAGAAGACGAGAAAGCTCCCCTTCCTGCCAGGGGACCTCATCTGCAATGCAGATCTGCACCACGCCGCTGCCGAGCTTACGCCGCAGCAGAGAGGTGCCATCAAACCGCTGCAGCTCCTTACGAAGACCCAGGGTCTGGACACTACCAACCCGTCCAACTTCCCCGATGCTCCTTTGCTGATCACGTTCGTCAGGAAGACGAAAATTCGCCGCACGAAATCCATGTGGCGAATGATAGAAGCAGCAAAGGATGCGATCCTGGGTCTAACGTTGGTGGAAGAAGGGCACGACTCCCTCGACGATCTGAGGGATAAATGTGAAGGGAGGATCCCCATTTACGTCCACCCTTGTTTTTATAGAGCGTTAAAGTTAACCTTCCCCCTGGATGTCGGGGGCATCTCCCGAGACGGCCGCGCGTCGTCAGAATTGCTCACTGGCAATATCGGGCATGCCGTCGGCATCCTCACTGACAAAGACTTTAGGCCGCTGATTGACACTGACTAGTGCAATGGCTACGACCTTGAAACTAGGAAGCTTGAACGCGAGAGGCTTGAGATCCTTAAGCAAAGCAGCCCGCATACTGGGGGATCTCAAGGCTTTTGAATTAGATGTGGCTGCGGTACAGGAAACTCACTATGTTTCGATGGACGATCATCGACTGCTGTCGGAACATTTCGATGTTTTTTCAGCATTTGGTGACCGTTCTGCTCGGGGAGTTTCGCTGTTAGTTAGACGCACTCTGTTAGCAAGGGTAAACGTTGTTCACGCGGATGCTGATGGCAGACTGGTCGTGGCTGATGTTGCCGTGAATAGTGCCATGTTTCGAATCGTCGCGGTTTATGCGCCCAATTCCATTCGTGAGAGGGTTTCCTTTTTCCGAGGGTTGGAGGGGTTTCTCGGTGGTTCGGAGCGGCTAATCCTAGTGGGAGATTGGAATGCCATCCTTGATCCCAGGATAGATAAGGTGGGGGGACCTAGTGGGTCGGATAGGTGTGAGACAGGTCTGTCTGATCTGATGGCACAATGCGATCTGGTCGACAGATTTCGTATCGATCACCCAGGGCGGGAGATGTGGACGTGGCTCGCTAGCGGCACTTTCCTTTCAAGTACTTACTTGGATAGATTGCTAATTAGAAGAGGCAACGTAGATTATATCTCTTGTCCCACGTTCCACTGGTTAGGCCATTCTGACCACAAGCTACTTGTGGCCAGTCTGGAGTTAGGCCCTAAGACACACAAGGTAGCTAGCTACTGGAAGTTAAATACCTCCTTACTGGAGATACGTGACTTCCGGGAGCAGCTATCTCTTAACTTTCAAAAGGGATTAGTGGGGGCGGTAACCGGGAGTAAGTGGTGGGTTAACGCCAAAGTTGGCATTAGGCGCTTTTCTGTTCAATATAGCCAACGCCTCGCCTTAAATAAGGCAGAAACAGAAAAGCGTTTAGAAACTAAGCTGGCCCGGGCGGTGGCTGGGGGGGATTCCCTAGGCATAGAACTAGCTAAGGGGGACCTGAAACGTGCGGCTAACGTGCGGTATGAAGGTCAAGTAGTTAGAGCTAGGCTAGATAGAGTGTCCAACGAAGCCGTGAATGTGGACGCGCAAGAGCGTAGAACTCCACTTCGTCGCAGCTCGGTCGGTCTCATTCGTCAAGTCAAACACCCGGAAGGACACACCCTTGTGTCGGCTCGGGAGATTTGCCGGGGATTTCGTGAGCATTTCATGGAACGGTTCACCCAACTGCCCGGACTCCGCGTCGAGGAGTTTGGCAGCTATTTAGCTGGCTCGCCCCGCCTGGAGGCGGCCCGAGCGGCTAGCTGTGATGGGCGCGTTACAGAGTGTGAGGTCTTGGCTGCACTGAAGCAGGTCGGCTACGACAAATCGCCGGGACTCGATGGTTTGCCCTATGAATTGTTCTTGAGGCTGTCGCACATCTTCGTACCTATTCTGGTCAATGTTTTCAATCACTGGTTTGAACAGGGTTCCATCCCCGGTCAAGTCACCAAGGGAGTGATCACATTGCTTCAGAAAAAGGGCCAAGATGGTGGGGAATTAGACGATTACAGGCCCATAACTCTGCTAAACACAGATTTAAAGATTTTGGCCAAAGTTCTTGCAAATCGGTTGCAGCTTGTTATCGCTGAGTTGGTCGAACCTGATCAGAATTATGCTGTGAAGGGGAGGTCGATTCAAAACAACTTGCATCTGATGCGCACGATCATAGAGGGATTAGAAGACGACACCGAAGCCGCGCTGATCAATTTAGATCAGTCCAAAGCTTTTGACAGGGTCGACCATCGGTTCCTGGGATCTGTTTTAGAGGCCTCCGGTTTTACACCGGACTTCCGCAGATGGATCTCCATTTTGTATCGCGGGCCGACGGCAGTGGTGCAAGTGAATGGAATGCGATCGGAGTCTTTTGCCGTCTCTCGGTCGGTACGTCAGGGATGTCCGCTGTCTCCCCTGCTTTACGTCCTTG
The DNA here is from genome assembly GCA_963556195.1 of Sepiola atlantica. NCBI lineage: Eukaryota > Metazoa > Mollusca > Cephalopoda > Sepiida > Sepiolidae > Sepiola > Sepiola atlantica. Next base: position 94,758,499 of record OY744533.1, read on the forward strand.
CCTTGGAGCCTTTTCTCCGCAGGCTTAGGATCGGGGAGCCTGGACTGGCCCTACGCGGTATTGCTCTTCCTGGCGGTGCGCGAGCCAGGGTATCCGCGTATGCCGATGATGTCACCGTGTTTGTGTCGTGCTTTCGAGACATTCTCGCGGTGACTAAGGCACTCAGAAGGTACGAAAAAGTGACAGGGGCCAAAGTCAACCTTAGCAAATCCAATGGCCTAAGGTTGGCTGCCTGGAGTGGCGCGGCTGCGCTCCCGGGCCTTTTCAACTGGACTGACGGCCCGGTTCGGATCCTCGGCGTATGGTTCGGACCCGGTCTCCAGCTTGATAAGAACTGGTCGGAAGTACAGTCTAAGGTCGAAGCGTCTGTAAGGATTTGGCTTCGAAGGGGGCTTTCCCTTAAAGGTCGGGCTGAGGCGTGCGTCACGTACGTCTTTCCGCTCATCCTTTACCGATTGGCTGTACTACCTCTGCCTGCGGACCGCCGAGCGGTTTTAACGCGTCTCCTTTTCTCGCTTTTGTGGGCAAAGGGGAAGCCGCTAGTCCGTAGACAGGTCTGTACTCAACGTCCTGATGTGGGAGGCTTGGGAATGCCCGACTTGGCGAGCCATTTGTATGCCGAGCGGTTATCATTCCTGAGCCGAACCTTGACAGAGGAGTCTGCGTGGGGCCCTGCGGTTGGAAGCGCTTTTCCTAACCTCATCCCTGACCACTTGGCCGAATGCCGACGTAAGCCAAGGAGTCAATCGCAGTTCTTCAACGAATGCCGAGCTGCGCTCAGAGTGCTGCCGGGGTCCAGTGACCTCGCCCGGTCTAGAAGGACATTCTATCGGGAGTTAGTGGTGGGGACCGCTTCGGATCCTCTTGGGGAGCGACTTGGATTGTCGGAGGGGGAGGCTCGCTCTCAGTGGAATTGGGCGCCAGGCAGGAGCTATCTCAATAATTCTGAGTTCTCTCTGACCTGGCGATTGGTTCGAAATGTGTTACCCCTCAATGACATACGATTCAAAATTGGTATGGCTATCAGCCCCTTTTGCCCACGTTGCGAGGAAGATGAAATTGAAACGGCGGAACATGCCTTTTTCACCTGCTCCAAACTTCGTGAATTTTGGACGTATGTCGGCGAGGTGACGGCTCGCATCACCCCCGATCGGGTGACGTGCTTGGATTTAGCATCCGTTGTCTTCAACATGGACCCCTTGTGGCCCAGGGAGAAACGTATGGTTTTGCTCGCGATCTTAGCCGTAGCTAGACTCGTGGTGTATACTTCTCGCTTAGAGATAGGGCGTGGGGGGGTGCCGCCTTCTTATTATGATTTGATTTCGTATTTTAAACACCAGCTTAAAATCAAAATCAAATCTGATAGAAGGAGGTTGCCTTCTTCACTTTTCAAAAGTAGGTGGATACACACCGCTAGTTTATGCGTGTTCACGCGGAATAGATTCGAGTTCGTGTTCCCTGCCTAGGCATGGCACACAGCGACCTCAAAGTCTCTTTGTCGAAAAAACAACCCCTTTTTAAAAAAAAACTGACCAGCAAATTCTTTGGCGCAGTCCCTATTAGCTAGTAGCGTAAATGAGCTCTCTGTCCCCAGATTTATTTTAGGTGTCAGAACTCCTTCAGGATGCCCGTTCCCTAATTTATTTTATATCCCTGACCCGCCCTAAAAGTACTTATCCTGAAGGACACCGCACATCCCGTCAAACCCATCCCTCCATTTCTTTTGCCCCCATAGAAACGCCCACTCCCAATTAGGAACTGACTCTCTTGCTTTCGGTTTTTACCGGAAGACAGCGAGCATTTCATACCTTAGATAGGTGGGGGGGACCCTACTAACTTATCTTAATTAGCATTTTCCTTGTTTCTTTATTTTTACCATCACTTTTATTTTTATTTATTTTTGGGGGATTATTTAAGGCTTAGTTTTTTGTTCTCCCACTCCCATCATCACACATGTACATAATCTTTGTAAATAAAATTCATTGAAACACCTGGGGATATTTTAAGTAGCTTAAGTCCATAGAGTGAATGTGGTATTATGGTGACTGAAACTAGTTTCTAGGGTATTCATAGACAAAGTGGACGACCCCCGACCCCCATCTTCCCCCCCATACCCCCTTTTGGCCTTGTGCCACATCTAAATTTTTTGTACATGTATAAATTTTTTGGATAAATAAATTGATTTTCTCCCGCCTGTTAAAATCATTGACTTGTCTTCGATTTTTTCAGGCAACTCTTAGGCAATCACTCGTGATTGCCTAAGAGGAGACCAGCTACTTGGGCCCCGCCCAGTTTAAAGCTAAATCATCAGGGGACTCTCTCTGTCCCCTTAGACTAGCCCCTGTTGGGCAATTTGTCTCTTCACACCCCTCTTGGGTGGCCGCCCCTGTTGGGCGGTTCCATTGTATTAATCTTTTTGTTCCCTTCTCTTGCAGGTGTCCAACCCCCAGGCTTGACTTAAGCAGCTGGCAGGTTTCGGGTCTGACTTACGTACCTTTTGGCGACGGTCTTCCTGAATCCGAATCGGCGGGTCTCTAGCCGGGAGTTGGATGGAAGAGGGGAGGAGTGGTCCGGGCTCTGCTGCAGAGTCTTTGTCTAGCCCGGGCTCCTTTTCCGAACTGAGGCGACGGTCTCAGGTCGGGGAGGGAGCAGACCTCAAACAGCAGGACGGTCACGCCGCCATAGGCGTCGTGCCCAGTACGTCCGCCAGTGCCGCTCCCAGCACTGAAGGTAGATCGGGGTCTGCCGCCTTAGGCGGGAGCCCTGTTAGCTCGCACGCTGCTGTCCCCGGCAGCTCCACCCAGGATAGCTCAGATCCTAGAGGTGATCTGGGTCGGTGGGAACGACTCCCCACTGCACCAATCGCTCGTCGGGCTTCAACCGTCAGCCCGCCTGGTAGTAGGCGAAAAGGCCGCCTGCCTCCAGGAGTAAGAGCGACCCGGTCAGTGGAGTCCCACAAAGAAGGGGCCACCGACCCAGATCAGCCACCAGCCCACATTGACAGGGACTCTGCTCAATGCCGCAACCTGACCCAAGAACTTTTTGGCAGTGACAGCAGCATTTGCAGCGACAGCAGTGTCTGCAGCGACCACAGCCCTGTGAGCAGTCGTGGCAGTAGCAGAGACAGCAGCATGGAAGTTCTGCAGCTGACTCCAGATGGCCCGGCCAGGGCTAGCATGCGGCAGTCCAGGCCGAGGAAGATGGGGGCTGCTCGCACCGTCACTAAAAAAGGAGCAGCGGATGTCGCTGGCAAGAGAGGAACCAAGGCGGCCACTCCGCCGGCAACAACGCCGGAAACAGCTCCAAAGGAGTGGCCGTCCCTCTCATCAACACCAGCGGAGACACCCAATTCATGGGCGATACCTCCCGGGCAGAAGACGCCGTCGCCGACGAAGGCTGTAACACCTACAACTCCGGCGCAAACCAACTCTCCTGCCCAATCACCTAAAGACCAGTGGGGACCCCAGTCGCAAAGAAGCCCGTCAGAATACCGTCGGTTGTTCGAGTCTAAGTACAAGGAACTAACCGACGGTAGCGTTATCAAAGCAGCGCCAGGAGCGGTGGAACGGCTAGCGAAGCGAATTGTTTCGCTAGTCACCATCGACTCCAGAACCAAAGGGCTGGCTGGGCTCCAGATCGAAACGGTAGGGGAGATTTTATGGTCCCTGAAAGTCCCGGCGACATATATTTGCCGTCGAGGTTTCGCAACCTGGGACCTTTTACTCCCCTCTGAACAGGAAGCAGAGAAGTTGGCCAGGGCCGACCTGAGGCATAAACATCTGATCCTCAGGCCGGAGTACTTGAGCAGGAGGAGGACACTAGTCACTGTCCTCGGCGTCCCCTGCTATATTGACTCGGAGCAACTAGGTGCAGTGATGAGTCAATATGGGGACGTCGAAGCCATAATCCCGGTCCGCGGTCCCCATAACCTAATGGTAGGGGACTACAAAATTAAAATGCGTTTGGACCGGGATGGCTTCAACAAGATACCGCCACTGCTCAAGTGCGACTCCTGGTCGATGTCTATCATCGTCGAGGGCAGGAGGCCACATTGCTGGCACTGCGAGCAGAAGGGGCATATGGCGAAAGACTGCCCAAAAAAGGCGCCAATCAAGAAGACCCCTTCTGCCGCAGCCCCGGGAGGTCCAGCGGCATCAGCAGCTCCTAAAACCGGAAAAGACGAGGAGGGTTTCACCCCAGTGGTCCGAAAGAACAAACCACAGAAGCCCTCCTCCAAAGTGCAGCCCTCTGAAGTAAAAGGGATGCGGGGTCCCGCCAAGTCAATGAGCGAGGATATGCCCACCGATAGGGAGCCGCAGCAAACATCTGGCACGGCAGCGGCCACCAAACGGAAGACAGAGGCTCCCCTGTCACTACCTTCATCAACATCATCATCGTCCGACTCGGAAGGGGAGAAGATGGAGGGTGACGCTTGCCCGGCCCCGGCTCGAGAGACTGAGAAAAAGTTCACCCGGGACAGAAAGGTGGCCAAACGTGCCGTTTCACTATCAAAAGAGGCTGGGCCCCAATCCCCCGCCCCAATGTCCGTAGAGATGACTATCTCTCCTGCTCAGTCCCCCGAATCCCCAAAACCTAAACCCACCACTGAGCAGAAATCCCCTTCCCCCACTGAAACTCCCCCAGCTAGTTCCCGCTCTCTGTCTCGAAAGGAAGAGTCGGGGTCCAAAACTCCCAATGTGGCCAAACAGGCCAAGAAACAAAAAGCGTCGCCCTCTCCTACAAGAAAGGAGAAGACGAGAAAGCTCCCCTTCCTGCCAGGGGACCTCATCTGCAATGCAGATCTGCACCACGCCGCTGCCGAGCTTACGCCGCAGCAGAGAGGTGCCATCAAACCGCTGCAGCTCCTTACGAAGACCCAGGGTCTGGACACTACCAACCCGTCCAACTTCCCCGATGCTCCTTTGCTGATCACGTTCGTCAGGAAGACGAAAATTCGCCGCACGAAATCCATGTGGCGAATGATAGAAGCAGCAAAGGATGCGATCCTGGGTCTAACGTTGGTGGAAGAAGGGCACGACTCCCTCGACGATCTGAGGGATAAATGTGAAGGGAGGATCCCCATTTACGTCCACCCTTGTTTTTATAGAGCGTTAAAGTTAACCTTCCCCCTGGATGTCGGGGGCATCTCCCGAGACGGCCGCGCGTCGTCAGAATTGCTCACTGGCAATATCGGGCATGCCGTCGGCATCCTCACTGACAAAGACTTTAGGCCGCTGATTGACACTGACTAGTGCAATGGCTACGACCTTGAAACTAGGAAGCTTGAACGCGAGAGGCTTGAGATCCTTAAGCAAGGCAGCCCGCATACTGGGGGATCTCAAGGCTCTTGAATTAGATGTGGCTGCGGTACAGGAAACTCACTATGTTTCGATGGACGATCACCGACTGCTGTCGGAACATTTCGATGTTTTTTCAGCTTTTGGTGACCGTTCTGCTCGGGGAGTTTCGCTGTTAGTTAGACGCACTCTGTTAGCAAGGGTAAACGTTGTTCACGCGGATGCTGATGGCAGACTGGTCGTGGCTGATGTTGCCGTGAATAGTGCCATGTTTCGAATCGTCGCGGTTTATGCGCCCAATTCCATTCGTGAGAGGGTTTCCTTTTTCCGGGGGTTGGAGGGGTTTCTCGGTGGTTCGGAGCGGCTAATCCTAGTGGGAGATTGGAATGCCATCCTTGATCCCAGGATAGATAAGGTGGGGGGACCTAGTGGGTCGGATAGGTGTGAGACAAGTCTGTCTGATCTGATGGCACAATGCGATCTGGTCGACAGATTTCGTATCGATCACCCAGGGCGGGAGATGTGGACGTGGCTCGCTAGCGGCACTTTCCATTCAAGTTCTTACTTGGATAGATTGCTAATTAGAAGAGGCAACGTAGATTATATCTCTTGTCCCACGTTCCACTGGTTAGGCCATTCTGACCACAAGTTACTTGTGGCCAGTCTGGAGTTAGCCCCTAAGACACACAAGGTAGCTAGCTACTGGAAGTTAAATACCTCCTTACTGGAGATACGTGACTTCCGGGAGCAGCTATCTCTTAACTTTCAAAAGGGATTAGTGGGGGCGGTAACCGGGAGTAAGTGGTGGGTTAACGCCAAAGTTGGCATTAGGCGCTTTTCTGTTCAATATAGCCAACGCCTCGCCCTAAATAAGGCAGAAACAGAAAAGCGTTTAGAAAATAAGCTGGCCCGGGCGGTGGCTGGGGGGGATTCCCTAGGCATAGAGCTAGCTAAGGGGGACCTGAAACGTGCGGCTAACGTGCGGTATGAGGGTCAAGTAGTTAGAGCTAGGCTAGATAGAGTGTCCAACGAAGCCGTGAATGTGGACGCGCAAGAGCGTAGAACTCCACTTCGTCGCAGCTCGGTCGGTCTCATTCGTCAAGTCAAACACCCGGAAGGACACACCCTTGTGTCGGCTCGGGAGATTTGCCGGGGATTTCGTGAGCATTTCATGGAACGGTTCACCCAACTGCCCGGACTCCGCGTCGAGGAGTTTGGCAGCTATTTAGCTGGCTCGCCCCGCCTGGAGGCGGCCCGAGCGGCTAGCTGTGATGGGCGCGTTACAGAGTGTGAGGTCTTGGCTGCACTGAAGCAGGTCGGCTACGACAAATCGCCGGGACTCGATGGTTTGCCCTATGAATTGTTCTTGAGGCTGTCGCACATCTTCGTACCTATTCTGGTCAATGTTTTCAATCACTGGTTTGAACAGGGTTCCATCCCCGGTCAAGTCACCAAGGGAGTGATCACATTGCTTCAGAAAAAGGGCCAAGATGGTGGGGAATTAGACGATTACAGGCCCATAACTCTGCTAAACACAGATTTAAAGATTTTGGCCAAAGTTCTTGCAAATCGGTTGCAGCTTGTTATCGCTGAGTTGGTCGAACCTGATCAGAATTATGCTGTGAAGGGGAGATCGATTCAAAACAACTTGCATCTGATGCGCACGATCATAGAGGGATTAGAAGACGACACCGAAGCCGCGCTGATCAATTTAGATCAGTCCAAAGCTTTTGACAGGGTCGACCATCGGTTCCTGGGATCTGTTTTAGAGGCCTCCGGTTTTACACCGGACTTCCGCAGATGGATCTCCATTTTGTATCGCGGGCCGACGGCAGTGGTGCAAGTGAATGGAATGCGATCGGAGTCTTTTGCCGTCTCTCGGTCGGTACGTCAGGGATGTCCGCTGTCTCCCCTGCTTTACGTCCTTGCCTTGGAGCCTTTTCTCCGCAGGCTTAGGATCGGGGAGCCTGGACTGGCCCTACGCGGTATTGCTCTTCCTGGCGGTGCGCGAGCCAGGGTATCCGCGTATGCCGATGATGTCACCGTGTTTGTGTCGTGCTTTCGAGACATTCTCGCGGTGACTAAGGCACTCAGAAGGTACGAAAAAGTGACAGGGGCCAAAGTCAACCTTAGCAAATCCAATGGCCTAAGGTTGGCTGCCTGGAGTGGCGCGGCTGCGCTCCCGGGCCTTTTCAACTGGACTGACGGCCCGGTTCGGATCCTCGGCGTATGGTTCGGACCCGGTCTCCAGCTTGATAAGAACTGGTCGGAAGTACAGTCTAAGGTCGAAGCGTCTGTAAGGATTTGGCTTCGAAGGGGGCTTTCCCTTAAAGGTCGGGCTGAGGCGTGCGTCACGTACGTCTTTCCGCTCATCCTTTACCGATTGGCTGTACTACCTCTGCCTGCGGACCGCCGAGCGGTTTTAACGCGTCTCCTTTTCTCGCTTTTGTGGGCAAAGGGGAAGCCGCTAGTCCGTAGACAGGTCTGTACTCAACGTCCTGATGTGGGAGGCTTGGGAATGCCCGACTTGGCGAGCCATTTGTATGCCGAGCGGTTATCATTCCTGAGCCGAACCTTGACAGAGGAGTCTGCGTGGGGCCCTGCGGTTGGAAGCGCTTTTCCTAACCTCATCCCTGACCACTTGGCCGAATGCCGACGTAAGCCAAGGAGTCAATCGCAGTTCTTCAACGAATGCCGAGCTGCGCTCAGAGTGCTGCCGGGGTCCAGTGACCTCGCCCGGTCTAGAAGGACATTCTATCGGGAGTTAGTGGTGGGGACCGCTTCGGATCCTCTTGGGGAGCGACTTGGATTGTCGGAGGAGGAGGCTCGCTCTCAGTGGAATTGGGCGCCAGGCAGGAGCTATCTCAATAATTCTGAGTTCTCTCTGACCTGGCGATTGGTTCGAAATGTGTTACCCCTCAATGACATACGATTCAAAATTGGTATGGCTATCAGCCCCTTTTGCCCACGTTGCGAGGAAGATGAAATTGAAACGGCGGAACATGCCTTTTTCACCTGCTCCAAACTTCGTGAATTTTGGACGTATGTCGGCGAGGTGACGGCTCGCATCACCCCCGATCGGGTGACGTGCTTGGATTTAGCATCCGTTGTCTTCAACATGGACCCCTTGTGGCCCAGGGAGAAACGTATGGTTTTGCTCGCGATCTTAGCCGTAGCTAGACTCGTGGTGTATACTTCTCGCTTAGAGATAGGGCGTGGGGGGGTGCCGCCTTCTTATTATGATTTGATTTCGTATTTTAAACACCAGCTTAAAATCAAAATCAAATCTGATAGAAGGAGGTTGCCTTCTTCACTTTTCAAAAGTAGGTGGATACACACCGCTAGTTTATGCGTGTTCACGCGGAATAGATTCGAGTTCGTGTTCCCTGCCTAGGCATGGCACACAGCGACCTTAAAGCATCTTTGTCGAAAAACAAAAATCCCCTTAAAAACTGACCAGTAAATTTTGGGCGCAGTCCCTATTAGCTAGTAGCGTAAATGAGCTCTTTGCCCCCAGCTTTATTTTAGGTGTCAGAACTCCTTCAGGATGCCCGCTCCCTAATTTATTTTATATCCCCAACCCGCCATAATAGTTCTTATCCTGAAGGACACCGCACATCCCGACAAACCCATCCCTCCATTTCTTTTGCCCCCATAGAAACGCCCACTCCCAATTAGGAGCTTACTCTCTTGCTTTCGGTCTGTACCAGAAGACAGCGAGCAGCTCATACTCTAGATAGGATGGGGGGTACCTTACTAACACACCTTAATTAGCATTTTCTTTGGTTCTTTATTTTTATCATCACTTTTATTTTTATTTATTTTTGGGGGATTATTTAAGGCTTAGTTTTTTGTTCTCCCACTCCCATCATCACACATGTAAATATCTATTGTAAATAAAATTCATTGAAACACCTGGGGATATTTTAAGTAGCTTAAGTCCATAGAGTGAATGTGGTATTGTGGTGACTGAAACTAGTTTTTAGGGTATTCATAGACCAAGTGGACGACCCCCGACCCCCATCTTCCCCCCCATACCCCTTTTTGGCCTTGTGCCACATCTGATTATTTATGTACAAATTTTTGGATAAATAAATTGATTTTCTCCCGCCTTTTAAAATCTTGACTCGTCTTGTATTTTTCTAGGCAACTCTTAGGCAATCACTTGTGATTGCCTAAGAGGAGACCAGCTACTTGGGCCCCGCCCAGTTTAAAGCTAAATCATCAGGGGACTCTCTCTGTCCCCTTAGACTAGCCCCTGTTGGGCAATTTGTCTCTTCACACCCCTCTTGGGTGGCCGCCCCTGTTGGGCGGTTCCATTGTATTAATCTTTTTGTTCCCTTCTCTTGCAGGTGTCCAACCCCCAGGCTTGACTTAAGCAGCTGGCAGGTTTCGGGTCTGACTTACGTACCTTTTGGCGACGGTCTTCCTGAATCCGAATCGGCGGGTCTCTAGCCGGGAGTTGGATGGAAGAGGGGAGGAGTGGTCCGGGCTCTGCTGCAGAGTCTTTGTCTAGCCCGGGCTCCTTTTCCGAACTGAGGCGACGGTCTCAGGTCGGGGAGGGAGCAGACCTCAAACAGCAGGACGGTCACGCCGCCATAGGCGTCGTGCCCAGTACGTCCGCCAGTGCCGCTCCCAGCACTGAAAGTAGATCGGGGTCTGCCGCCTTAGGCGGGAGCCCTGTTAGCTTGCACGCTGCTGTCCCCGGCAGCTCCACCCAGGATAGCTCAGATCCTAGAGGTGATCTGGGTCGGTGGGAACGACTCCCCACTGTACCAATCGCTCGCCGGGCTTCAACCGTCAGCCCGCCTGGTAGTAGGCGAAAAGGCCGCCTGCCTCCAGGAGTAAGAGCGACCCGGTCGGTGGAGTCCCACAAAGAAGGGGCCACCGACCCAGATCAGCCACCAGCCCACATTGACAGGGACTCTGCTCAATGCCGCAACCTGACCCAAGAACTTTTTGGCAGTGACAGCAGCATTTGCAGCGACAGCAGTATCTGCAGCGACCACAGCCCTGTGAGCAGTCGTGGCAGTAGCAGAGACAGCAGCATGGAAGTTCTGCAGCTGACTCCAGACGTTCCGGCCAAGGCTAGCATGCGGCAGTCTAGGCCGAGGAAGATGGGGGCTGCTCGCACCGTCACCAAAAAAGGAGCAGCGGATGTCGCTGGCAAGAGAGGAACCAAGGCGGCCACTCCGCCGGCAACAACGCCGGAAACAGCTCCAAAGGAGTGGCCGTCCCTCTCATCAACACCAGCGGAGACACCCAATTCATGGGCGATACCTCCCGGGCAGAAGACGCCGTCGCCGACGAAGGCTGTAACACCTACAACTCCGGCGCAAACCAACTCTCCTGCCCAATCACCTAAAGACCAGTGGGGACCCCAGTCGCAAAGAAGCCCGTCAGAATACCGTCGGTTGTTCGAGTCTAAGTACAAGGAACTAACCGACGGTAGCGTTATCAAAGCAGCGCCAGGAGCGGTGGAACGGCTAGCGAAGCGAATTGTTTCGCTAGTCACCATCGACTCCAGAACCAAAGGGCTGGCTGGGCTCCAGATCGAAACGGTAGGGGAGATTTTATGGTCCCTGAAAGTCCCGGCGACATATATTTGCCGTCGAGGTTTCGCAACCTGGGACCTTTTACTCCCCTCTGAACAGGAAGCAGAGAAGTTGGCCAGGGCCGACCTGAGGCATAAACATCTGATCCTCAGGCCGGAGTACTTGAGCAGGAGGAGGACACTAGTCACTGTCCTCGGCGTCCCCTGCTATATTGACTCGGAGCAACTAGGTGCAGTGATGAGTCAATATGGGGACGTCGAAGCCATAATCCCGGTCCGCGGTCCCCATAACCTAATGGTAGGGGACTACAAAATTAAAATGCGTTTGGACCGGGATGGCTTCAACAAGATACCGCCACTGCTCAAGTGCGACTCCTGGTCGATGTCTATCATCGTCGAGGGCAGGAGGCCACATTGCTGGCACTGCGAGCAGAAGGGGCATATGGCGAAAGACTGCCCGAAAAAGGCGCCAATCAAGAAGACCCCTTCTGCCGCAGCCCCGGGAGGTCCAGCGGCATCAGCAGCTCCTAAAACCGGAAAGGACGAGGAGGGTTTCACCCCAGTGGTCCGAAAGAACAAACCACAGAAGCCCTCCTCCAAAGTGCAGCCCTCTGATGTAAAAGGGATGCGGGGTCCCGCTAAGTCAATGAGCGAGGATATGCCCACCGATAAGGAGCCGCAGCAAACATCTGGCACGGCAGCGGCCACCAAACGGAAGACAGAGGCTCCCCTGTCACTACCTTCATCAACATCATCATCGTCCGACTCGGAAGGGGAGAAGATGGAGGGTGACGCTTGCCCGGCCCCGGCTCGAGAGACAGAGAAAAAGTTCACCCGGGACAGAAAGGTGGCCAAACGTGCCGTTTCACTATCAAAAGAGGCTGGGCCCCAATCCCCCGCCCCAATGTCCGTAGAGATGACTATCTCTCCTGCTCAGTCCCCCGAATCCCCAAAACCTAAACCCACCACTGAGCAGAAATCCCCTTCCCCCACTGAAACTCCCCCAGCTAGTTCCCGCTCTCTGTCTCGAAAGGAAGAGTCGGGGTCCAAAACTCCCAATGTGGCCAAACAGGCCAAGAAACAAAAAGCGTCGCCCTCTCCTACAAGAAAGGAGAAGACGAGAAAGCTCCCCTTCCTGCCAGGGGACCTCATCTGCAATGCAGATCTGCACCACGCCGCTGCCGAGCTTACGCCGCAGCAGAGAGGTGCCATCAAACCGCTGCAGCTCCTTACGAAGACCCAGGGTCTGGACACTACCAACCCGTCCAACTTCCCCGATGCTCCTTTGCTGATCACGTTCGTCAGGAAGACGAAAATTCGCCGCACGAAATCCATGTGGCGAATGATAGAAGCAGCAAAGGATGCGATCCTGGGTCTAACGTTGGTGGAAGAAGGGCACGACTCCCTCGACGATCTGAGGGATAAATGTGAAGGGAGGATCCCCATTTACGTCCACCCTTGTTTTTATAGAGCTTTAAAGTTAACCTTCCCCCTGGATGTCGGGGGCATCTCCCGAGACGGCCGCGCGTCGTCAGAATTGCTCACTGGCAATATCGGGCATGCCGTCGGCATCCTCACTGACAAAGACTTTAGGCCGCTGATTGACACTGACTAGTGCAATGGCTACGACCTTGAAACTAGGAAGCTTGAACGCGAGAGGCTTGAGATCCTTAAGCAAAGCAGCCCGCATACTGGGGGATCTCAAGGCTTTTGAATTAGATGTGGCTGCGGTACAGGAAACTCACTATGTTTCGATGGACGATCATCGACTGCTGTCGGAACATTTCGATGTTTTTTCAGCATTTGGTGACCGTTCTGCTCGGGGAGTTTCGCTGTTAGTTAGACGCACTCTGTTAGCAAGGGTAAACGTTGTTCACGCGGATGCTGATGGCAGACTGGTCGTGGCTGATGTTGCCGTGAATAGTGCCATGTTTCGAATCGTCGCGGTTTATGCGCCCAATTCCATTCGTGAGAGGGTTTCCTTTTTCCGAGGGTTGGAGGGGTTTCTCGGTGGTTCGGAGCGGCTAATCCTAGTGGGAGATTGGAATGCCATCCTTGATCCCAGGATAGATAAGGTGGGGGGACCTAGTGGGTCGGATAGGTGTGAGACAAGTCTGTCTGATCTGATGGCACAATGCGATCTGGTCGACAGATTTCGTATCGATCACCCAGGGCGGGAGATGTGGACGTGGCTCGCTAGCGGCACTTTCCTTTCAAGTACTTACTTGGATAGATTGCTAATTAGAAGAGGCAACGTAGATTATATCTCTTGTCCCACGTTCCACTGGTTAGGCCATTCTGACCACAAGCTACTTGTGGCCAGTCTGGAGTTAGGCCCTAAGACACACAAGGTAGCTAGCTACTGGAAGTTAAATACCTCCTTACTGGAGATACGTGACTTCCGGGAGCAGCTATCTCTTAACTTTCAAAAGGGATTAGTGGGGGCGGTAACCGGGAGTAAGTGGTGGGTTAACGCCAAAGTTGGCATTAGGCGCTTTTCTGTTCAATATAGCCAACGCCTCGCCTTAAATAAGGCAGAAACAGAAAAGCGTTTAGAAACTAAGCTGGCCCGGGCGGTGGCTGGGGGGGATTCCCTAGGCATAGAACTAGCTAAGGGGGACCTGAAACGTGCGGCTAACGTGCGGTATGAAGGTCAAGTAGTTAGAGCTAGGCTAGATAGAGTGTCCAACGAAGCCGTGAATGTGGACGCGCAAGAGCGTAGAACTCCACTTCGTCGCAGCTCGGTCGGTCTCATTCGTCAAGTCAAACACCCGGAAGGACACACCCTTGTGTCGGCTCGGGAGATTTGCCGGGGATTTCGTGAGCATTTCATGGAACGGTTCACCCAACTGCCCGGACTCCGCGTCGAGGAGTTTGGCAGCTATTTAGCTGGCTCGCCCCGCCTGGAGGCGGCCCGAGCGGCTAGCTGTGATGGGCGCGTTACAGAGTGTGAGGTCTTGGCTGCACTGAAGCAGGTCGGCTACGACAAATCGCCGGGACTCGATGGTTTGCCCTATGAATTGTTCTTGAGGCTGTCGCACATCTTCGTACCTATTCTGGTCAATGTTTTCAATCACTGGTTTGAACAGGGTTCCATCCCCGGTCAAGTCACCAAGGGAGTGATCACATTGCTTCAGAAAAAGGGCCAAGATGGTGGGGAATTAGACGATTACAGGCCCATAACTCTGCTAAACACAGATTTAAAGATTTTGGCCAAAGTTCTTGCAAATCGGTTGCAGCTTGTTATCGCTGAGTTGGTCGAACCTGATCAGAATTATGCTGTGAAGGGGAGATCGATTCAAAACAACTTGCATCTGATGCGCACGATCATAGAGGGATTAGAAGACGACACCGAAGCCGCGCTGATCAATTTAGATCAGTCCAAAGCTTTTGACAGGGTCGACCATCGGTTCCTGGGATCTGTTTTAGAGGCCTCCGGTTTTACACCGGACTTCCGCAGATGGATCTCCATTTTGTATCGCGGGCCGACGGCAGTGGTGCAAGTGAATGGAATGCGATCGGAGTCTTTTGCCGTCTCTCGGTCGGTACGTCAGGGATGTCCGCTGTCTCCCCTGCTTTACGTCCTTGCCTTGGAGCCTTTTCTCCGCAGGCTTAGGATCGGGGAGCCTGGACTGGCCCTACGCGGTATTGCTCTTCCTGGCGGTGCGCGAGCCAGGGTATCCGCGTATGCCGATGATGTCACCGTGTTTGTGTCGTGCTTTCGAGACATTCTCGCGGTGACTAAGGCACTCAGAAGGTACGAAAAAGTGACAGGGGCCAAAGTCAACCTTAGCAAATCCAATGGCCTAAGGTTGGCTGCCTGGAGTGGCGCGGCTGCGCTCCCGGGCCTTTTCAACTGGACTGACGGCCCGGTTCGGATCCTCGGCGTATGGTTCGGACCCGGTCTCCAGCTTGATAAGAACTGGTCGGAAGTACAGTCTAAGGTCGAAGCGTCTGTAAGGATTTGGCTTCGAAGAGGGCTTTCCCTTAAAGGTCGGGCTGAGGCGTGCGTCACGTACGTCTTTCCGCTCATCCTTTACCGATTGGCTGTACTACCTCTGCCTGCGGACCGCCGAGCGGTTTTAACGCGTCTCCTTTTCTCGCTTTTGTGGGCAAAGGGGAAGCCGCTAGTCCGTAGACAGGTCTGTACTCAACGTCCTGATGTGGGAGGCTTGGGAATGCCCGACTTGGCGAGCCATTTGTATGCCGAGCGGTTATCATTCCTGAGCCGAACCTTGACAGAGGAGTCTGCGTGGGGCCCTGCGGTTGGAAGCGCTTTTCCTAACCTCATCCCTGACCACTTGGCCGAATGCCGACGTAAGCCAAGGAGTCAATCGCAGTTCTTCAACGAATGCCGAGCTGCGCTCAGAGTGCTGCCGGGGTCCAGTGACCTCGCCCGGTCTAGAAGGACATTCTATCGGGAGTTAGTGGTGGGGACCGCTTCGGATCCTCTTGGGGAGCGACTTGGATTGTCGGAGGAGGAGGCTCGCTCTCAGTGGAATTGGGCGCCAGGCAGGAGCTATCTCAATAATTCTGAGTTCTCTCTGACCTGGCGATTGGTTCGAAATGTGTTACCCCTCAATGACATACGATTCAAAATTGGTATGGCTATCAGCCCCTTTTGCCCACGTTGCGAGGAAGATGAAATTGAAACGGCGGAACATGCCTTTTTCACCTGCTCCAAACTTCGTGAATTTTGGACGTATGTCGGCGAGGTGACGGCTCGCATCACCCCCGATCGGGTGACGTGCTTGGATTTAGCATCCGTTGTCTTCAACATGGACCCCTTGTGGCCCAGGGAGAAACGTATGGTTTTGCTCGCGATCTTAGCCGTAGCTAGACTCGTGGTGTATACTTCTCGCTTAGAGATAGGGCGTGGGGGGGTGCCGCCTTCTTATTATGATTTGATTTCGTATTTTAAACACCAGCTTAAAATCAAAATCAAATCTGATAGAAGGAGGTTGCCTTCTTCACTTTTCAAAAGTAGGTGGATACACACCGCTAGTTTATGCGTGTTCACGCGGAATAGATTCGAGTTCGTGTTCCCTGCCTAGGCATGGCACACAGCGACCTCAAAGTCTCTTTGTCGAAAAAACAACCCCTTTTTAAAAAAACTGACCAGCAAATTCTTTGGCGCAGTCCCTATTAGCTAGTAGCGTAAATGAGCTCTTTGCCCCCAGCTTTATTTTAGGTGTCAGAACTCCTTCAGGATGCCCGCTCCCTAATTTATTTTATATCCCCGACCCGCCATAATAGTTCTTATCCTGAAGGACACCGCACATCCCGACAAACCCATCCCTCCATTTCTTTTGCCCCCATAGAAACGCCCACTCCCAATTAGGAGCTTACTCTCTTGCTTTCGGTCTGTACCAGAAGACAGCGAGCAGCTCATACTCTAGATAGGATGGGGGGTACCTTACTAACACACCTTAATTAGCATTTTCTTTGGTTCTTTATTTTTATCATCACTTTTATTTTTATTTATTTTTGGGGGATTATTTAAGGCTTAGTTTTTTGTTCTCCCACTCCCATCATCACACATGTAAATATCTATTGTAAATAAAATTCATTGAAACACCTGGGGATATTTTAAGTAGCTTAAGTCCATAGAGTGAATGTGGTATTGTGGTGACTGAAACTAGTTTTTAGGGTATTCATAGACCAAGTGGACGACCCCCGACCCCCATCTTCCCCCCCCATACCCCTTTTTGGCCTTGTGCCACATCTGATTATTTATGTACAAATTTTTGGATAAATAAATTGATTTTCTCCCGCCTTTTAAAATCTTGACTCGTCTTGTATTTTTTCAGGCAACTCTTAGGCAATCACTTGTGATTGCCTAAGAGGAGACCAGCTACTTGGGCCCCGCCCAGTTTAAAGCTAAATCATCAGGGGACTCTCTCTGTCCCCTTAGACTAGCCCCTGTTGGGCAATTTGTCTCTTCACACCCCTCTTGGGTGGCCGCCCCTGTTGGGCGGTTCCATTGTATTAATCTTTTTGTTCCCTTCTCTTGCAGGTGTCCAACCCCCAGGCTTGACTTAAGCAGCTGGCAGGTTTCGGGTCTGACTTACGTACCTTTTGGCGACGGTCTTCCTGAATCCGAATCGGCGGGTCTCTAGCCGGGAGTTGGATGGAAGAGGGGAGGAGTGGTCCGGGCTCTGCTGCAGAGTCTTTGTCTAGCCCGGGCTCCTTTTCCGAACTGAGGCGACGGTCTCAGGTCGGGGAGGGAGCAGACCTCAAACAGCAGGACGGTCACGCCGCCATAGGCGTCGTGCCCAGTACGTCCGCCAGTGCCGCTCCCAGCACTGAAAGTAGATCAGGGTCTGCCGCCTTAGGCGGGAGCCCTGTTAGCTTGCACGCTGCTGTCCCCGGCAGCTCCACCCAGGATAGCTCAGATCCTAGAGGTGATCTGGGTCGGTGGGAACGACTCCCCACTGTACCAATCGCTCGCCGGGCTTCAACCGTCAGCCCGCCTGGTAGTAGGCGAAAAGGCCGCCTGCCTCCAGGAGTAAGAGCGACCCGGTCGGTGGAGTCCCACAAAGAAGGGGCCACCGACCCAGATCAGCCGCCAGCCCACATTGACAGGGACTCTGCTCAATGCCGCAACCTCACCCAAGAACTCTTTGGAAGTGACAGCAGCATTTGCAGCGACAGCAGTGTCTGCAGCGACCACAGCCCTGTGAGCAGTCGTGGCAGTAGCAGAGACAGCAGCATGGAAGTTCTGCAGCTGACTCCAGTTGGTCCGGCCAAGGCTAGCATGCGGCAGTCTAGGCCGAGGAAGATGGGGGCTGCTCGCACCATCACTAAAAAAGGAGCAGCGGATGTCGCTGGCAAGAGAGGAACCAAGGCGGCCACTCCGCCGGCAACAACGCCGGAAACAGCTCCAAAGGAGTGGCCGTCCCTCTCATCAACACCAGCGGAGACACCCAATTCATGGGCGATACCTCCCGGGCAGAAGACGCCGTCGCCGACGAAGGCTGTAACACCTACAACTCCGGCGCAAACCAACTCTCCTGCCCAATCACCTAAAGACCAGTGGGGACCCCAGTCGCAAAGAAGCCCGTCAGAATACCGTCGGTTGTTCGAGTCTAAGTACAAGGAACTAACCGACGGTAGCGTTATCAAAGCAGCGCCAGGAGCGGTGGAACGGCTAGCGAAGCGAATTGTTTCGCTAGTCACCATCGACTCCAGAACCAAAGGGCTGGCTGGGCTCCAGATCGAAACGGTAGGGGAGATTTTATGGTCCCTGAAAGTCCCGGCGACATATATTTGCCGTCGAGGTTTCGCAACCTGGGACCTTTTACTCCCCTCTGAACAGGAAGCAGAGAAGTTGGCCAGGGCCGACCTGAGGCATAAACATCTGATCCTCAGGCCGGAGTACTTGAGCAGGAGGAGGACACTAGTCACTGTCCTCGGCGTCCCCTGCTATATTGACTCGGAGCAACTAGGTGCAGTGATGAGTCAATATGGGGACGTCGAAGCCATAATCCCGGTCCGCGGTCCCCATAACCTAATGGTAGGGGACTACAAAATTAAAATGCGTTTGGACCGGGATGGCTTCAACAAGATACCGCCACTGCTCAAGTGCGACTCCTGGTCGATGTCTATCATCGTCGAGGGCAGGAGGCCACATTGCTGGCACTGCGAGCAGAAGGGGCATATGGCGAAAGACTGCCCAAAAAAGGCGCCAATCAAGAAGACCCCTTCTGCCGCAGCCCCGGGAGGTCCAGCGGCATCAGCAGCTCCTAAAACCGGAAAGGACGAGGAGGGTTTCACCCCAGTGGTCCGAAAGAACAAACCACAGAAGCCCTCCTCCAAAGTGCAGCCCTCTGATGTAAAAGGGATGCGGGGTCCCGCTAAGTCAATGAGCGAGGATATGCCCACCGATAAGGAGCCGCAGCAAACATCTGGCACGGCAGCGGCCACCAAACGGAAGACAGAGGCTCCCCTGTCACTACCTTCATCAACATCATCATCGTCCGACTCGGAAGGGGAGAAGATGGAGGGTGACGCTTGCCCGGCCCCGGCTCGAGAGACAGAGAAAAAGTTCACCCGGGACAGAAAGGTGGCCAAACGTGCCGTTTCACTATCAAAAGAGGCTGGGCCCCAATCCCCCGCCCCAATGTCCGTAGAGATGACTATCTCTCCTGCTCAGTCCCCCGAATCCCCAAAACCTAAACCCACCACTGAGCAGAAATCCCCTTCCCCCACTGAAACTCCCCCAGCTAGTTCCCGCTCTCTGTCTCGAAAGGAAGAGTCGGGGTCCAAAACTCCCAATGTGGCCAAACAGGCCAAGAAACAAAAAGCGTCGCCCTCTCCTACAAGAAAGGAGAAGACGAGAAAGCTCCCCTTCCTGCCAGGGGACCTCATCTGCAATGCAGATCTGCACCACGCCGCTGCCGAGCTTACGCCGCAGCAGAGAGGTGCCATCAAACCGCTGCAGCTCCTTACGAAGACCCAGGGTCTGGACACTACCAACCCGTCCAACTTCCCCGATGCTCCTTTGCTGATCACGTTCGTCAGGAAGACGAAAATTCGCCGCACGAAATCCATGTGGCGAATGATAGAAGCAGCAAAGGATGCGATCCTGGGTCTAACGTTGGTGGAAGAAGGGCACGACTCCCTCGACGATCTGAGGGATAAATGTGAAGGGAGGATCCCCATTTACGTCCACCCTTGTTTTTATAGAGCTTTAAAGTTAACCTTCCCCCTGGATGTCGGGGGCATCTCCCGAGACGGCCGCGCGTCGTCAGAATTGCTCACTGGCAATATCGGGCATGCCGTCGGCATCCTCACTGACAAAGACTTTAGGCCGCTGATTGACACTGACTAGTGCAATGGCTACGACCTTGAAACTAGGAAGCTTGAACGCGAGAGGCTTGAGATCCTTAAGCAAAGCAGCCCGCATACTGGGGGATCTCAAGGCTCTTGAATTAGATGTGGCTGCGGTACAGGAAACTCACTATGTTTCGATGGACGATCATCGACTGCTGTCGGAACATTTCGATGTTTTTTCAGCATTTGGTGACCGTTCTGCTCGGGGAGTTTCGCTGTTAGTTAGACGCACTCTGTTAGCAAGGGTAAACGTTGTTCACGCGGATGCTGATGGCAGACTGGTCGTGGCTGATGTTGCCGTGAATAGTGCCATGTTTCGAATCGTCGCGGTTTATGCGCCCAATTCCATTCGTGAGAGGGTTTCCTTTTTCCGAGGGTTGGAGGGGTTTCTCGGTGGTTCGGAGCGGCTAATCCTAGTGGGAGATTGGAATGCCATCCTTGATCCCAGGATAGATAAGGTGGGGGGACCTAGTGGGTCGGATAGGTGTGAGACAAGTCTGTCTGATCTGATGGCACAATGCGATCTGGTCGACAGATTTCGTATCGATCACCCAGGGCGGGAGATGTGGACGTGGCTCGCTAGCGGCACTTTCCTTTCAAGTACTTACTTGGATAGATTGCTAATTAGAAGAGGCAACGTAGATTATATCTCTTGTCCCACGTTCCACTGGTTAGGCCATTCTGACCACAAGCTACTTGTGGCCAGTCTGGAGTTAGGCCCTAAGACACACAAGGTAGCTAGCTACTGGAAGTTAAATACCTCCTTACTGGAGATACGTGACTTCCGGGAGCAGCTATCTCTTAACTTTCAAAAGGGATTAGTGGGGGCGGTAACCGGGAGTAAGTGGTGGGTTAACGCCAAAGTTGGCATTAGGCGCTTTTCTGTTCAATATAGCCAACGCCTCGCCTTAAATAAGGCAGAAACAGAAAAGCGTTTAGAAACTAAGCTGGCCCGGGCGGTGGCTGGGGGGGATTCCCTAGGCATAGAACTAGCTAAGGGGGACCTGAAACGTGCGGCTAACGTGCGGTATGAAGGTCAAGTAGTTAGAGCTAGGCTAGATAGAGTGTCCAACGAAGCCGTGAATGTGGACGCGCAAGAGCGTAGAACTCCACTTCGTCGCAGCTCGGTCGGTCTCATTCGTCAAGTCAAACACCCGGAAGGACACACCCTTGTGTCGGCTCGGGAGATTTGCCGGGGATTTCGTGAGCATTTCATGGAACGGTTCACCCAACTGCCCGGACTCCGCGTCGAGGAGTTTGGCAGCTATTTAGCTGGCTCGCCCCGCCTGGAGGCGGCCCGAGCGGCTAGCTGTGATGGGCGCGTTACAGAGTGTGAGGTCTTGGCTGCACTGAAGCAGGTCGGCTACGACAAATCGCCGGGACTCGATGGTTTGCCCTATGAATTGTTCTTGAGGCTGTCGCACATCTTCGTACCTATTCTGGTCAATGTTTTCAATCACTGGTTTGAACAGGGTTCCATCCCCGGTCAAGTCACCAAGGGAGTGATCACATTGCTTCAGAAAAAGGGCCAAGATGGTGGGGAATTAGACGATTACAGGCCCATAACTCTGCTAAACACAGATTTAAAGATTTTGGCCAAAGTTCTTGCAAATCGGTTGCAGCTTGTTATCGCTGAGTTGGTCGAACCTGATCAGAATTATGCTGTGAAGGGGAGATCGATTCAAAACAACTTGCATCTGATGCGCACGATCATAGAGGGATTAGAAGACGACACCGAAGCCGCGCTGATCAATTTAGATCAGTCCAAAGCTTTTGACAGGGTCGACCATCGGTTCCTGGGATCTGTTTTAGAGGCCTCCGGTTTTACACCGGACTTCCGCAGATGGATCTCCATTTTGTATCGCGGGCCGACGGCAGTGGTGCAAGTGAATGGAATGCGATCGGAGTCTTTTGCCGTCTCTCGGTCGGTACGTCAGGGATGTCCGCTGTCTCCCCTGCTTTACGTCCTTGCCTTGGAGCCTTTTCTCCGCAGGCTTAGGATCGGGGAGCCTGGACTGGCCCTACGCGGTATTGCTCTTCCTGGCGGTGCGCGAGCCAGGGTATCCGCGTATGCCGATGATGTCACCGTGTTTGTGTCGTGCTTTCGAGACATTCTCGCGGTGACTAAGGCACTCAGAAGGTACGAAAAAGTGACAGGGGCCAAAGTCAACCTTAGCAAATCCAATGGCCTAAGGTTGGCTGCCTGGAGTGGCGCGGCTGCGCTCCCGGGCCTTTTCAACTGGACTGACGGCCCGGTTCGGATCCTCGGCGTATGGTTCGGACCCGGTCTCCAGCTTGATAAGAACTGGTCGGAAGTACAGTCTAAGGTCGAAGCGTCTGTAAGGATTTGGCTTCGAAGGGGGCTTTCCCTTAAAGGTCGGGCTGAGGCGTGCGTCACGTACGTCTTTCCGCTCATCCTTTACCGATTGGCTGTACTACCTCTGCCTGCGGACCGCCGAGCGGTTTTAACGCGTCTCCTTTTCTCGCTTTTGTGGGCAAAGGGGAAGCCGCTAGTCCGTAGACAGGTCTGTACTCAACGTCCTGATGTGGGAGGCTTGGGAATGCCCGACTTGGCGAGCCATTTGTATGCCGAGCGGTTATCATTCCTGAGCCGAACCTTGACAGAGGAGTCTGCGTGGGGCCCTGCGGTTGGAAGCGCTTTTCCTAACCTCATCCCTGACCATTTGGCCGAATGCCGACGTAAGCCAAGGAGTCAATCGCAGTTCTTCAACGAATGCCGAGCTGCGCTCAGAGTGCTGCCGGGGTCCAGTGACCTCGCCCGGTCTAGAAGGACATTCTATCGGGAGTTAGTGGTGGGGACCGCTTCGGATCCTCTTGGGGAGCGACTTGGATTGTCGGAGGAGGAAGCTCGCTCTCAGTGGAATTGGGCGCCAGGCAGGAGCTATCTCAATAATTCTGAGTTCTCTCTGACCTGGCGATTGGTTCGAAATGTGTTACCCCTCAATGACATACGATTCAAAATTGGTATGGCTATCAGCCCCTTTTGCCCACGTTGCGAGGAAGATGAAATTGAAACGGCGGAACATGCCTTTTTCACCTGCTCCAAACTTCGTGAATTTTGGACGTATGTCGGCGAGGTGACGGCTCGCATCACCCCCGATCGGGTGACGTGCTTGGATTTAGCATCCGTTGTCTTCAACATGGACCCCTTGTGGCCCAGGGAGAAACGTATGGTTTTGCTCGCGATCTTAGCCGTAGCTAGACTCGTGGTGTATACTTCTCGCTTAGAGATAGGGCGTGGGGGGGCGCCGCCTTCTTATTATGATTTGATTTCGTATTTTAAACACCAGCTTAAAATCAAAATCAAATCTGATAGAAGGAGGTTGCCTTCTCCACTTTTCGAAAGTAGGTGGATACACACCGCTAGCTTATGCGTGTTCACGCGGAATAGATTCGAGTTCGTGTTCCCTGCCTAGGCATGGCACACAGCGACCTTAAAGCATCTTTGTCGAAAAACAAAAATCCCCTTAAAAACTGACCAGTAAATTTTGGACGCAGTCCCTATTAGCTAGTAGCGTAAATGAGCTCTTTGCCCCCAGCTTTATTTTAGGTGTCAGAACTCCTTCAGGATGCCCGCTCCCTAATTTATTTTATATCCCCGACCCGCCATAATAGTTCTTATCCTGAAGGACACCGCACATCCCGACAAACCCATCCCTCCATTTCTTTTGCCCCCATAGAAACGCCCACTCCCAATTAGGAGCTTACTCTCTTGCTTTCGGTCTGTACCAGAAGACAGCGAGCAGCTCATACTCTAGATAGGATGGGGGGTACCTTACTAACACACCTTAATTAGCATTTTCTTTGGTTCTTTATTTTTATCATCACTTTTATTTTTATTTATTTTTGGGGGATTATTTAAGGCTTAGTTTTTTGTTCTCCCACTCCCATCATCACACATGTAAAATATTTATTGTAAATAAAATTCATTGAAACACCTGGGGATATTTTAAGTAGCTTAAGTCCATAGAGTGAATGTGGTATTATGGTGACTGAAACTAGTTTCTAGGGTATTCATAGACCAAGTGGACGACCCCCGACCCCCATTTTCCCCCCCATACCCCTTTTTGGCCTTGTGCCACATCTAACTATTGTACCACAATTTTTGGATAAATAAATTGATTTTCTCCCGCCTTTTAAAATCTTGACTCGTCTTGTATTTTTTCAGGCAACTCTTAGGCAATCACTTGTGATTGCCTAAGAGGAGACCAGCTACTTGGGCCCCGCCCAGTTTAAAGCTAAATCATCAGGGGACTCTCTCTGTCCCCTTAGACTAGCCCCTGTTGGGCAATTTGTCTCTTCACACCCCTCTTGGGTGGCCGCCCCTGTTGGGCGGTTCCATTGTATTAATCTTTTTGTTCCCTTCTCTTGCAGGTGTCCAACCCCCAGGCTTGACTTAAGCAGCTGGCAGGTTTCGGGTCTGACTTACGTACCTTTTGGCGACGGTCTTCCTGAATCCGAATCGGCGGGTCTCTAGCCGGGAGTTGGATGGAAGAGGGGAGGAGTGGTCCGGGCTCTGCTGCAGAGTCTTTGTCTAGCCCGGGCTCCTTTTCCGAACTGAGGCGACGGTCTCAGGTCGGGGAGGGAGCAGACCTCAAACAGCAGGACGGTCACGCCGCCATAGGCGTCGTGCCCAGTACGTCCGCCAGTGCCGCTCCCAGCACTGAAAGTAGATCAGGGTCTGCCGCCTTAGGCGGGAGCCCTGTTAGCTTGCACGCTGCTGTCCCCGGCAGCTCCACCCAGGATAGCTCAGATCCTAGAGGTGATCTGGGTCGGTGGGAACGACTCCCCACTGTACCAATCGCTCGCCGGGCTTCAACCGTCAGCCCGCCTGGTAGTAGGCGAAAAGGCCGCCTGCCTCCAGGAGTAAGAGCGACCCGGTCGGTGGAGTCCCACAAAGAAGGGGCCACCGACCCAGATCAGCCGCCAGCCCACATTGACAGGGACTCTGCTCAATGCCGCAACCTCACCCAAGAACTCTTTGGAAGTGACAGCAGCATTTGCAGCGACAGCAGTGTCTGCAGCGACCACAGCCCTGTGAGCAGTCGTGGCAGTAGCAGAGACAGCAGCATGGAAGTTCTGCAGCTGACTCCAGATGGCCCGGCCAAGGCTAGCATGCGGCAGTCTAGACCGAGGAAGATGGGGGCTGCTCGCACCGTCACCAAAAAAGGAGCAGCGGATGTCGCTGGCAAGAGAGGAACCAAGGCGGCCACTCCGCCGGCAACAACGCCGGAAACAGCTCCAAAGGAGTGGCCGTCCCTCTCATCAACACCAGCGGAGACACCCAATTCATGGGCGATACCTCCCGGGCAGAAGACGCCGTCGCCGACGAAGGCTGTAACACCTACAACTCCGGCGCAAACCAACTCTCCTGCCCAATCACCAAAAGACCAGTGGGGACCCCAGTCGCAAAGAAGCCCGTCAGAATACCGTCGGCTGTTCGAGTCTAAGTACAAGGAACTAACCGACGGTAGCGTTATCAAAGCAGCGCCAGGAGCGGTGGACCGGCTAGCGAAGCGAATTGTTTCGCTAGTCACCATCGACTCCAGAACCAAAGGGCTGGCTGGGGTCCAGATCGAGACGGTAGGGGAGATTTTATGGTCCCTGAAAGTCCCGGCGACATATATTTGCCGTCGAGGTTTCGCAACCTGGGACCTTTTACTCCCCTCTGAACAGGAAGCAGAGAAGTTGGCCAGGGCCGACCTGAGGCATAAACATCTGATCCTCAGGCCGGAGTACTTGAGCAGGAGGAGGACACTAGTCACTGTCCTCGGCGTCCCCTGCTATATTGACTCGGAGCAACTAGGTGCAGTGATGAGTCAATATGGGGACGTCGAAGCCATAATCCCGGTCCGCGGTCCCCATAACCTAATGGTAGGGGACTACAAAATTAAAATGCGTTTGGACCGGGATGGCTTCAACAAGATACCGCCACTGCTCAAGTGCGACTCCTGGTCGATGTCTATCATCGTCGAGGGCAGGAGGCCACATTGCTGGCACTGCGAGCAGAAGGGGCATATGGCGAAAGACTGCCCGAAAAAGGCGCCAATCAAGAAGACCCCTTCTGCCGCAGCCCCGGGAGGTCCAGCGGCATCAGCAGCTCCTAAAACCGGAAAGGACGAGGAGGGTTTCACCCCAGTGGTCCGAAAGAACAAACCACAGAAGCCCTCCTCCAAAGTGCAGCCCTCTGATGTAAAAGGGATGCGGGGTCCCGCTAAGTCAATGAGCGAGGATATGCCCACCGATAAGGAGCCGCAGCAAACATCTGGCACGGCAGCGGCCACCAAACGGAAGACAGAGGCTCCCCTGTCACTACCTTCATCAACATCATCATCGTCCGACTCGGAAGGGGAGAAGATGGAGGGTGACGCTTGCCCGGCCCCGGCTCGAGAGACAGAGAAAAAGTTCACCCGGGACAGAAAAGTGGCCAAACGTGCCGTTTCACAATCCAAAGAGGCTGGGCCCCAATCCCCCGCCCCAATGTCCGTAGAGATGACTATCTCTCCTGCTCAGTCCCCCGAATCCCCAAAACCTAAACCCACCACTGAGCAGAAATCCCCTTCCCCCACTAAAACTCCCCCAGCTAGTTCCCGCTCTCTGTCTCGAAAGGAAGAGTCGGGGTCCAAAACTCCCAATGTGGCCAAACAGGCCAAGAAACAAAAAGCGTCGCCCTCTCCTACAAGAAAGGAGAAGACGAGAAAGCTCCCCTTCCTGCCAGGGGACCTCATCTGCAATGCAGATCTGCACCACGCCGCTGCCGAGCTTACGCCGCAGCAGAGAGGTGCCATCAAACCGCTGCAGCTCCTTACGAAGACCCAGGGTCTGGACACTACCAACCCGTCCAACTTCCCCGATGCTCCTTTGCTGATCACGTTCGTCAGGAAGACGAAAATTCGCCGCACGAAATCCATGTGGCGAATGATAGAAGCAGCAAAGGATGCGATCCTGGGTCTAACGTTGGTGGAAGAAGGGCACGACTCCCTCGACGATCTGAGGGATAAATGTGAAGGGAGGATCCCCATTTACGTCCACCCTTGTTTTTATAGAGCGTTAAAATTAACCTTCCCCCTGGATGTCGGGGGCATCTCCCGAGACGGCCGCGCGTCGTCAGAATTGCTCACTGGCAATATCGGGCATGCCGTCGGCATCCTCACTGACAAAGACTTTAGGCCGCTGATTGACACTGACTAGTGCAATGGCTACGACCTTGAAACTAGGAAGCTTGAACGCGAGAGGCTTGAGATCCTTAAGCAAGGCAGCCCGCATACTGGGGGATCTCAAGGCTCTTGAATTAGATGTGGCTGCGGTACAGGAAACTCACTATGTTTCGATGGACGATCACCGACTGCTGTCGGAACATTTCGATGTTTTTTCAGCTTTTGGTGACCGTTCTGCTCGGGGAGTTTCGCTGTTAGTTATACGCACTCTGTTAGCAAGGGTAAACGTTGTTCACGCGGATGCTGATGGCAGACTGGTCGTGGCTGATGTTGCCGTGAATAGTGCCATGTTTCGAATCGTCGCGGTTTATGCGCCCAATTCCATTCGTGAGAGGGTTTCCTTTTTCCGAGGGTTGGAGGGGTTTCTCGGTGGTTCGGAGCGGCTAATCCTAGTGGGAGATTGGAATGCCATCCTTGATCCCAGGATAGATAAGGTGGGGGGACCTAGTGGGTCGGATAGGTGTGAGACAAGTCTGTCTGATCTGATGGCACAATGCGATCTGGTCGACAGATTTCGTATCGATCACCCAGGGCGGGAGATGTGGACGTGGCTCGCTAGCGGCACTTTCCTTTCAAGTACTTACTTGGATAGATTGCTAATTAGAAGAGGCAACGTAGATTATATCTCTTGTCCCACGTTCCACTGGTTAGGCCATTCTGACCACAAGCTACTTGTGACCAGTCTGGAGTTAGGCCCTAAGACACATAAGGTAGCTAGCTACTGGAAGTTAAATACCTCCTTACTGGAGATACGTGACTTCCGGGAGCAGCTATCTCTTAACTTTCAAAAGGGATTAGTGGGGGCGGTAACCGGGAGTAAGTGGTGGGTTAACGCCAAAGTTGGCATTAGGCGCTTTTCTGTTCAATATAGCCAACGCCTCGCCTTAAATAAGGCAGAAACAGAAAAGCGTTTAGAAACTAAGCTGGCCCGGGCGGTGGCTGGGGGGGATTCCCTAGGCATAGAACTAGCTAAGGGGGACCTGAAACGTGCGGCTAACGTGCGGTATGAAGGTCAAGTAGTTAGAGCTAGGCTAGATAGAGTGTCCAACGAAGCCGTGAATGTGGACGCGCAAGAGCGTAGAACTCCACTTCGTCGCAGCTCGGTCGGTCTCATTCGTCAAGTCAAACACCCGGAAGGACACACCCTTGTGTCGGCTCGGGAGATTTGCCGGGGATTTCGTGAGCATTTCATGGAACGGTTCACCCAACTGCCCGGACTCCGCGTCGAGGAGTTTGGCAGCTATTTAGCTGGCTCGCCCCGCCTGGAGGCGGCCCGAGCGGCTAGCTGTGATGGGCGCGTTACAGAGTGTGAGGTCTTGGCTGCACTGAAGCAGGTCGGCTACGACAAATCGCCGGGACTCGATGGTTTGCCCTATGAATTGTTCTTGAGGCTGTCGCACATCTTCGTACCTATTCTGGTCAATGTTTTCAATCACTGGTTTGAACAGGGTTCCATCCCCGGTCAAGTCACCAAGGGAGTGATCACATTGCTTCAGAAAAAGGGCCAAGATGGTGGGGAATTAGACGATTACAGGCCCATAACTCTGCTAAACACAGATTTAAAGATTTTGGCCAAAGTTCTTGCAAATCGGTTGCAGCTTGTTATCGCTGAGTTGGTCGAACCTGATCAGAATTATGCTGTGAAGGGGAGATCGATTCAAAACAACTTGCATCTGATGCGCACGATCATAGAGGGATTAGAAGACGACACCGAAGCCGCGCTGATCAATTTAGATCAGTCCAAAGCTTTTGACAGGGTCGACCATCGGTTCCTGGGATCTGTTTTAGAGGCCTCCGGTTTTACACCGGACTTCCGCAGATGGATCTCCATTTTGTATCGCGGGCCGACGGCAGTGGTGCAAGTGAATGGAATGCGATCGGAGTCTTTTGCCGTCTCTCGGTCGGTACGTCAGGGATGTCCGCTGTCTCCCCTGCTTTACGTCCTTGCCTTGGAGCCTTTTCTCCGCAGGCTTAGGATCGGGGAGCCTGGACTGGCCCTACGCGGTATTGCTCTTCCTGGCGGTGCGCGAGCCAGGGTATCCGCGTATGCCGATGATGTCACCGTGTTTGTGTCGTGCTTTCGAGACATTCTCGCGGTGACTAAGGCACTCAGAAGGTACGAAAAAGTGACAGGGGCCAAAGTCAACCTTAGCAAATCCAATGGCCTAAGGTTGGCTGCCTGGAGTGGCGCGGCTGCGCTCCCGGGCCTTTTCAACTGGACTGACGGCCCGGTTCGGATCCTCGGCGTATGGTTCGGACCCGGTCTCCAGCTTGATAAGAACTGGTCGGAAGTACAGTCTAAGGTCGAAGCGTCTGTAAGGATTTGGCTTCGAAGGGGGCTTTCCCTTAAAGGTCGGGCTGAGGCGTGCGTCACGTACGTCTTTCCGCTCATCCTTTACCGATTGGCTGTACTACCTCTGCCTGCGGACCGCCGAGCGGTTTTAACGCGTCTCCTTTTCTCGCTTTTGTGGGCAAAGGGGAAGCCGCTAGTCCGTAGACAGGTCTGTACTCAACGTCCTGATGTGGGAGGCTTGGGAATGCCCGACTTGGCGAGCCATTTGTATGCCGAGCGGTTATCATTCCTGAGCCGAACCTTGACAGAGGAGTCTGCGTGGGGCCCTGCGGTTGGAAGCGCTTTTCCTAACCTCATCCCTGACCACTTGGCCGAATGCCGACGTAAGCCAAGGAGTCAATCGCAGTTCTTCAACGAATGCCGAGCTGCGCTCAGAGTGCTGCCGGGGTCCAGTGACCTCGCCCGGTCTAGAAGGACATTCTATCGGGAGTTAGTGGTGGGGACCGCTTCGGATCCTCTTGGGGAGCGACTTGGATTGTCGGAGGAGGAGGCTCGCTCTCAGTGGAATTGGGCGCCAGGCAGGAGCTATCTCAATAATTCTGAGTTCTCTCTGACCTGGCGATTGGTTCGAAATGTGTTACCCCTCAATGACATACGATTCAAAATTGGTATGGCTATCAGCCCCTTTTGCCCACGTTGCGAGGAAGATGAAATTGAAACGGCGGAACATGCCTTTTTCACCTGCTCCAAACTTCGTGAATTTTGGACGTATGTCGGCGAGGTGACGGCTCGCATCACCCCCGATCGGGTGACGTGCTTGGATTTAGCATCCGTTGTCTTCAACATGGACCCCTTGTGGCCCAGGGAGAAACGTATGGTTTTGCTCGCGATCTTAGCCGTAGCTAGACTCGTGGTGTATACTTCTCGCTTAGAGATAGGGCGTGGGGGGGTGCCGCCTTCTTATTATGATTTGATTTCGTATTTTAAACACCAGCTTAAAATCAAAATCAAATCTGATAGAAGGAGGTTGCCTTCTTCACTTTTCAAAAGTAGGTGGATACACACCGCTAGCTTATGCGTGTTCACGCGGAATAGATTCGAGTTCGTGTTCCCTGCCTAGGCATGGCACACAGCGACCTTAAAGCATCTTTGTCAAAAAACAAAAATCCCCTTAAAAACTGACCAGTAAATTTTGGGCGCAGTCCCTATTAGCTAGTAGCGTAAATGAGCTCTTTGCCCCCAGCTTTATTTTAGGTGTCAGAACTCCTTCAGGATGCCCGCTCCCTAATTTATTTTATATCCCCGACCCGCCATAATAGTTCTTATCCTGAAGGACACCGCACATCCCGACAAACCCATCCCTCCATTTCTTTTGCCCCCATAGAAACGCCCACTCCCAATTAGGAGCTTACTCTCTTGCTTTCGGTCTGTACCAGAAGACAGCGAGCAGCTCATACTCTAGATAGGATGGGGGGTACCTTACTAACACACCTTAATTAGCATTTTCTTTGGTTCTTTATTTTTATCATCACTTTTATTTTTATTTATTTTTGGGGGATTATTTAAGGCTTAGTTTTTTGTTCTCCCACTCCCATCATCACACATGTAAATATCTATTGTAAATAAAATTCATTGAAACACCTGGGGATATTTTAAGTAGCTTAAGTCCATAGAGTGAATGTGGTATTGTGGTGACTGAAACTAGTTTTTAGGGTATTCATAGACCAAGTGGACGACCCCCGACCCCCATCTTCCCCCCCATACCCCTTTTTGGCCTTGTGCCACATCTGATTATTTATGTACAAATTTTTGGATAAATAAATTGATTTTCTCCCGCCTTTTAAAATCTTGACTCGTCTTGTATTTTTTCAGGCAACTCTTAGGCAATCACTTGTGATTGCCTAAGAGGAGACCAGCTACTTGGGCCCCGCCCAGTTTAAAGCTAAATCATCAGGGGACTCTCTCTGTCCCCTTAGACTAGCCCCTGTTGGGCAATTTGTCTCTTCACACCCCTCTTGGGTGGCCGCCCCTGTTGGGCGGTTCCATTGTATTAATCTTTTTGTTCCCTTCTCTTGCAGGTGTCCAACCCCCAGGCTTGACTTAAGCAGCTGGCAGGTTTCGGGTCTGACTTACGTACCTTTTGGCGACGGTCTTCCTGAATCCGAATCGGCGGGTCTCTAGCCGGGAGTTGGATGGAAGAGGGGAGGAGTGGTCCGGGCTCTGCTGCAGAGTCTTTGTCTAGCCCGGGCTCCTTTTCCGAACTGAGGCGACGGTCTCAGGTCGGGGAGGGAGCAGACCTCAAACAGCAGGACGGTCACGCCGCCATAGGCGTCGTGCCCAGTACGTCCGCCAGTGCCGCTCCCAGCACTGAAAGTAGATCAGGGTCTGCCGCCTTAGGCGGGAGCCCTGTTAGCTTGCACGCTGCTGTCCCCGGCAGCTCCACCCAGGATAGCTCAGATCCTAGAGGTGATCTGGGTCGGTGGGAACGACTCCCCACTGTACCAATCGCTCGCCGGGCTTCAACCGTCAGCCCGCCTGGTAGTAGGCGAAAAGGCCGCCTGCCTCCAGGAGTAAGAGCGACCCGGTCGGTGGAGTCCCACAAAGAAGGGGCCACCGACCCAGATCAGCCGCCAGCCCACATTGACAGGGACTCTGCTCAATGCCGCAACCTCACCCAAGAACTCTTTGGAAGTGACAGCAGCATTTGCAGCGACAGCAGTGTCTGCAGCGACCACAGCCCTGTGAGCAGTCGTGGCAGTAGCAGAGACAGCAGCATGGAAGTTCTGCAGCTGACTCCAGATGGCTCGGCCAAGGCTAGCATGCGGCAGTCTAGACCGAGGAAGATGGGGGCTGCTCGCACCGTCACCAAAAAAGGAGCAGCGGATGTCGCTGGCAAGAGAGGAACCAAGGCGGCCACTCCGCCGGCAACAACGCCGGAAACAGCTCCAAAGGAGTGGCCGTCCCTCTCATCAACACCAGCGGAGACACCCAATTCATGGGCGATACCTCCCGGGCAGAAGACGCCGTCGCCGACGAAGGCTGTAACACCTACAACTCCGGCGCAAACCAACTCTCCTGCCCAATCACCAAAAGACCAGTGGGGACCCCAGTCGCAAAGAAGCCCGTCAGAATACCGTCGGCTGTTCGAGTCTAAGTACAAGGAACTAACCGACGGTAGCGTTATCAAAGCAGCGCCAGGAGCGGTGGACCGGCTAGCGAAGCGAATTGTTTCGCTAGTCACCATCGACTCCAGAACCAAAGGGCTGGCTGGGGTCCAGATCGAGACGGTAGGGGAGATTTTATGGTCCCTGAAAGTCCCGGCGACATATATTTGCCGTCGAGGTTTCGCAACCTGGGACCTTTTACTCCCCTCTGAACAGGAAGCAGAGAAGTTGGCCAGGGCCGACCTGAGGCATAAACATCTGATCCTCAGGCCGGAGTACTTGAGCAGGAGGAGGACACTAGTCACTGTCCTCGGCGTCCCCTGCTATATTGACTCGGAGCAACTAGGTGCAGTGATGAGTCAATATGGGGACGTCGAAGCCATAATCCCGGTCCGCGGTCCCCATAACCTAATGGTAGGGGACTACAAAATTAAAATGCGTTTGGACCGGGATGGCTTCAACAAGATACCGCCACTGCTCAAGTGCGACTCCTGGTCGATGTCTATCATCGTCGAGGGCAGGAGGCCACATTGCTGGCACTGCGAGCAGAAGGGGCATATGGCGAAAGACTGCCCGAAAAAGGCGCCAATCAAGAAGACCCCTTCTGCCGCAGCCCCGGGAGGTCCAGCGGCATCAGCAGCTCCTAAAACCGGAAAGGACGAGGAGGGTTTCACCCCAGTGGTCCGAAAGAACAAACCACAGAAGCCCTCCTCCAAAGTGCAGCCCTCTGATGTAAAAGGGATGCGGGGTCCCGCTAAGTCAATGAGCGAGGATATGCCCACCGATAAGGAGCCGCAGCAAACATCTGGCACGGCAGCGGCCACCAAACGGAAGACAGAGGCTCCCCTGTCACTACCTTCATCAACATCATCATCGTCCGACTCGGAAGGGGAGAAGATGGAGGGTGACGCTTGCCCGGCCCCGGCTCGAGAGACAGAGAAAAAGTTCACCCGGGACAGAAAAGTGGCCAAACGTGCCGTTTCACAATCCAAAGAGGCTGGGCCCCAATCCCCCGCCCCAATGTCCGTAGAGATGACTATCTCTCCTGCTCAGTCCCCCGAATCCCCAAAACCTAAACCCACCACTGAGCAGAAATCCCCTTCCCCCACTAAAACTCCCCCAGCTAGTTCCCGCTCTCTGTCTCGAAAGGAAGAGTCGGGGTCCAAAACTCCCAATGTGGCCAAACAGGCCAAGAAACAAAAAGCGTCGCCCTCTCCTACAAGAAAGGAGAAGACGAGAAAGCTCCCCTTCCTGCCAGGGGACCTCATCTGCAATGCAGATCTGCACCACGCCGCTGCCGAGCTTACGCCGCAGCAGAGAGGTGCCATCAAACCGCTGCAGCTCCTTACGAAGACCCAGGGTCTGGACACTACCAACCCGTCCAACTTCCCCGATGCTCCTTTGCTGATCACGTTCGTCAGGAAGACGAAAATTCGCCGCACGAAATCCATGTGGCGAATGATAGAAGCAGCAAAGGATGCGATCCTGGGTCTAACGTTGGTGGAAGAAGGGCACGACTCCCTCGACGATCTGAGGGATAAATGTGAAGGGAGGATCCCCATTTACGTCCACCCTTGTTTTTATAGAGCGTTAAAATTAACCTTCCCCCTGGATGTCGGGGGCATCTCCCGAGACGGCCGCGCGTCGTCAGAATTGCTCACTGGCAATATCGGGCATGCCGTCGGCATCCTCACTGACAAAGACTTTAGGCCGCTGATTGACACTGACTAGTGCAATGGCTACGACCTTGAAACTAGGAAGCTTGAACGCGAGAGGCTTGAGATCCTTAAGCAAGGCAGCCCGCATACTGGGGGATCTCAAGGCTCTTGAATTAGATGTGGCTGCGGTACAGGAAACTCACTATGTTTCGATGGACGATCACCGACTGCTGTCGGAACATTTCGATGTTTTTTCAGCTTTTGGTGACCGTTCTGCTCGGGGAGTTTCGCTGTTAGTTAGACGCACTCTGTTAGCAAGGGTAAACGTTGTTCACGCGGATGCTGATGGCAGACTGGTCGTGGCTGATGTTGCCGTGAATAGTGCCATGTTTCGAATCGTCGCGGTTTATGCGCCCAATTCCATTCGTGAGAGGGTTTCCTTTTTCCGAGGGTTGGAGGGGTTTCTCGGTGGTTCGGAGCGGCTAATCCTAGTGGGAGATTGGAATGCCATCCTTGATCCCAGGATAGATAAGGTGGGGGGACCTAGTGGGTCGGATAGGTGTGAGACAAGTCTGTCTGATCTGATGGCACAATGCGATCTGGTCGACAGATTTCGTATCGATCACCCAGGGCGGGAGATGTGGACGTGGCTCGCTAGCGGCACTTTCCTTTCAAGTACTTACTTGGATAGATTGCTAATTAGAAGAGGCAACGTAGATTATATCTCTTGTCCCACGTTCCACTGGTTAGGCCATTCTGACCACAAGCTACTTGTGACCAGTCTGGAGTTAGGCCCTAAGACACATAAGGTAGCTAGCTACTGGAAGTTAAATACCTCCTTACTGGAGATACGTGACTTCCGGGAGCAGCTATCTCTTAACTTTCAAAAGGGATTAGTGGGGGCGGTAACCGGGAGTAAGTGGTGGGTTAACGCCAAAGTTGGCATTAGGCGCTTTTCTGTTCAATATAGCCAACGCCTCGCCTTAAATAAGGCAGAAACAGAAAAGCGTTTAGAAACTAAGCTGGCCCGGGCGGTGGCTGGGGGGGATTCCCTAGGCATAGAACTAGCTAAGGGGGACCTGAAACGTGCGGCTAACGTGCGGTATGAAGGTCAAGTAGTTAGAGCTAGGCTAGATAGAGTGTCCAACGAAGCCGTGAATGTGGACGCGCAAGAGCGTAGAACTCCACTTCGTCGCAGCTCGGTCGGTCTCATTCGTCAAGTCAAACACCCGGAAGGACACACCCTTGTGTCGGCTCGGGAGATTTGCCGGGGATTTCGTGAGCATTTCATGGAACGGTTCACCCAACTGCCCGGACTCCGCGTCGAGGAGTTTGGCAGCTATTTAGCTGGCTCGCCCCGCCTGGAGGCGGCCCGAGCGGCTAGCTGTGATGGGCGCGTTACAGAGTGTGAGGTCTTGGCTGCACTGAAGCAGGTCGGCTACGACAAATCGCCGGGACTCGATGGTTTGCCCTATGAATTGTTCTTGAGGCTGTCGCACATCTTCGTACCTATTCTGGTCAATGTTTTCAATCACTGGTTTGAACAGGGTTCCATCCCCGGTCAAGTCACCAAGGGAGTGATCACATTGCTTCAGAAAAAGGGCCAAGATGGTGGGGAATTAGACGATTACAGGCCCATAACTCTGCTAAACACAGATTTAAAGATTTTGGCCAAAGTTCTTGCAAATCGGTTGCAGCTTGTTATCGCTGAGTTGGTCGAACCTGATCAGAATTATGCTGTGAAGGGGAGATCGATTCAAAACAACTTGCATCTGATGCGCACGATCATAGAGGGATTAGAAGACGACACCGAAGCCGCGCTGATCAATTTAGATCAGTCCAAAGCTTTTGACAGGGTCGACCATCGGTTCCTGGGATCTGTTTTAGAGGCCTCCGGTTTTACACCGGACTTCCGCAGATGGATCTCCATTTTGTATCGCGGGCCGACGGCAGTGGTGCAAGTGAATGGAATGCGATCGGAGTCTTTTGCCGTCTCTCGGTCGGTACGTCAGGGATGTCCGCTGTCTCCCCTGCTTTACGTCCTTGCCTTGGAGCCTTTTCTCCGCAGGCTTAGGATCGGGGAGCCTGGACTGGCCCTACGCGGTATTGCTCTTCCTGGCGGTGCGCGAGCCAGGGTATCCGCGTATGCCGATGATGTCACCGTGTTTGTGTCGTGCTTTCGAGACATTCTCGCGGTGACTAAGGCACTCAGAAGGTACGAAAAAGTGACAGGGGCCAAAGTCAACCTTAGCAAATCCAATGGCCTAAGGTTGGCTGCCTGGAGTGGCGCGGCTGCGCTCCCGGGCCTTTTCAACTGGACTGACGGCCCGGTTCGGATCCTCGGCGTATGGTTCGGACCCGGTCTCCAGCTTGATAAGAACTGGTCGGAAGTACAGTCTAAGGTCGAAGCGTCTGTAAGGATTTGGCTTCGAAGGGGGCTTTCCCTTAAAGGTCGGGCTGAGGCGTGCGTCACGTACGTCTTTCCGCTCATCCTTTACCGATTGGCTGTACTACCTCTGCCTGCGGACCGCCGAGCGGTTTTAACGCGTCTCCTTTTCTCGCTTTTGTGGGCAAAGGGGAAGCCGCTAGTCCGTAGACAGGTCTGTACTCAACGTCCTGATGTGGGAGGCTTGGGAATGCCCGACTTGGCGAGCCATTTGTATGCCGAGCGGTTATCATTCCTGAGCCGAACCTTGACAGAGGAGTCTGCGTGGGGCCCTGCGGTTGGAAGCGCTTTTCCTAACCTCATCCCTGACCACTTGGCCGAATGCCGACGTAAGCCAAGGAGTCAATCGCAGTTCTTCAACGAATGCCGAGCTGCGCTCAGAGTGCTGCCGGGGTCCAGTGACCTCGCCCGGTCTAGAAGGACATTCTATCGGGAGTTAGTGGTGGGGACCGCTTCGGATCCTCTTGGGGAGCGACTTGGATTGTCGGAGGAGGAGGCTCGCTCTCAGTGGAATTGGGCGCCAGGCAGGAGCTATCTCAATAATTCTGAGTTCTCTCTGACCTGGCGATTGGTTCGAAATGTGTTACCCCTCAATGACATACGATTCAAAATTGGTATGGCTATCAGCCCCTTTTGCCCACGTTGCGAGGAAGATGAAATTGAAACGGCGGAACATGCCTTTTTCACCTGCTCCAAACTTCGTGAATTTTGGACGTATGTCGGCGAGGTGACGGCTCGCATCACCCCCGATCGGGTGACGTGCTTGGATTTAGCATCCGTTGTCTTCAACATGGACCCCTTGTGGCCCAGGGAGAAACGTATGGTTTTGCTCGCGATCTTAGCCGTAGCTAGACTCGTGGTGTATACTTCTCGCTTAGAGATAGGGCGTGGGGGGGTGCCGCCTTCTTATTATGATTTGATTTCGTATTTTAAACACCAGCTTAAAATCAAAATCAAATCTGATAGAAGGAGGTTGCCTTCTTCACTTTTCAAAAGTAGGTGGATACACACCGCTAGCTTATGCGTGTTCACGCGGAATAGATTCGAGTTCGTGTTCCCTGCCTAGGCATGGCACACAGCGACCTTAAAGCATCTTTGTCAAAAAACAAAAATCCCCTTAAAAACTGACCAGTAAATTTTGGGCGCAGTCCCTATTAGCTAGTAGCGTAAATGAGCTCTTTGCCCCCAGCTTTATTTTAGGTGTCAGAACTCCTTCAGGATGCCCGCTCCCTAATTTATTTTATATCCCCGACCCGCCATAATAGTTCTTATCCTGAAGGACACCGCACATCCCGACAAACCCATCCCTCCATTTCTTTTGCCCCCATAGAAACGCCCACTCCCAATTAGGAGCTTACTCTCTTGCTTTCGGTCTGTACCAGAAGACAGCGAGCAGCTCATACTCTAGATAGGATGGGGGGTACCTTACTAACACACCTTAATTAGCATTTTCTTTGGTTCTTTATTTTTATCATCACTTTTATTTTTATTTATTTTTGGGGGATTATTTAAGGCTTAGTTTTTTGTTCTCCCACTCCCATCATCACACATGTAAATATCTATTGTAAATAAAATTCATTGAAACACCTGGGGATATTTTAAGTAGCTTAAGTCCATAGAGTGAATGTGGTATTGTGGTGACTGAAACTAGTTTTTAGGGTATTCATAGACCAAGTGGACGACCCCCGACCCCCATCTTCCCCCCCCATACCCCTTTTTGGCCTTGTGCCACATCTGATTATTTATGTACAAATTTTTGGATAAATAAATTGATTTTCTCCCGCCTTTTAAAATCTTGACTCGTCTTGTATTTTTCTAGGCAACTCTTAGGCAATCACTTGTGATTGCCTAAGAGGAGACCAGCTACTTGGGCCCCGCCCAGTTTAAAGCTAAATCATCAGGGGACTCTCTCTGTCCCCTTAGACTAGCCCCTGTTGGGCAATTTGTCTCTTCACACCCCTCTTGGGTGGCCGCCCCTGTTGGGCGGTTCCATTGTATTAATCTTTTTGTTCCCTTCTCTTGCAGGTGTCCAACCCCCAGGCTTGACTTAAGCAGCTGGCAGGTTTCGGGTCTGACTTACGTACCTTTTGGCGACGGTCTTCCTGAATCCGAATCGGCGGGTCTCTAGCCGGGAGTTGGATGGAAGAGGGGAGGAGTGGTCCGGGCTCTGCTGCAGAGTCTTTGTCTAGCCCGGGCTCCTTTTCCGAACTGAGGCGACGGTCTCAGGTCGGGGAGGGAGCAGACCTCAAACAGCAGGACGGTCACGCCGCCATAGGCGTCGTGCCCAGTACGTCCGCCAGTGCCGCTCCCAGCACTGAAAGTAGATCGGGGTCTGCCGCCTTAGGCGGGAGCCCTGTTAGCTTGCACGCTGCTGTCCCCGGCAGCTCCACCCAGGATAGCTCAGATCCTAGAGGTGATCTGGGTCGGTGGGAACGACTCCCCACTGTACCAATCGCTCGCCGGGCTTCAACCGTCAGCCCGCCTGGTAGTAGGCGAAAAGGCCGCCTGCCTCCAGGAGTAAGAGCGACCCGGTCGGTGGAGTCCCACAAAGAAGGGGCCACCGACCCAGATCAGCCACCAGCCCACATTGACAGGGACTCTGCTCAATGCCGCAACCTGACCCAAGAACTTTTTGGCAGTGACAGCAGCATTTGCAGCGACAGCAGTATCTGCAGCGACCACAGCCCTGTGAGCAGTCGTGGCAGTAGCAGAGACAGCAGCATGGAAGTTCTGCAGCTGACTCCAGACGTTCCGGCCAAGGCTAGCATGCGGCAGTCTAGGCCGAGGAAGATGGGGGCTGCTCGCACCGTCACCAAAAAAGGAGCAGCGGATGTCGCTGGCAAGAGAGGAACCAAGGCGGCCACTCCGCCGGCAACAACGCCGGAAACAGCTCCAAAGGAGTGGCCGTCCCTCTCATCAACACCAGCGGAGACACCCAATTCATGGGCGATACCTCCCGGGCAGAAGACGCCGTCGCCGACGAAGGCTGTAACACCTACAACTCCGGCGCAAACCAACTCTCCTGCCCAATCACCTAAAGACCAGTGGGGACCCCAGTCGCAAAGAAGCCCGTCAGAATACCGTCGGTTGTTCGAGTCTAAGTACAAGGAACTAACCGACGGTAGCGTTATCAAAGCAGCGCCAGGAGCGGTGGAACGGCTAGCGAAGCGAATTGTTTCGCTAGTCACCATCGACTCCAGAACCAAAGGGCTGGCTGGGCTCCAGATCGAAACGGTAGGAGAGATTTTATGGTCCCTGAAAGTCCCGGCGACATATATTTGCCGTCGAGGTTTCGCAACCTGGGACCTTTTACTCCCCTCTGAACAGGAAGCAGAGAAG
Organism: Sepiola atlantica; assembly: GCA_963556195.1. NCBI lineage: Eukaryota > Metazoa > Mollusca > Cephalopoda > Sepiida > Sepiolidae > Sepiola > Sepiola atlantica. The sequence continues at coordinate 94,798,323 of OY744533.1, forward strand.
TTGGCCAGGGCCGACCTGAGGCATAAACATCTGATCCTCAGGCCGGAGTACTTGAGCAGGAGGAGGACACTAGTCACTGTCCTCGGCGTCCCCTGCTATATTGACTCGGAGCAACTAGGTGCAGTGATGAGTCAATATGGGGACGTCGAAGCCATAATCCCGGTCCGCGGTCCCCATAACCTAATGGTAGGGGACTACAAAATTAAAATGCGTTTGGACCGGGATGGCTTCAACAAGATACCGCCACTGCTCAAGTGCGACTCCTGGTCGATGTCTATCATCGTCGAGGGCAGGAGGCCACATTGCTGGCACTGCGAGCAGAAGGGGCATATGGCGAAAGACTGCCCAAAAAAGGCGCCAATCAAGAAGACCCCTTCTGCCGCAGCCCCGGGAGGTCCAGCGGCATCAGCAGCTCCTAAAACCGGAAAGGACGAGGAGGGTTTCACCCCAGTGGTCCGAAAGAACAAACCACAGAAGCCCTCCTCCAAAGTGCAGCCCTCTGATGTAAAAGGGATGCGGGGTCCCGCTAAGTCAATGAGCGAGGATATGCCCACCGATAAGGAGCCGCAGCAAACATCTGGCACGGCAGCGGCCACCAAACGGAAGACAGAGGCTCCCCTGTCACTACCTTCATCAACATCATCATCGTCCGACTCGGAAGGGGAGAAGATGGAGGGTGACGCTTGCCCGGCCCCGGCTCGAGAGACAGAGAAAAAGTTCACCCGGGACAGAAAGGTGGCCAAACGTGCCGTTTCACTATCAAAAGAGGCTGGGCCCCAATCCCCCGCCCCAATGTCCGTAGAGATGACTATCTCTCCTGCTCAGTCCCCCGAATCCCCAAAACCTAAACCCACCACTGAGCAGAAATCCCCTTCCCCCACTGAAACTCCCCCAGCTAGTTCCCGCTCTCTGTCTCGAAAGGAAGAGTCGGGGTCCAAAACTCCCAATGTGGCCAAACAGGCCAAGAAACAAAAAGCGTCGCCCTCTCCTACAAGAAAGGAGAAGACGAGAAAGCTCCCCTTCCTGCCAGGGGACCTCATCTGCAATGCAGATCTGCACCACGCCGCTGCCGAGCTTACGCCGCAGCAGAGAGGTGCCATCAAACCGCTGCAGCTCCTTACGAAGACCCAGGGTCTGGACACTACCAACCCGTCCAACTTCCCCGATGCTCCTTTGCTGATCACGTTCGTCAGGAAGACGAAAATTCGCCGCACGAAATCCATGTGGCGAATGATAGAAGCAGCAAAGGATGCGATCCTGGGTCTAACGTTGGTGGAAGAAGGGCACGACTCCCTCGACGATCTGAGGGATAAATGTGAAGGGAGGATCCCCATTTACGTCCACCCTTGTTTTTATAGAGCTTTAAAGTTAACCTTCCCCCTGGATGTCGGGGGCATCTCCCGAGACGGCCGCGCGTCGTCAGAATTGCTCACTGGCAATATCGGGCATGCCGTCGGCATCCTCACTGACAAAGACTTTAGGCCGCTGATTGACACTGACTAGTGCAATGGCTACGACCTTGAAACTAGGAAGCTTGAACGCGAGAGGCTTGAGATCCTTAAGCAAGGCAGCCCGCATACTGGGGGATCTCAAGGCTCTTGAATTAGATGTGGCTGCGGTACAGGAAACTCACTATGTTTCGATGGACGATCACCGACTGCTGTCGGAACATTTCGATGTTTTTTCAGCTTTTGGTGACCGTTCTGCTCGGGGAGTTTCGCTGTTAGTTAGACGCACTCTGTTAGCAAGGGTAAACGTTGTTCACGCGGATGCTGATGGCAGACTGGTCGTGGCTGATGTTGCCGTGAATAGTGCCATGTTTCGAATCGTCGCGGTTTATGCGCCCAATTCCATTCGTGAGAGGGTTTCCTTTTTCCGGGGGTTGGAGGGGTTTCTCGGTGGTTCGGAGCGGCTAATCCTAGTGGGAGATTGGAATGCCATCCTTGATCCCAGGATAGATAAGGTGGGGGGACCTAGTGGGTCGGATAGGTGTGAGACAAGTCTGTCTGATCTGATGGCACAATGCGATCTGGTCGACAGATTTCGTATCGATCACCCAGGGCGGGAGATGTGGACGTGGCTCGCTAGCGGCACTTTCCATTCAAGTTCTTACTTGGATAGATTGCTAATTAGAAGAGGCAACGTAGATTATATCTCTTGTCCCACGTTCCACTGGTTAGGCCATTCTGACCACAAGTTACTTGTGGCCAGTCTGGAGTTAGCCCCTAAGACACACAAGGTAGCTAGCTACTGGAAGTTAAATACCTCCTTACTGGAGATACGTGACTTCCGGGAGCAGCTATCTCTTAACTTTCAAAAGGGATTAGTGGGGGCGGTAACCGGGAGTAAGTGGTGGGTTAACGCCAAAGTTGGCATTAGGCGCTTTTCTGTTCAATATAGCCAACGCCTCGCCCTAAATAAGGCAGAAACAGAAAAGCGTTTAGAAAATAAGCTGGCCCGGGCGGTGGCTGGGGGGGATTCCCTAGGCATAGAGCTAGCTAAGGGGGACCTGAAACGTGCGGCTAACGTGCGGTATGAGGGTCAAGTAGTTAGAGCTAGGCTAGATAGAGTGTCCAACGAAGCCGTGAATGTGGACGCGCAAGAGCGTAGAACTCCACTTCGTCGCAGCTCGGTCGGTCTCATTCGTCAAGTCAAACACCCGGAAGGACACACCCTTGTGTCGGCTCGGGAGATTTGCCGGGGATTTCGTGAGCATTTCATGGAACGGTTCACCCAACTGCCCGGACTCCGCGTCGAGGAGTTTGGCAGCTATTTAGCTGGCTCGCCCCGCCTGGAGGCGGCCCGAGCGGCTAGCTGTGATGGGCGCGTTACAGAGTGTGAGGTCTTGGCTGCACTGAAGCAGGTCGGCTACGACAAATCGCCGGGACTCGATGGTTTGCCCTATGAATTGTTCTTGAGGCTGTCGCACATCTTCGTACCTATTCTGGTCAATGTTTTCAATCACTGGTTTGAACAGGGTTCCATCCCCGGTCAAGTCACCAAGGGAGTGATCACATTGCTTCAGAAAAAGGGCCAAGATGGTGGGGAATTAGACGATTACAGGCCCATAACTCTGCTAAACACAGATTTAAAGATTTTGGCCAAAGTTCTTGCAAATCGGTTGCAGCTTGTTATCGCTGAGTTGGTCGAACCTGATCAGAATTATGCTGTGAAGGGGAGATCGATTCAAAACAACTTGCATCTGATGCGCACGATCATAGAGGGATTAGAAGACGACACCGAAGCCGCGCTGATCAATTTAGATCAGTCCAAAGCTTTTGACAGGGTCGACCATCGGTTCCTGGGATCTGTTTTAGAGGCCTCCGGTTTTACACCGGACTTCCGCAGATGGATCTCCATTTTGTATCGCGGGCCGACGGCAGTGGTGCAAGTGAATGGAATGCGATCGGAGTCTTTTGCCGTCTCTCGGTCGGTACGTCAGGGATGTCCGCTGTCTCCCCTGCTTTACGTCCTTGCCTTGGAGCCTTTTCTCCGCAGGCTTAGGATCGGGGAGCCTGGACTGGCCCTACGCGGTATTGCTCTTCCTGGCGGTGCGCGAGCCAGGGTATCCGCGTATGCCGATGATGTCACCGTGTTTGTGTCGTGCTTTCGAGACATTCTCGCGGTGACTAAGGCACTCAGAAGGTACGAAAAAGTGACAGGGGCCAAAGTCAACCTTAGCAAATCCAATGGCCTAAGGTTGGCTGCCTGGAGTGGCGCGGCTGCGCTCCCGGGCCTTTTCAACTGGACTGACGGCCCGGTTCGGATCCTCGGCGTATGGTTCGGACCCGGTCTCCAGCTTGATAAGAACTGGTCGGAAGTACAGTCTAAGGTCGAAGCGTCTGTAAGGATTTGGCTTCGAAGGGGGCTTTCCCTTAAAGGTCGGGCTGAGGCGTGCGTCACGTACGTCTTTCCGCTCATCCTTTACCGATTGGCTGTACTACCTCTGCCTGCGGACCGCCGAGCGGTTTTAACGCGTCTCCTTTTCTCGCTTTTGTGGGCAAAGGGGAAGCCGCTAGTCCGTAGACAGGTCTGTACTCAACGTCCTGATGTGGGAGGCTTGGGAATGCCCGACTTGGCGAGCCATTTGTATGCCGAGCGGTTATCATTCCTGAGCCGAACCTTGACAGAGGAGTCTGCGTGGGGCCCTGCGGTTGGAAGCGCTTTTCCTAACCTCATCCCTGACCACTTGGCCGAATGCCGACGTAAGCCAAGGAGTCAATCGCAGTTCTTCAACGAATGCCGAGCTGCGCTCAGAGTGCTGCCGGGGTCCAGTGACCTCGCCCGGTCTAGAAGGACATTCTATCGGGAGTTAGTGGTGGGGACCGCTTCGGATCCTCTTGGGGAGCGACTTGGATTGTCGGAGGAGGAAGCTCGCTCTCAGTGGAATTGGGCGCCAGGCAGGAGCTATCTCAATAATTCTGAGTTCTCTCTGACCTGGCGATTGGTTCGAAATGTGTTACCCCTCAATGACATACGATTCAAAATTGGTATGGCTATCAGCCCCTTTTGCCCACGTTGCGAGGAAGATGAAATTGAAACGGCGGAACATGCCTTTTTCACCTGCTCCAAACTTCGTGAATTTTGGACGTATGTCGGCGAGGTGACGGCTCGCATCACCCCCGATCGGGTGACGTGCTTGGATTTAGCATCCGTTGTCTTCAACATGGACCCCTTGTGGCCCAGGGAGAAACGTATGGTTTTGCTCGCGATCTTAGCCGTAGCTAGACTCGTGGTGTATACTTCTCGCTTAGAGATAGGGCGTGGGGGGGCGCCGCCTTCTTATTATGATTTGATTTCGTATTTTAAACACCAGCTTAAAATCAAAATCAAATCTGATAGAAGGAGGTTGCCTTCTTCACTTTTCAAAAGTAGGTGGATACACACCGCTAGTTTATGCGTGTTCACGCGGAATAGATTCGAGTTCGTGTTCCCTGCCTAGGCATGGCACACAGCGACCTCAAAGTCTCTTTGTCGAAAAAACAACCCCCATTTAAAAAAAAACAAAAAAAACTGACCAGCAAATTCTTTGGCGCAGTCCCTATTAGCTAGTAGCGTAAATGAGCTCTCTGTCCCCAGATTTATTTTAGGTGTCAGGACTCCTTCAGGATGCCCGTTCCCTAATTTATTTTATATCCCTGACCCGCCCTAAAAGTACTTATCCTGAAGGACACCGCACATCCCGTCAAACCCATCCCTCCATTTCTTTTGCCCCCATAGAAACGCCCACTCCCAATTAGGAACTGACTCTCTTGCTTTCGGTTTTTACCGGAAGACAGCGAGCATTTCATACCTTAGATAGGTGGGGGGGACCCTACTAACTTATCTTAATTAGCATTTTCCTTGTTTCTTTATTTTTACCATCACTTTTATTTTTATTTATTTTTGGGGGATTATTTAAGGCTTAGTTTTTTGTTCTCCCACTCCCATCATCACACATGTACATAATCTTTGTAAATAAAATCCATTTCAACACCTGGGGATATTTTAAGTAGCTTAAGTCCATAGAGTGAATGTGGTATTGTGGTGACTGAAACTAGTTTCTAGGGTATTCATAGACCAAGTGGACGACCCCCGACCCCCATTTTCCCCCCCATACCCCTTTTTGGCCTTGTGCCACATCTAACTATTGTACCACAATTTTTGGATAAATAAATTGATTTTCTCCCGCCTTTTAAAATCTTGACTCGTCTTGTATTTTTTCAGGCAACTCTTAGGCAATCACTTGTGATTGCCTAAGAGGAGACCAGCTACTTGGGCCCCGCCCAGTTTAAAGCTAAATCATCAGGGGACTCTCTCTGTCCCCTTAGACTAGCCCCTGTTGGGCAATTTGTCTCTTCACACCCCTCTTGGGTGGCCGCCCCTGTTGGGCGGTTCCATTGTATTAATCTTTTTGTTCCCTTCTCTTGCAGGTGTCCAACCCCCAGGCTTGACTTAAGCAGCTGGCAGGTTTCGGGTCTGACTTACGTACCTTTTGGCGACGGTCTTCCTGAATCCGAATCGGCGGGTCTCTAGCCGGGAGTTGGATGGAAGAGGGGAGGAGTGGTCCGGGCTCTGCTGCAGAGTCTTTGTCTAGCCCGGGCTCCTTTTCCGAACTGAGGCGACGGTCTCAGGTCGGGGAGGGAGCAGACCTCAAACAGCAGGACGGTCACGCCGCCATAGGCGTCGTGCCCAGTACGTCCGCCAGTGCCGCTCCCAGCACTGAAGGTAGATCGGGGTCTGCCGCCTTAGGCGGGAGCCCTGTTAGCTCGCACGCTGCTGTCCCCGGCAGCTCCACCCAGGATAGCTCAGATCTTAGAGGTGATCTGGGTCGGTGGGAACGACTCCCCACTGCACCAATCGCTCGTCGGGCTTCAACCGTCAGCCCGCCTGGTAGTAGGCGAAAAGGCCGCCTGCCTCCAGGAGTAAGAGCGACCCGGTCAGTGGAGTCCCACAAAGAAGGGGCCACCGACCCAGATCAGCCGCCAGCCCACATTGACAGGGACTCTGCTCAATGCCGCAACCTCACCCAAGAACTCTTTGGAAGTGACAGCAGCATTTGCAGCGACAGCAGTGTCTGCAGCGACCACAGCCCTGTGAGCAGTCGTGGCAGTAGCAGAGACAGCAGCATGGAAGTTCTGCAGCTGACTCCAGATGGCCCGGCCAAGGCTAGCATGCGGCAGTCTAGGCCGAGGAAGATGGGGGCTGCTCGCACCGTCACCAAAAAAGGAGCAGCGGATGTCGCTGGCAAGAGAGGAACCAAGGCGGCCACTCCGCCGGCAACAACGCCGGAAACAGCTCCAAAGGAGTGGCCGTCCCTCTCATCAACACCAGCGGAGACACCCAATTCATGGGCGATACCTCCCGGGCAGAAGACGCCGTCGCCGACGAAGGCTGTAACACCTACAACTCCGGCGCAAACCAACTCTCCTGCCCAATCACCTAAAGACCAGTGGGGACCCCAGTCGCAAAGAAGCCCGTCAGAATACCGTCGGTTGTTCGAGTCTAAGTACAAGGAACTAACCGACGGTAGCGTTATCAAAGCAGCGCCAGGAGCGGTGGAACGGCTGGCGAAGCGAATTGTTTCGCTAGTCACCATCGACTCCAGAACCAAAGGGCTGGCTGGGCTCCAGATCGAAACGGTAGGGGAGATTTTATGGTCCCTGAAAGTCCCGGCGACATATATTTGCCGTCGAGGTTTCGCAACCTGGGACCTTTTACTCCCCTCTGAACAGGAAGCAGAGAAGTTGGCCAGGGCCGACCTGAGGCATAAACATCTGATCCTCAGGCCGGAGTACTTGAGCAGGAGGAGGACACTAGTCACTGTCCTCGGCGTCCCCTGCTATATTGACTCGGAGCAACTAGGTGCAGTGATGAGTCAATATGGGGACGTCGAAGCCATAATCCCGGTCCGCGGTCCCCATAACCTAATGGTAGGGGACTACAAAATTAAAATGCGTTTGGACCGGGATGGCTTCAACAAGATACCGCCACTGCTCAAGTGCGACTCCTGGTCGATGTCTATCATCGTCGAGGGCAGGAGGCCACATTGCTGGCACTGCGAGCAGAAGGGGCATATGGCGAAAGACTGCCCGAAAAAGGCGCCAATCAAGAAGACCCCTTCTGCCGCAGCCCCGGGAGGTCCAGCGGCATCAGTAGCTCCTAGAACTGATAAGGACGAGGAGGGTTTCACCCCAGTGGTACGAAAGAACAAACCACAGAAGCCCTCCTCCAAAGTGCAGCCCTCTGAAGTAAAAGGGATGCGGGGTCCCGCTAAGTCAATGAGCGTGGATATGCCCACCGATAAGGAGCCGCAGCAAACATCTAGCACGGCAGCGGCCACCAAACGGAAGACAGAGGCTCCCCTGTCACTACCTTCATCAACATCATCATCGTCCGACTCGGAAGGGGAGAAGATGGAGGGTGACGCTTGCCCGGCCCCGGCTCGAGAGACAGAGAAAAAGTTCACCCGGGACAGAAAGGTGGCCAAACGTGCCGTTTCACTATCAAAAGAGGCTGGGCCCCAATCCCCCGCCCCAATGTCCGTAGAGATGACTATCTCTCCTGCTCAGTCCCCCGAATCCCCAAAACCTAAACCCACCACTGAGCAGAAATCCCCTTCCCCCACTGAAACTCCCCCAGCTAGTTCCCGCTCTCTGTCTCGAAAGGAAGAGTCGGGGTCCAAAACTCCCAATGTGGCCAAACAGGCCAAGAAACAAAAAGCGTCGCCCTCTCCTACAAGAAAGGAGAAGACGAGAAAGCTCCCCTTCCTGCCAGGGGACCTCATCTGCAATGCAGATCTGCACCACGCCGCTGCCGAGCTTACGCCGCAGCAGAGAGGTGCCATCAAACCGCTGCAGCTCCTTACGAAGACCCAGGGTCTGGACACTACCAACCCGTCCAACTTCCCCGATGCTCCTTTGCTGATCACGTTCGTCAGGAAGACGAAAATTCGCCGCACGAAATCCATGTGGCGAATGATAGAAGCAGCAAAGGATGCGATCCTGGGTCTAACGTTGGTGGAAGAAGGGCACGACTCCCTCGACGATCTGAGGGATAAATGTGAAGGGAGGATCCCCATTTACGTCCACCCTTGTTTTTATAGAGCGTTAAAGTTAACCTTCCCCCTGGATGTCGGGGGCATCTCCCGAGACGGCCGCGCGTCGTCAGAATTGCTCACTGGCAATATCGGGCATGCCGTCGGCATCCTCACTGACAAAGACTTTAGGCCGCTGATTGACACTGACTAGTGCAATGGCTACGACCTTGAAACTAGGAAGCTTGAACGCGAGAGGCTTGAGATCCTTAAGCAAAGCAGCCCGCATACTGGGGGATCTCAAGGCTTTTGAATTAGATGTGGCTGCGGTACAGGAAACTCACTATGTTTCGATGGACGATCATCGACTGCTGTCGGAACATTTCGATGTTTTTTCAGCATTTGGTGACCGTTCTGCTCGGGGAGTTTCGCTGTTAGTTAGACGCACTCTGTTAGCAAGGGTAAACGTTGTTCACGCGGATGCTGATGGCAGACTGGTCGTGGCTGATGTTGCCGTGAATAGTGCCATGTTTCGAATCGTCGCGGTTTATGCGCCCAATTCCATTCGTGAGAGGGTTTCCTTTTTCCGAGGGTTGGAGGGGTTTCTCGGTGGTTCGGAGCGGCTAATCCTAGTGGGAGATTGGAATGCCATCCTTGATCCCAGGATAGATAAGGTGGGGGGACCTAGTGGGTCGGATAGGTGTGAGACAAGTCTGTCTGATCTGATGGCACAATGCGATCTGGTCGACAGATTTCGTATCGATCACCCAGGGCGGGAGATGTGGACGTGGCTCGCTAGCGGCACTTTCCTTTCAAGTACTTACTTGGATAGATTGCTAATTAGAAGAGGCAACGTAGATTATATCTCTTGTCCCACGTTCCACTGGTTAGGCCATTCTGACCACAAGCTACTTGTGGCCAGTCTGGAGTTAGGCCCTAAGACACACAAGGTAGCTAGCTACTGGAAGTTAAATACCTCCTTACTGGAGATACGTGACTTCCGGGAGCAGCTATCTCTTAACTTTCAAAAGGGATTAGTGGGGGCGGTAACCGGGAGTAAGTGGTGGGTTAACGCCAAAGTTGGCATTAGGCGCTTTTCTGTTCAATATAGCCAACGCCTCGCCTTAAATAAGGCAGAAACAGAAAAGCGTTTAGAAACTAAGCTGGCCCGGGCGGTGGCTGGGGGGGATTCCCTAGGCATAGAACTAGCTAAGGGGGACCTGAAACGTGCGGCTAACGTGCGGTATGAAGGTCAAGTAGTTAGAGCTAGGCTAGATAGAGTGTCCAACGAAGCCGTGAATGTGGACGCGCAAGAGCGTAGAACTCCACTTCGTCGCAGCTCGGTCGGTCTCATTCGTCAAGTCAAACACCCGGAAGGACACACCCTTGCGTCGGCTCGGGAGATTTGCCGGGGATTTCGTGAGCATTTCATGGAACGGTTCACCCAACTGCCCGGACTCCGCGTCGAGGAGTTTGGCAGCTATTTAGCTGGCTCGCCCCGCCTGGAGGCGGCCCGAGCGGCTAGCTGTGATGGGCGCGTTACAGAGTGTGAGGTCTTGGCTGCACTGAAGCAGGTCGGCTACGACAAATCGCCGGGACTCGATGGTTTGCCCTATGAATTGTTCTTGAGGCTGTCGCACATCTTCGTACCTATTCTGGTCAATGTTTTCAATCACTGGTTTGAACAGGATTCCATCCCCGGTCAAGTCACCAAGGGAGTGATCACATTGCTTCAGAAAAAGGGCCAAGATGGTGGGGAATTAGACGATTACAGGCCCATAACTCTGCTAAACACAGATTTAAAGATTTTGGCCAAAGTTCTTGCAAATCGGTTGCAGCTTGTTATCGCTGAGTTGGTCGAACCTGATCAGAATTATGCTGTGAAGGGGAGATCGATTCAAAACAACTTGCATCTGATGCGCACGATCATAGAGGGATTAGAAGACGACACCGAAGCCGCGCTGATCAATTTAGATCAGTCCAAAGCTTTTGACAGGGTCGACCATCGGTTCCTGGGATCTGTTTTAGAGGCCTCCGGTTTTACACCGGACTTCCGCAGATGGATCTCCATTTTGTATCGCGGGCCGACGGCAGTGGTGCAAGTGAATGGAATGCGATCGGAGTCTTTTGCCGTCTCTCGGTCGGTACGTCAGGGATGTCCGCTGTCTCCCCTGCTTTACATCCTTGCCTTGGAGCCTTTTCTCCGCAGGCTTAGGATCGGGGAGCCTGGACTGGCCCTACGCGGTATTGCTCTTCCTGGCGGTGCGCGAGCCAGGGTATCCGCGTATGCCGATGATGTCACCGTGTTTGTGTCGTGCTTTCGAGACATTCTCGCGGTGACTAAGGCACTCAGAAGGTACGAAAAAGTGACAGGGGCCAAAGTCAACCTTAGCAAATCCAATGGCCTAAGGTTGGCTGCCTGGAGTGGCGCGGCTGCGCTCCCGGGCCTTTTCAACTGGACTGACGGCCCGGTTCGGATCCTCGGCGTATGGTTCGGACCCGGTCTCCAGCTTGATAAGAACTGGTCGGAAGTACAGTCTAAGGTCGAAGCGTCTGTAAGGATTTGGCTTCGAAGGGGGCTTTCCCTTAAAGGTCGGGCTGAGGCGTGCGTCACGTACGTCTTTCCGCTCATCCTTTACCGATTGGCTGTACTACCTCTGCCTGCGGACCGCCGAGCGGTTTTAACGCGTCTCCTTTTCTCGCTTTTGTGGGCAAAGGGGAAGCCGCTAGTCCGTAGACAGGTCTGTACTCAACGTCCTGATGTGGGAGGCTTGGGAATGCCCGACTTGGCGAGCCATTTGTATGCCGAGCGGTTATCATTCCTGAGCCGAACCTTGACAGAGGAGTCTGCGTGGGGCCCTGCGGTTGGAAGCGCTTTTCCTAACCTCATCCCTGACCACTTGGCCGAATGCCGACGTAAGCCAAGGAGTCAATCGCAGTTCTTCAACGAATGCCGAGCTGCGCTCAGAGTGCTGCCGGGGTCCAGTGACCTCGCCCGGTCTAGAAGGACATTCTATCGGGAGTTAGTGGTGGGGACCGCTTCGGATCCTCTTGGGGAGCGACTTGGATTGTCGGAGGAGGAGGCTCGCTCTCAGTGGAATTGGGCGCCAGGCAGGAGCTATCTCAATAATTCTGAGTTCTCTCTGACCTGGCGATTGGTTCGAAATGTGTTACCCCTCAATGACATACGATTCAAAATTGGTATGGCTATCAGCCCCTTTTGCCCACGTTGCGAGGAAGATGAAATTGAAACGGCGGAACATGCCTTTTTCACCTGCTCCAAACTTCGTGAATTTTGGACGTATGTCGGCGAGGTGACGGCTCGCATCACCCCCGATCGGGTGACGTGCTTGGATTTAGCATCCGTTGTCTTCAACATGGACCCCTTGTGGCCCAGGGAGAAACGTATGGTTTTGCTCGCGATCTTAGCCGTAGCTAGACTCGTGGTGTATACTTCTCGCTTAGAGATAGGGCGTGGGGGGGTGCCGCCTTCTTATTATGATTTGATTTCGTATTTTAAACACCAGCTTAAAATCAAAATCAAATCTGATAGAAGGAGGTTGCCTTCTTCACTTTTCAAAAGTAGGTGGATACACACCGCTAGTTTATGCGTGTTCACGCGGAATAGATTCGAGTTCGTGTTCCCTGCCTAGGCATGGCACACAGCGACCTTAAAGCATCTTTGTCGAAAAACAAAAATCCCCTTAAAAACTGACCAGTAAATTTTGGGCGCAGTCCCTATTAGCTAGTAGCGTAAATGAGCTCTTTGCCCCCAGCTTTATTTTAGGTGTCAGAACTCCTTCAGGATGCCCGCTCCCTAATTTATTTTATATCCCCGACCCGCCATAATAGTTCTTATCCTGAAGGACACCGCACATCCCGACAAACCCATCCCTCCATTTCTTTTGCCCCCATAGAAACGCCCACTCCCAATTAGGAGCTTACTCTCTTGCTTTCGGTCTGTACCAGAAGACAGCGAGCAGCTCATACTCTAGATAGGATGGGGGGTACCTTACTAACACACCTTAATTAGCATTTTCTTTGGTTCTTTATTTTTATCATCACTTTTATTTTTATTTATTTTTGGGGGATTATTTAAGGCTTAGTTTTTTGTTCTCCCACTCCCATCATCACACATGTAAATATCTATTGTAAATAAAATTCATTGAAACACCTGGGGATATTTTAAGTAGCTTAAGTCCATAGAGTGAATGTGGTATTGTGGTGACTGAAACTAGTTTTTAGGGTATTCATAGACCAAGTGGACGACCCCCGACCCCCATCTTCCCCCCCATACCCCTTTTTGGCCTTGTGCCACATCTGATTATTTATGTACAAATTTTTGGATAAATAAATTGATTTTCTCCCGCCTGTTAAAATCATTGACTTGTCTTCGATTTTTTCAGGCAACTCTTAGGCAATCACTCGTGATTGCCTAAGAGGAGACCAGCTACTTGGGCCCCGCCCAGTTTAAAGCTAAATCATCAGGGGACTCTCTCTGTCCCCTTAGACTAGCCCCTGTTGGGCAATTTGTCCTTCCACACCCCTCTTGGGTGGCCGCCCCTGTTGGGCGGTTCCATTGTATTAACCTTTTTGTTCCCTTCTCTTGCAGGTGTCCAACCCCCAGGCTTGACTTAAGCAGCTGGCAGGTTTCGGGTCTGACTTACGTACCTTTTGGCGACGGTCTTCCTGAATCCGAATCGGCGGGTCTCTAGCCGGGAGTTGGATGGAAGAGGGGAGGAGTGGTCCGGGCTCTGCTGCAGAGTCTTTGTCTAGCCCGGGCTCCTTTTCCGAACTGAGGCGACGGTCTCAGGTCGGGGAGGGAGCAGACCTCAAACAGCAGGACGGTCACGCCGCCATAGGCGTCGTGCCCAGTACGTCCGCCAGTGCCGCTCCCAGCACTGAAAGTAGATCAGGGTCTGCCGCCTTAGGCGGGAGCCCTGTTAGCTTGCACGCTGCTGTCCCCGGCAGCTCCACCCAGGATAGCTCAGATCCTAGAGGTGATCTGGGTCGGTGGGAACGACTCCCCACTGTACCAATCGCTCGCCGGGCTTCAACCGTCAGCCCGCCTGGTAGTAGGCGAAAAGGCCGCCTGCCTCCAGGAGTAAGAGCGACCCGGTCGGTGGAGTCCCACAAAGAAGGGGCCACCGACCCAGATCAGCCGCCAGCCCACATTGACAGGGACTCTGCTCAATGCCGCAACCTGACCCAAGAACTTTTTGGCAGTGACAGCAGCATTTGCAGCGACAGCAGTGTCTGCAGCGACCACAGCCCTGTGAGCAGTCGTGGCAGTAGCAGAGACAGCAGCATGGAAGTTCTGCAGCTGACTCCAGACGTTCCGGCCCAGACTAACATGCGGCAGTCCAGGCCGAGGAAGATGAGGGCGGCACATACTGTACCAAAGAAAGGAGCAGCGGATGTCGCTGGCAAGAGAGGAACCAAGGCGGCCACTCCGCCGGCAACAACGCCGGAAACAGCTCCAAAGGAGTGGCCGTCCCTCTCATCAACACCAGCGGAGACACCCAATTCATGGGCGATACCTCCCGGGCAGAAGACGCCGTCGCCGACGAAGGCTGTAACACCTACAACTCCGGCGCAAACCAACTCTCCTGCCCAATCACCTAAAGACCAGTGGGGACCCCAGTCGCAAAGAAGCCCGTCAGAATACCGTCGGCTGTTCGAGTCTAAGTACAAGGAACTAACCGACGGTAGCGTTATCCAAGCAGCGCCAGGAGCGGTGGAACGGCTAGCGAAGCGAATTGTTTCGCTAGTCACCATCGACTCCAGAACCAAAGGGCTGGCTGGGCTCCAAATCGAGACAGTAGGGGAAATCCTATGGTCCCTAAAAGTCCCGGCGACATACATTTGCCGTCGTGGTTTCGCGACCTGGGACTTGTTACTCCCCTCGGAACAAGAAGCAGAAAAGTTGGCCAGGGCCGACCTGAGGCATAAACATCTGATCCTCAGGCCGGAGTACTTGAGCAGGAGGAGGACACTAGTCACTGTCCTCGGCGTCCCCTGCTATATTGACTCGGAGCAACTAGGTGCAGTGATGAGTCAATATGGGGACGTCGAAGCCATAATCCCGGTCCGCGGTCCCCATAACCTAATGGTAGGGGACTACAAAATTAAAATGCGTTTGGACCGGGATGGCTTCAACAAGATACCGCCACTGCTCAAGTGCGACTCCTGGTCGATGTCTATCATCGTCGAGGGCAGGAGGCCACATTGCTGGCACTGCGAGCAGAAGGGGCATATGGCGAAAGACTGCCCAAAAAAGGCGCCAATCAAGAAGACCCCTTCTGCCGCAGCCCCGGGAGGTCCAGCGGCATCAGCAGCTCCTAACACCGGAAAAGACGAGGAGGGTTTCACCCCAGTGGTCCGAAAGAACAAACCACAGAAGCCCTCTTCCAAAGTGCAGCCCTCTGAAGTAAAAGGGATGCGGGGTCCCGCTAAGTCAATGAGCGTGGATATGCCCACCGATAAGGAGCCGCAGCAAACATCTAGCACGGCAGCGGCCACGAAACGAAAAACCGAGGTTCCCCTGTCACTACCTTCGTCAACATCTTCATCGTCCGAATCGGAAGGGGAGAAGATGGAGGGTGACGCTGGCCCGGCCCCGGCTCGAGAGACAGTGAAAAAGTTCACCCGGGATAGAAAGGTGGCCAAACGTGCCGTTTCACAAGAAAAAGAGGCTGGGCCCCAATCCCCCGCCCCGATGTCCGTAGAGATGACTATCTCTCCTGCTCAGTCCCCCGAATCCCCAAAACCTAAACCCACCACTGAGCAGAAATCCCCTTCCCCCACTGAAACTCCCCCAGCTAGTTCCCGCTCTCTGTCTCGAAAGGAAGAGTCGGGGTCCAAAACTCCCAATGTGGCCAAACAGGCCAAGAAACAAAAAGCGTCGCCCTCCCCTACAAGAAAGGAGAAGACGAGAAAGCTCCCCTTCCTGCCAGGGGACCTCATCTGCGAAGCAGATCTGCACCACGCCGCTGCCGAGCTCACGCCGCAGCAAAGAAGCGCGCTCAGGCCGCTGCAGCTCCTTACGAAGACCCAGGGTCTGGACACTACCAACCCGTCCAACTTCCCCGATGCTCCTTTGCTGATCACGTTCGTCAGGAAGACGAAAATTCGCCGCACGAAATCCATGTGGCGAATGATAGAAGCAGCAAAGGATGCGATCCTGGGTCTAACGTTGGTGGAAGAAGGGCACGACTCCCTCGACGATCTGAGGGATAAATGTGAAGGGAGGATCCCCATTTACGTCCACCCTTGTTTTTATAGAGCGTTAAAGTTAACCTTCCCCCTGGATGTCGGGGGCATCTCCCGAGACGGCCGCGCGTCGTCAGAATTGCTCACTGGCAATATCGGGCATGCCGTCGGCATCCTCACTGACAAAGACTTTAGGCCGCTGATTGACACTGACTAGTGCAATGGCTGCGACCTTGAAACTAGGAAGCTTGAACGCGAGAGGCTTGAGATCCTTAAGCAAGGCAGCCCGCATACTGGGGGATCTCAAGGCTCTTGAATTAGATGTGGCTGCGGTACAGGAAACTCACTATGTTTCGATGGACGATCACCGACTGCTGTCGGAACATTTCGATGTTTTTTCAGCTTTTGGTGACCGTTCTGCTCGGGGAGTTTCGCTGTTAGTTAGACGCACTCTGTTAGCAAGGGTAAACGTTGTTCACGCGGATGCTGATGGCAGACTGGTCGTGGCTGATGTTGCCGTGAATAGTGCCATGTTTCGAATCGTCGCGGTTTATGCGCCCAATTCCATTCGTGAGAGGGTTTCCTTTTTCCGGGGGTTGGAGGGGTTTCTCGGTGGTTCGGAGCGGCTAATCCTAGTGGGAGATTGGAATGCCATCCTTGATCCCAGGATAGATAAGGTGGGGGGACCTAGTGGGTCGGATAGGTGTGAGACAAGTCTGTCTGATCTGATGGCACAATGCGATCTGGTCGACAGATTTCGTATCGATCACCCAGGGCGGGAGATGTGGACGTGGCTCGCTAGCGGCACTTTCCTTTCAAGTACTTACTTGGATAGATTGCTAATTAGAAGAGGCAACGTAGATTATATCTCTTGTCCCACGTTCCACTGGTTAGGCCATTCTGACCACAAGCTACTTGTGGCCAGTCTGGAGTTAGGCCCTAAGACACACAAGGTAGCTAGCTACTGGAAGTTAAATACCTCCTTACTGGAGATACGTGACTTCCGGGAGCAGCTATCTCTTAACTTTCAAAAGGGATTAGTGGGGGCGGTAACCGGGAGTAAGTGGTGGGTTAACGCCAAAGTTGGCATTAGGCGCTTTTCTGTTCAATATAGCCAACGCCTCGCCTTAAATAAGGCAGAAACAGAAAAGCGTTTAGAAACTAAGCTGGCCCGGGCGGTGGCTGGGGGGGATTCCCTAGGCATAGAACTAGCTAAGGGGGACCTGAAACGTGCGGCTAACGTGCGGTATGAAGGTCAAGTAGTTAGAGCTAGGCTAGATAGAGTGTCCAACGAAGCCGTGAATGTGGACGCGCAAGAGCGTAGAACTCCACTTCGTCGCAGCTCGGTCGGTCTCATTCGTCAAGTCAAACACCCGGAAGGACACACCCTTGTGTCGGCTCGGGAGATTTGCCGGGGATTTCGTGAGCATTTCATGGAACGGTTCACCCAACTGCCCGGACTCCGCGTCGAGGAGTTTGGCAGCTATTTAGCTGGCTCGCCCCGCCTGGAGGCGGCCCGAGCGGCTAGCTGTGATGGGCGCGTTACAGAGTGTGAGGTCTTGGCTGCACTGAAGCAGGTCGGCTACGACAAATCGCCGGGACTCGATGGTTTGCCCTATGAATTGTTCTTGAGGCTGTCGCACATCTTCGTACCTATTCTGGTCAATGTTTTCAATCACTGGTTTGAACAGGGTTCCATCCCCGGTCAAGTCACCAAGGGAGTGATCACATTGCTTCAGAAAAAGGGCCAAGATGGTGGGGAATTAGACGATTACAGGCCCATAACTCTGCTAAACACAGATTTAAAGATTTTGGCCAAAGTTCTTGCAAATCGGTTGCAGCTTGTTATCGCTGAGTTGGTCGAACCTGATCAGAATTATGCTGTGAAGGGGAGATCGATTCAAAACAACTTGCATCTGATGCGCACGATCATAGAGGGATTAGAAGACGACACCGAAGCCGCGCTGATCAATTTAGATCAGTCCAAAGCTTTTGACAGGGTCGACCATCGGTTCCTGGGGTCTGTTTTAGAGGCCTCCGGTTTTACACCGGACTTCCGCAGATGGATCTCCATTTTGTATCGCGGGCCGACGGCAGTGGTGCAAGTGAATGGAATGCGATCGGAGTCTTTTGCCGTCTCTCGGTCGGTACGTCAGGGATGTCCGCTGTCTCCCCTGCTTTACGTCCTTGCCTTGGAGCCTTTTCTCCGCAGGCTTAGGATCGGGGAGCCTGGACTGGCCCTACGCGGTATTGCTCTTCCTGGCGGTGCGCGAGCCAGGGTATCCGCGTATGCCGATGATGTCACCGTGTTTGTGTCGTGCTTTCGAGACATTCTCGCGGTGACTAAGGCACTCAGAAGGTACGAAAAAGTGACAGGGGCCAAAGTCAACCTTAGCAAATCCAATGGCCTAAGGTTGGCTGCCTGGAGTGGCGCGGCTGCGCTCCCGGGCCTTTTCAACTGGACTGACGGCCCGGTTCGGATCCTCGGCGTATGGTTCGGACCCGGTCTCCAGCTTGATAAGAACTGGTCGGAAGTACAGTCTAAGGTCGAAGCGTCTGTAAGGATTTGGCTTCGAAGGGGGCTTTCCCTTAAAGGTCGGGCTGAGGCGTGCGTCACGTACGTCTTTCCGCTCATCCTTTACCGATTGGCTGTACTACCTCTGCCTGCGGACCGCCGAGCGGTTTTAACGCGTCTCCTTTTCTCGCTTTTGTGGGCAAAGGGGAAGCCGCTAGTCCGTAGACAGGTCTGTACTCAACGTCCTGATGTGGGAGGCTTGGGAATGCCCGACTTGGCGAGCCATTTGTATGCCGAGCGGTTATCATTCCTGAGCCGAACCTTGACAGAGGAGTCTGCGTGGGGCCCTGCGGTTGGAAGCGCTTTTCCTAACCTCGTCCCTGACCACTTGGCCGAATGCCGACGTAAGCCAAGGAGTCAATCGCAGTTCTTCAACGAATGCCGAGCTGCGCTCAGAGTGCTGCCGGGGTCCAGTGACCTCGCCCGGTCTAGAAGGACATTCTATCGGGAGTTAGTGGTGGGGACCGCTTCGGATCCTCTTGGGGAGCGACTTGGATTGTCGGAGGAGGAGGCTCGCTCTCAGTGGAATTGGGCGCCAGGCAGGAGCTATCTCAATAATTCTGAGTTCTCTCTGACCTGGCGATTGGTTCGAAATGTGTTACCCCTCAATGACATACGATTCAAAATTGGTATGGCTATCAGCCCCTTTTGCCCACGTTGCGAGGAAGATGAAATTGAAACGGCGGAACATGCCTTTTTCACCTGCTCCAAACTTCGTGAATTTTGGACGTATGTCGGCGAGGTGACGGCTCGCATCACCCCCGATCGGGTGACGTGCTTGGATTTAGCATCCGTTGTCTTCAACATGGACCCCTTGTGGCCCAGGGAGAAACGTATGGTTTTGCTCGCGATCTTAGCCGTAGCTAGACTCGTGGTGTATACTTCTCGCTTAGAGATAGGGCGTGGGGGGGGTGCCGCCTTCTTATTATGATTTGATTTCGTATTTTAAACACCAGCTTAAAATCAAAATCAAGTCTGATAGAAGGAGGTTGCCTTCTTCACTTTTCAAAAGTAGGTGGATACACACCGCTAGTTTATGCGTGTTCACGCGGAATAGATTCGAGTTCGTGTTCCCTGCCTAGGCATGGCACACAGCGACCTTAAAGCATCTTTGTCGAAAAACAAAAATCCCCTTAAAAACTGACCAGTAAATTTTGGGCGCAGTCCCTATTAGCTAGTAGCGTAAATGAGCTCTTTGCCCCCAGCTTTATTTTAGGTGTCAGAACTCCTTCAGGATGCCCGCTCCCTAATTTATTTTATATCCCCGACCCGCCATAATAGTTCTTATCCTGAAGGACACCGCACATCCCGACAAACCCATCCCTCCATTTCTTTTGCCCCCATAGAAACGCCCACTCCCAATTAGGAGCTTACTCTCTTGCTTTCGGTCTGTACCAGAAGACAGCGAGCAGCTCATACTCTAGATAGGATGGGGGGTACCTTACTAACACACCTTAATTAGCATTTTCTTTGGTTCTTTATTTTTATCATCACTTTTATTTTTATTTATTTTTGGGGGATTATTTAAGGCTTAGTTTTTTGTTCTCCCACTCCCATCATCACACATGTAAATATCTATTGTAAATAAAATTCATTGAAACACCTGGGGATATTTTAAGTAGCTTAAGTCCATAGAGTGAATGTGGTATTGTGGTGACTGAAACTAGTTTTTAGGGTATTCATAGACCAAGTGGACGACCCCCGACCCCCATCTTCCCCCCCATACCCCTTTTTGGCCTTGTGCCACATCTGATTATTTATGTACAAATTTTTGGATAAATAAATTGATTTTCTCCCGCCTGTTAAAATCATTGACTTGTCTTCGATTTTTTCAGGCAACTCTTAGGCAATCACTCGTGATTGCCTAAGAGGAGACCAGCTACTTGGGCCCCGCCCAGTTTAAAGCTAAATCTTCAGGGGACTCTCTCTGTCCCCTTAGACTAGCCCCTGTTGGGCAATTTGTCTCTTCACACCCCTCTTGGGTGGCCGCCCCTGTTGGGCGGTTCCATTGTATTAATCTTTTTGTTCCCTTCTCTTGCAGGTGTCCAACCCCCAGGCTTGACTTAAGCAGCTGGCAGGTTTCGGGTCTGACTTACGTACCTTTTGGCGACGGTCTTCCTGAATCCGAATCGGCGGGTCTCTAGCCGGGAGTTGGATGGAAGAGGGGAGGAGTGGTCCGGGCTCTGCTGCAGAGTCTTTGTCTAGCCCGGGCTCCTTTTCCGAACTGAGGCGACGGTCTCAGGTCGGGGAGGGAGCAGACCTCAAACAGCAGGACGGTCACGCCGCCATAGGCGTCGTGCCCAGTACGTCCGCCAGTGCCGCTCCCAGCACTGAAAGTAGACCAGGGTCTGCCGCCTTAGGCGGGAGCCCTGTTAGCTTGCACGCTGCTGTCCCCGGCAGCTCCACCCAGGATAGCTCAGATCCTAGAGGTGATCTGGGTCGGTGGGAACGACTCCCCACTGTACCAATCGCTCGCCGGGCTTCAACCGTCAGCCCGCCTGGTAGTAGGCGAAAAGGCCGCCTGCCTCCAGGAGTAAGAGCGACCCGGTCGGTGGAGTCCCACAAAGAAGGGGCCACCGACCCAGATCAGCCGCCAGCCCACATTGACAGGGACTCTGCTCAATGCCGCAACCTCACCCAAGAACTCTTTGGAAGTGACAGCAGCATTTGCAGCGACAGCAGTGTCTGCAGCGACCACAGCCCTGTGAGCAGTCGTGGCAGTAGCAGAGACAGCAGCATGGAAGTTCTGCAGCTGACTCCAGATGGCCCGGCCAAGGCTAGCATGCGGCAGTCTAGGCCGAGGAAGATGAGGGCGGCACATACTGTACCAAAGAAAGGAGCAGCGGATGTCGCTGGCAAGAGAGGAACCAAGGCGGCCACTCCGCCGGCAACAACGCCGGAAACAGCTCCAAAGGAGTGGCCGTCCCTCTCATCAACACCAGCGGAGACACCCAATTCATGGGCGATACCTCCCGGGCAGAAGACGCCGTCGCCGACAAAGACACCTACGGCAACTATCACTCCTGCCCAACCATCACCAAAAGACCAGTGGGGACCCCAGTCGCAAAGAAGCCCGTCAGAATACCGTCGGCTGTTCGAGTCTAAGTACAAGGAACTAACCGACGGTAGCGTTATCCAAGCAGCGCCAGGAGCGGTGGAACGGCTAGCGAAGCGAATTGTTTCGCTAGTCACCATCGACTCCAGAACCAAAGGGCTGGCTGGGGTCCAAATCGAGACAGTAGGGGAAATCCTATGGTCCCTAAAAGTCCCGGCGACATACATTTGCCGTCGAGGTTTCGCGACCTGGGACGTACTACTCCCCTCGGAACAAGAAGCGGAGAAATTGGCCAGGGCCGACCTGAGGCATAAACATCTGATCCTCAGGCCGGAGTACTTGAGCAGGAGGAGGACACTAGTCACTGTCCTCGGCGTCCCCTGCTATATTGACTCGGAGCAACTAGGTGCAGTGATGAGCCAATATGGGGACGTCGAAGCCATAATCCCGGTCCGCGGTCCCCATAACCTAATGGTAGGGGACTACAAAATTAAAATGCGTTTGGACCGGGATGGCTTCAACAAGATACCGCCACTGCTCAAGTGCGACTCCTGGTCGATGTCTATAATCGTAGAGGGCAGGAGGCCACATTGCTGGCACTGCGAGCAGAAGGGGCATATGGCGAAAGACTGCCCAAAAAAGGCGCCAATCAAGAAGACCCCTTCTGCCGCAGCCCCGGGAGGTCCAGCGGCATCAGCAGCTCCTAGAACTGAAAAAGACGAGGAGGGTTTCACCCCAGTGGTCCGAAAGAACAAACCACAGAAGCCCTCCTCCAAAGTGCAGCCCTCTGAAGTAAAAGGGATGCGGGGTCCCGCTAAGTCAATGAGCGTGGATATGCCCACCGATAAGGAGCCGCAGCAAACATCTAGCACGGCAGCGGCCACGAAACGAAAAACCGAGGTTCCCCTGTCACTACCTTCGTCAACATCTTCATCGTCCGAATCGGAAGGGGAGAAGATGGAGGGTGACGCTGGCCCGGCCCCGGCTCGAGAGACAGTGAAAAAGTTCAACCGGGACAAAAAGGTGGCCAAACGTGCCGTTTCACAAGAGGCTGGGCCCCAATCCCCCGCCCCAATGTCCGTAGAGATGACTATCTCTCCTGCTCAGTCCCCCGAATCCCCAAAACCTAAACCCACCACTGAGCAGAAATCCCCTTCCCCCACTGAAACTCCCCCAGCTAGTTCCCGCTCTCTGTCTCGAAAGGAAGAGTCGGGGTCCAAAACTCCCAATGTGGCCAAACAGGCCAAGAAACAAAAAGCGTCGCCCTCTCCTACAAGAAAGGAGAAGACGAGAAAGCTCCCCTTCCTGCCAGGGGACCTCATCTGCAATGCAGATCTGCACCACGCCGCTGCCGAGCTTACGCCGCAGCAGAGAGGTGCCATCAAACCGCTGCAGCTCCTTACGAAGACCCAGGGTCTGGACACTACCAACCCGTCCAACTTCCCCGATGCTCCTTTGCTGATCACGTTCATCAGGAAGACGAAAATTCGCCGCACGAAATCCATGTGGCGAATGATAGAAGCAGCAAAGGATGCGATCCTGGGTCTAACGTTGGTGGAAGAAGGGCACGACTCCCTCGACGATCTGAGGGATAAATGTGAAGGGAGGATCCCCATTTACGTCCACCCTTGTTTTTATAGAGCTTTAAAGTTAACCTTCCCCCTGGATGTCGGGGGCATCTCCCGAGACGGCCGCGCGTCGTCAGAATTGCTCACTGGCAATATCGGGCATGCCGTCGGCATCCTCACTGACAAAGACTTTAGGCCGCTGATTGACACTGACTAGTGCAATGGCTACGACCTTGAAACTAGGAAGCTTGAACGCGAGAGGCTTGAGATCCTTAAGCAAAGCAGCCCGCATACTGGGGGATCTCAAGGCTTTTGAATTAGATGTGGCTGCGGTACAGGAAACTCACTATGTTTCGATGGACGATCATCGACTGCTGTCGGAACATTTCGATGTTTTTTCAGCTTTTGGTGACCGTTCTGCTCGGGGAGTTTCGCTGTTAGTTAGACGCACTCTGTTAGCAAGGGTAAACGTTGTTCACGCGGATGCTGATGGCAGACTGGTCGTGGCTGATGTTGCCGTGAATAGTGCCATGTTTCGAATCGTCGCGGTTTATGCGCCCAATTCCATTCGTGAGAGGGTTTCCTTTTTCCGAGGGTTGGAGGGGTTTCTCGGTGGTTCGGAGCGGCTAATCCTAGTGGGAGATTGGAATGCCATCCTTGATCCCAGGATAGATAAGGTGGGGGGACCTAGTGGGTCGGATAGGTGTGAGACAAGTCTGTCTGATCTGATGGCACAATGCGATCTGGTCGACAGATTTCGTATCGATCACCCAGGGCGGGAGATGTGGACGTGGCTCGCTAGCGGCACTTTCCTTTCAAGTACTTACTTGGATAGATTGCTAATTAGAAGAGGCAACGTAGATTATATCTCTTGTCCCACGTTCCACTGGTTAGGCCATTCTGACCACAAGCTACTTGTGGCCAGTCTGGAGTTAGGCCCTAAGACACACAAGGTAGCTAGCTACTGGAAGTTAAATACCTCCTTACTGGAGATACGTGACTTCCGGGAGCAGCTATCTCTTAACTTTCAAAAGGGATTAGTGGGGGCGGTAACCGGGAGTAAGTGGTGGGTTAACGCCAAAGTTGGCATTAGGCGCTTTTCTGTTCAATATAGCCAACGCCTCGCCTTAAATAAGGCAGAAACAGAAAAGCGTTTAGAAACTAAGCTGGCCCGGGCGGTGGCTGGGGGGGATTCCCTAGGCATAGAACTAGCTAAGGGGGACCTGAAACGTGCGGCTAACGTGCGGTATGAAGGTCAAGTAGTTAGAGCTAGGCTAGATAGAGTGTCCAACGAAGCCGTGAATGTGGACGCGCAAGAGCGTAGAACTCCACTTCGTCGCAGCTCGGTCGGTCTCATTCGTCAAGTCAAACACCCGGAAGGACACACCCTTGTGTCGGCTCGGGAGATTTGCCGGGGATTTCGTGAGCATTTCATGGAACGGTTCACCCAACTGCCCGGACTCCGCGTCGAGGAGTTTGGCAGCTATTTAGCTGGCTCGCCCCGCCTGGAGGCGGCCCGAGCGGCTAGCTGTGATGGGCGCGTTACAGAGTGTGAGGTCTTGGCTGCACTGAAGCAGGTCGGCTACGACAAATCGCCGGGACTCGATGGTTTGCCCTATGAATTGTTCTTGAGGCTGTCGCACATCTTCGTACCTATTCTGGTCAATGTTTTCAATCACTGGTTTGAACAGGGTTCCATCCCCGGTCAAGTCACCAAGGGAGTGATCACATTGCTTCAGAAAAAGGGCCAAGATGGTGGGGAATTAGACGATTACAGGCCCATAACTCTGCTAAACACAGATTTAAAGATTTTGGCCAAAGTTCTTGCAAATCGGTTGCAGCTTGTTATCGCTGAGTTGGTCGAACCTGATCAGAATTATGCTGTGAAGGGGAGATCGATTCAAAACAACTTGCATCTGATGCGCACGATCATAGAGGGATTAGAAGACGACACCGAAGCCGCGCTGATCAATTTAGATCAGTCCAAAGCTTTTGACAGGGTCGACCATCGGTTCCTGGGATCTGTTTTAGAGGCCTCCGGTTTTACACCGGACTTCCGCAGATGGATCTCCATTTTGTATCGCGGGCCGACGGCAGTGGTGCAAGTGAATGGAATGCGATCGGAGTCTTTTGCCGTCTCTCGGTCGGTACGTCAGGGATGTCCGCTGTCTCCCCTGCTTTACGTCCTTGCCTTGGAGCCTTTTCTCCGCAGGCTTAGGATCGGGGAGCCTGGACTGGCCCTACGCGGTATTGCTCTTCCTGGCGGTGCGCGAGCCAGGGTATCCGCGTATGCCGATGATGTCACCGTGTTTGTGTCGTGCTTTCGAGACATTCTCGCGGTGACTAAGGCACTCAGAAGGTACGAAAAAGTGACAGGGGCCAAAGTCAACCTTAGCAAATCCAATGGCCTAAGGTTGGCTGCCTGGAGTGGCGCGGCTGCGCTCCCGGGCCTTTTCAACTGGACTGACGGCCCGGTTCGGATCCTCGGCGTATGGTTCGGACCCGGTCTCCAGCTTGATAAGAACTGGTCGGAAGTACAGTCTAAGGTCGAAGCGTCTGTAAGGATTTGGCTTCGAAGGGGGCTTTCCCTTAAAGGTCGGGCTGAGGCGTGCGTCACGTACGTCTTTCCGCTCATCCTTTACCGATTGGCTGTACTACCTCTGCCTGCGGACCGCCGAGCGGTTTTAACGCGTCTCCTTTTCTCGCTTTTGTGGGCAAAGGGGAAGCCGCTAGTCCGTAGACAGGTCTGTACTCAACGTCCTGATGTGGGAGGCTTGGGAATGCCCGACTTGGCGAGCCATTTGTATGCCGAGCGGTTATCATTCCTGAGCCGAACCTTGACAGAGGAGTCTGCGTGGGGCCCTGCGGTTGGAAGCGCTTTTCCTAACCTCATCCCTGACCACTTGGCCGAATGCCGACGTAAGCCAAGGAGTCAATCGCAGTTCTTCAACGAATGCCGAGCTGCGCTCAGAGTGCTGCCGGGGTCCAGTGACCTCGCCCGGTCTAGAAGGACATTCTATCGGGAGTTAGTGGTGGGGACCGCTTCGGATCCTCTTGGGGAGCGACTTGGATTGTCGGAGGAGGAGGCTCGCTCTCAGTGGAATTGGGCGCCAGGCAGGAGCTATCTCAATAATTCTGAGTTCTCTCTGACCTGGCGATTGGTTCGAAATGTGTTACCCCTCAATGACATACGATTCAAAATTGGTATGGCTATCAGCCCCTTTTGCCCACGTTGCGAGGAAGATGAAATTGAAACGGCGGAACATGCCTTTTTCACCTGCTCCAAACTTCGTGAATTTTGGACGTATGTCGGCGAGGTGACGGCTCGCATCACCCCCGATCGGGTGACGTGCTTGGATTTAGCATCCGTTGTCTTCAACATGGACCCCTTGTGGCCCAGGGAGAAACGTATGGTTTTGCTCGCGATCTTAGCCGTAGCTAGACTCGTGGTGTATACTTCTCGCTTAGAGATAGGGCGTGGGGGGGTGCCGCCTTCTTATTATGATTTGATTTCGTATTTTAAACACCAGCTTAAAATCAAAATCAAATCTGATAGAAGGAGGTTGCCTTCTTCACTTTTCAAAAGTAGGTGGATACACACCGCTAGTTTATGCGTGTTCACGCGGAATAGATTCGAGTTCGTGTTCCCTGCCTAGGCATGGCACACAGCGACCTTAAAGCATCTTTGTCGAAAAACAAAAATCCCCTTAAAAACTGACCAGTAAATTTTGGGCGCAGTCCCTATTAGCTAGTAGCGTAAATGAGCTCTTTGCCCCCAGCTTTATTTTAGGTGTCAGAACTCCTTCAGGATGCCCGCTCCCTAATTTATTTTATATCCCCGACCCGCCATAATAGTTCTTATCCTGAAGGACACCGCACATCCCGACAAACCCATCCCTCCATTTCTTTTGCCCCCATAGAAACGCCCACTCCCAATTAGGAGCTTACTCTCTTGCTTTCGGTCTGTACCAGAAGACAGCGAGCAGCTCATACTCTAGATAGGATGGGGGGTACCTTACTAACACACCTTAATTAGCATTTTCTTTGGTTCTTTATTTTTATCATCACTTTTATTTTTATTTATTTTTGGGGGATTATTTAAGGCTTAGTTTTTTGTTCTCCCACTCCCATCATCACACATGTAAATATCTATTGTAAATAAAATTCATTGAAACACCTGGGGATATTTTAAGTAGCTTAAGTCCATAGAGTGAATGTGGTATTGTGGTGACTGAAACTAGTTTTTAGGGTATTCATAGACCAAGTGGACGACCCCCGACCCCCATCTTCCCCCCCCATACCCATTTTTGGCCTTGTGCCACATCTGATTATTTATGTACAAATTTTTGGATAAATAAATTGATTTTCTCCCGCCTTTTAAAATCTTGACTCGTCTTGTATTTTTTCAGGCAACTCTTAGGCAATCACTTGTGATTGCCTAAGAGGAGACCAGCTACTTGGGCCCCGCCCAGTTTAAAGCTAAATCATCAGGGGACTCTCTCTGTCCCCTTAGACTAGCCCCTGTTGGGCAATTTGTCTCTTCACACCCCTCTTGGGTGGCCGCCCCTGTTGGGCGGTTCCATTGTATTAATCTTTTTGTTCCCTTCTCTTGCAGGTGTCCAACCCCCAGGCTTGACTTAAGCAGCTGGCAGGTTTCGGGTCTGACTTACGTACCTTTTGGCGACGGTCTTCCTGAATCCGAATCGGCGGGTCTCTAGCCGGGAGTTGGATGGAAGAGGGGAGGAGTGGTCCGGGCTCTGCTGCAGAGTCTTTGTCTAGCCCGGGCTCCTTTTCCGAACTGAGGCGACGGTCTCAGGTCGGGGAGGGAGCAGACCTCAAACAGCAGGACGGTCACGCCGCCTTAGGCGTCGTGCCCAGTACGTCCGCCAGTGCCGCTCCCAGCACTGAAGGTAGATCAGGGTCTGCCGCCTTAGGCGGTAGCCCTGTTAGCTTGCACGCTGCTGTCCCCGGCAGCTCCACCCAGGATAGCTCAGATCTTAGAGGTGATCTGGGTCGGTGGGAACGACTCCCCACTGCACCAATCGCTCGCCGGGCTTCAACCGTCAGCCCGCCTGGTAGTAGGCGAAAAGGCCGCCTGCCTCCAGGAGTAAGAGCGACCCGGTCGGTGGAGTCCCACAAAGAAGGGGCCACCGACCCAGATCAGCCGCCAGCCCACATTGACAGGGACTCTGCTCAATGCCGCAACCTCACCCAAGAACTCTTTGGAAGTGACAGCAGCATTTGCAGCGACAGCAGTGTCTGCAGCGACCACAGCCCTGTGAGCAGTCGTGGCAGTAGCAGAGACAGCAGCATGGAAGTTCTGCAGCTGACTCCAGATGGCCCGGCCAAGGCTAGCATGCGGCAGTCTAGGCCGAGGAAGATGGGGGCTGCTCGCACCGTCACCAAAAAAGGAGCAGCGGATGTCGCTGGCAAGAGAGGAACCAAGGCGGCCACTCCGCCGGCAACAACGCCGGAAACAGCTCCAAAGGAGTGGCCGTCCCTCTCATCAACACCAGCGGAGACACCCAATTCATGGGCGATACCTCCCGGGCAGAAGACGCCGTCGCCGACGAAGGCTGTAACACCTACAACTCCGGCGCAAACCAACTCTCCTGCCCAATCACCAAAAGACCAGTGGGGACCCCAGTCGCAAAGAAGCCCGTCAGAATACCGTCGGTTGTTCGAGTCTAAGTACAAGGAACTAACCGACGGTAGCGTTATCAAAGCAGCGCCAGGAGCGGTGGAACGGCTAGCGAAGCGAATTGTTTCGCTAGTCACCATCGACTCCAGAACCAAAGGGCTGGCTGGGGTCCAGATCGAGACGGTAGGGGAGATTCTATGGTCCCTAAAAGTCCCGGCGACATATATTTGCCGTCGAGGTTTCGCGACCTGGGACTTACTACTCCCCTCAGAACAAGAAGCGGAAAAGTTGGCCAGGGCCGACCTGAGGCATAAACATCTGATCCTCAGGCCGGAGTACTTGAGCAGGAGGAGGACACTAGTCACTGTCCTCGGCGTCCCCTGCTATATTGACTCGGAGCAACTAGGTGCAGTGATGAGTCAATATGGGGACGTAGAAGCCATAATTCCGGTCCGCGGTCCCCATAACCTAATGGTAGGGGACTACAAAATTAAAATGCGTTTGGACCGGGATGGCTTCAACAAGATACCGCCACTGCTCAAGTGCGACTCCTGGTCGATGTCTATCATCGTCGAGGGCAGGAGGCCACATTGCTGGCACTGCGAGCAGAAGGGGCATATGGCGAAAGACTGCCCAAAAAAGGCGCCAATCAAGAAGACCCCTTCTGCCGCAGCCCCGGGAGGTCCAGCGGCATCAGCAGCTCCTAAAACCGGAAAGGACGAGGAGGGTTTCACCCCAGTGGTCCGAAAGAACAAACCACAGAAGCCCTCCTCCAAAGTGCAGCCCTCTGATGTAAAAGGGATGCGGGGTCCCGCTAAGTCAATGAGCGAGGATATGCCCACCGATAAGGAGCCGCAGCAAACATCTGGCACGGCAGCGGCCACCAAACGGAAGACAGAGGCTCCCCTGTCACTACCTTCATCAACATCATCATCGTCCGACTCGGAAGGGGAGAAGATGGAGGGTGACGCTTGCCCGGCCCCGGCTCGAGAGACAGAGAAAAAGTTCACCCGGGACAGAAAGGTGGCCAAACGTGCCGTTTCACTATCAAAAGAGGCTGGGCCCCAATCCCCCGCCCCAATGTCCGTAGAGATGACTATCTCTCCTGCTCAGTCCCCCGAATCCCCAAAACCTAAACCCACCACTGAGCAGAAATCCCCTTCCCCCACTGAAACTCCCCCAGCTAGTTCCCGCTCTCTGTCTCGAAAGGAAGAGTCGGGGTCCAAAACTCCCAATGTGGCCAAACAGGCCAAGAAACAAAAAGCGTCGCCCTCTCCTACAAGAAAGGAGAAGACGAGAAAGCTCCCCTTCCTGCCAGGGGACCTCATCTGCAATGCAGATCTGCACCACGCCGCTGCCGAGCTTACGCCGCAGCAGAGAGGTGCCATCAAACCGCTGCAGCTCCTTACGAAGACCCAGGGTCTGGACACTACCAACCCGTCCAACTTCCCCGATGCTCCTTTGCTGATCACGTTCGTCAGGAAGACGAAAATTCGCCGCACGAAATCCATGTGGCGAATGATAGAAGCAGCAAAGGATGCGATCCTGGGTCTAACGTTGGTGGAAGAAGGGCACGACTCCCTCGACGATCTGAGGGATAAATGTGAAGGGAGGATCCCCATTTACGTCCACCCTTGTTTTTATAGAGCTTTAAAGTTAACCTTCCCCCTGGATGTCGGGGGCATCTCCCGAGACGGCCGCGCGTCGTCAGAATTGCTCACTGGCAATATCGGGCATGCCGTCGGCATCCTCACTGACAAAGACTTTAGGCCGCTGATTGACACTGACTAGTGCAATGGCTACGACCTTGAAACTAGGAAGCTTGAACGCGAGAGGCTTGAGATCCTTAAGCAAAGCAGCCCGCATACTGGGGGATCTCAAGGCTTTTGAATTAGATGTGGCTGCGGTACAGGAAACTCACTATGTTTCGATGGACGATCATCGACTGCTGTCGGAACATTTCGATGTTTTTTCAGCATTTGGTGACCGTTCTGCTCGGGGAGTTTCGCTGTTAGTTAGACGCACTCTGTTAGCAAGGGTAAACGTTGTTCACGCGGATGCTGATGGCAGACTGGTCGTGGCTGATGTTGCCGTGAATAGTGCCATGTTTCGAATCGTCGCGGTTTATGCGCCCAATTCCATTCGTGAGAGGGTTTCCTTTTTCCGAGGGTTGGAGGGGTTTCTCGGTGGTTCGGAGCGGCTAATCCTAGTGGGAGATTGGAATGCCATCCTTGATCCCAGGATAGATAAGGTGGGGGGACCTAGTGGGTCGGATAGGTGTGAGACAAGTCTGTCTGATCTGATGGCACAATGCGATCTGGTCGACAGATTTCGTATCGATCACCCAGGGCGGGAGATGTGGACGTGGCTCGCTAGCGGCACTTTCCTTTCAAGTACTTACTTGGATAGATTGCTAATTAGAAGAGGCAACGTAGATTATATCTCTTGTCCCACGTTCCACTGGTTAGGCCATTCTGACCACAAGCTACTTGTGGCCAGTCTGGAGTTAGGCCCTAAGACACATAAGGTAGCTAGCTACTGGAAGTTAAATACCTCCTTACTGGAGATACGTGACTTCCGGGAGCAGCTATCTCTTAACTTTCAAAAGGGATTAGTGGGGGCGGTAACCGGGAGTAAGTGGTGGGTTAACGCCAAAGTTGGCATTAGGCGCTTTTCTGTTCAATATAGCCAACGCCTCGCCTTAAATAAGGCAGAAACAGAAAAGCGTTTAGAAACTAAGCTGGCCCGGGCGGTGGCTGGGGGGGATTCCCTAGGCATAGAACTAGCTAAGGGGGACCTGAAACGTGCGGCTAACGTGCGGTATGAAGGTCAAGTAGTTAGAGCTAGGCTAGATAGAGTGTCCAACGAAGCCGTGAATGTGGACGCGCAAGAGCGTAGAACTCCACTTCGTCGCAGCTCGGTCGGTCTCATTCGTCAAGTCAAACACCCGGAAGGACACACCCTTGTGTCGGCTCGGGAGATTTGCCGGGGATTTCGTGAGCATTTCATGGAACGGTTCACCCAACTGCCCGGACTCCGCGTCGAGGAGTTTGGCAGCTATTTAGCTGGCTCGCCCCGCCTGGAGGCGGCCCGAGCGGCTAGCTGTGATGGGCGCGTTACAGAGTGTGAGGTCTTGGCTGCACTGAAGCAGGTCGGCTACGACAAATCGCCGGGACTCGATGGTTTGCCCTATGAATTGTTCTTGAGGCTGTCGCACATCTTCGTACCTATTCTGGTCAATGTTTTCAATCACTGGTTTGAACAGGGTTCCATCCCCGGTCAAGTCACCAAGGGAGTGATCACATTGCTTCAGAAAAAGGGCCAAGATGGTGGGGAATTAGACGATTACAGGCCCATAACTCTGCTAAACACAGATTTAAAGATTTTGGCCAAAGTTCTTGCAAATCGGTTGCAGCTTGTTATCGCTGAGTTGGTCGAACCTGATCAGAATTATGCTGTGAAGGGGAGATCGATTCAAAACAACTTGCATCTGATGCGCACGATCATAGAGGGATTAGAAGACGACACCGAAGCCGCGCTGATCAATTTAGATCAGTCCAAAGCTTTTGACAGGGTCGACCATCGGTTCCTGGGATCTGTTTTAGAGGCCTCCGGTTTTACACCGGACTTCCGCAGATGGATCTCCATTTTGTATCGCGGGCCGACGGCAGTGGTGCAAGTGAATGGAATGCGATCGGAGTCTTTTGCCGTCTCTCGGTCGGTACGTCAGGGATGTCCGCTGTCTCCCCTGCTTTACGTCCTTGCCTTGGAGCCTTTTCTCCGCAGGCTTAGGATCGGGGAGCCTGGACTGGCCCTACGCGGTATTGCTCTTCCTGGCGGTGCGCGAGCCAGGGTATCCGCGTATGCCGATGATGTCACCGTGTTTGTGTCGTGCTTTCGAGACATTCTCGCGGTGACTAAGGCACTCAGAAGGTACGAAAAAGTGACAGGGGCCAAAGTCAACCTTAGCAAATCCAATGGCCTAAGGTTGGCTGCCTGGAGTGGCGCGGCTGCGCTCCCGGGCCTTTTCAACTGGACTGACGGCCCGGTTCGGATCCTCGGCGTATGGTTCGGACCCGGTCTCCAGCTTGATAAGAACTGGTCGGAAGTACAGTCTAAGGTCGAAGCGTCTGTAAGGATTTGGCTTCGAAGGGGGCTTTCCCTTAAAGGTCGGGCTGAGGCGTGCGTCACGTACGTCTTTCCGCTCATCCTTTACCGATTGGCTGTACTACCTCTGCCTGCGGACCGCCGAGCGGTTTTGACGCGTCTCCTTTTCTCGCTTTTGTGGGCAAAGGGGAAGCCGCTAGTCCGTAGACAGGTCTGTACTCAACGTCCTGATGTGGGAGGCTTGGGAATGCCCGACTTGGCGAGCCATTTGTATGCCGAGCGGTTATCATTCCTGAGCCGAACCTTGACAGAGGAGTCTGCGTGGGGCCCTGCGGTTGGAAGCGCTTTTCCTAACCTCATCCCTGACCACTTGGCCGAATGCCGACGTAAGCCAAGGAGTCAATCGCAGTTCTTCAACGAATGCCGAGCTGCGCTCAGAGTGCTGCCGGGGTCCAGTGACCTCGCCCGGTCTAGAAGGACATTCTATCGGGAGTTAGTGGTGGGGACCGCTTCGGATCCTCTTGGGGAGCGACTTGGATTGTCGGAGGAGGAGGCTCGCTCTCAGTGGAATTGGGCGCCAGGCAGGAGCTATCTCAATAATTCTGAGTTCTCTCTGACCTGGCGATTGGTTCGAAATGTGTTACCCCTCAATGACATACGATTCAAAATTGGTATGGCTATCAGCCCCTTTTGCCCACGTTGCGAGGAAGATGAAATTGAAACGGCGGAACATGCCTTTTTCACCTGCTCCAAACTTCGTGAATTTTGGACGTATGTCGGCGAGGTGACGGCTCGCATCACCCCCGATCGGGTGACGTGCTTGGATTTAGCATCCGTTGTCTTCAACATGGACCCCTTGTGGCCCAGGGAGAAACGTATGGTTTTGCTCGCGATCTTAGCCGTAGCTAGACTCGTGGTGTATACTTCTCGCTTAGAGATAGGGCGTGGGGGGGTGCCGCCTTCTTATTATGATTTGATTTCGTATTTTAAACACCAGCTTAAAATCAAAATCAAATCTGATAGAAGGAGGTTGCCTTCTTCACTTTTCAAAAGTAGGTGGATACACACCGCTAGTTTATGCGTGTTCACGCGGAATAGATTCGAGTTCGTGTTCCCTGCCTAGGCATGGCACACAGCGACCTTAAAGCATCTTTGTCGAAAAACAAAAATCCCCTTAAAAACTGACCAGTAAATTTTGGGCGCAGTCCCTATTAGCTAGTAGCGTAAATGAGCTCTTTGCCCCCAGCTTTATTTTAGGTGTCAGAACTCCTTCAGGATGCCCGCTCCCTAATTTATTTTATATCCCCGACCCGCCATAATAGTTCTTATCCTGAAGGACACCGCACATCCCGACAAACCCATCCCTCCATTTCTTTTGCCCCCATAGAAACGCCCACTCCCAATTAGGAGCTTACTCTCTTGCTTTCGGTCTGTACCAGAAGACAGCGAGCAGCTCATACTCTAGATAGGATGGGGGGTACCTTACTAACACACCTTAATTAGCATTTTCTTTGGTTCTTTATTTTTATCATCACTTTTATTTTTATTTATTTTTGGGGGATTATTTAAGGCTTAGTTTTTTGTTCTCCCACTCCCATCATCACACATGTAAATATCTATTGTAAATAAAATTCATTGAAACACCTGGGGATATTTTAAGTAGCTTAAGTCCATAGAGTGAATGTGGTATTGTGGTGACTGAAACTAGTTTTTAGGGTATTCATAGACCAAGTGGACGACCCCCGACCCCCATCTTCCCCCCCATACCCCTTTTTGGCCTTGTGCCACATCTGATTATTTATGTACAAATTTTTGGATAAATAAATTGATTTTCTCCCGCCTTTTAAAATCTTGACTCGTCTTGTATTTTTTCAGGCAACTCTTAGGCAATCACTTGTGATTGCCTAAGAGGAGACCAGCTACTTGGGCCCCGCCCAGTTTAAAGCTAAATCATCAGGGGACTCTCTCTGTCCCCTTAGACTAGCCCCTGTTGGGCAATTTGTCTCTTCACACCCCTCTTGGGTGGCCGCCCCTGTTGGGCGGTTCCATTGTATTAATCTTTTTGTTCCCTTCTCTTGCAGGTGTCCAACCCCCAGGCTTGACTTAAGCAGCTGGCAGGTTTCGGGTCTGACTTACGTACCTTTTGGCGACGGTCTTCCTGAATCCGAATCGGCGGGTCTCTAGCCGGGAGTTGGATGGAAGAGGGGAGGAGTGGTCCGGGCTCTGCTGCAGAGTCTTTGTCTAGCCCGGGCTCCTTTTCCGAACTGAGGCGACGGTCTCAGGTCGGGGAGGGAGCAGACCTCAAACAGCAGGACGGTCACGCCGCCATAGGCGTCGTGCCCAGTACGTCCGCCAGTGCCGCTCCCAGCACTGAAAGTAGATCAGGGTCTGCCGCCTTAGGCGGGAGCCCTGTTAGCTTGCACGCTGCTGTCCCCGGCAGCTCCACCCAGGATAGCTCAGATCCTAGAGGTGATCTGGGTCGGTGGGAACGACTCCCCACTGTACCAATCGCTCGCCGGGCTTCAACCGTCAGCCCGCCTGGTAGTAGGCGAAAAGGCCGCCTGCCTCCAGGAGTAAGAGCGACCCGGTCGGTGGAGTCCCACAAAGAAGGGGCCACCGACCC
Organism: Sepiola atlantica; assembly: GCA_963556195.1. Classification (NCBI taxonomy): domain Eukaryota; kingdom Metazoa; phylum Mollusca; class Cephalopoda; order Sepiida; family Sepiolidae; genus Sepiola; species Sepiola atlantica. The sequence goes on from OY744533.1 coordinate 94,833,619, forward strand.
AGATCAGCCGCCAGCCCACATTGACAGGGACTCTGCTCAATGCCGCAACCTCACCCAAGAACTCTTTGGAAGTGACAGCAGCATTTGCAGCGACAGCAGTGTCTGCAGCGACCACAGCCCTGTGAGCAGTCGTGGCAGTAGCAGAGACAGCAGCATGGAAGTTCTGCAGCTGACTCCAGATGGCCCGGCCAAGGCTAGCATGCGGCAGTCTAGGCCGAGGAAGATGGGGGCTGCTCGCACCGTCACCAAAAAAGGAGCAGCGGATGTCGCTGGCAAGAGAGGAACCAAGGCGGCCACTCCGCCGGCAACAACGCCGGAAACAGCTCCAAAGGAGTGGCCGTCCCTCTCATCAACACCAGCGGAGACACCCAATTCATGGGCGATACCTCCCGGGCAGAAGACGCCGTCGCCGACGAAGGCTGTAACACCTACAACTCCGGCGCAAACCAACTCTCCTGCCCAATCACCTAAAGACCAGTGGGGACCCCAGTCGCAAAGAAGCCCATCAGAATACCGTCGGTTGTTCGAGTCTAAGTACAAGGAACTAACCGACGGTAGCGTTATCAAAGCAGCGCCAGGAGCGGTGGACCGGCTAGCGAAGCGAATTGTTTCGCTAGTCACCATCGACTCCAGAACCAAAGGGCTGGCTGGGGTCCAGATCGAGACGGTAGGGGAGATTCTATGGTCCCTGAAAGTCCCGGCGACATATATTTGCCGTCGAGGTTTCGCGACCTGGGACTTACTACTCCCCTCAGAACAAGAAGCGGAAAAGTTGGCCAGGGCCGACCTGAGGCATAAACATCTGATCCTCAGGCCGGAGTACTTGAGCAGGAGGAGGACACTAGTCACTGTCCTCGGCGTCCCCTGCTATATTGACTCGGAGCAACTAGGTGCAGTGATGAGTCAATATGGGGACGTCGAAGCCATAATCCCGGTCCGCGGTCCCCATAACCTAATGGTAGGGGACTACAAAATTAAAATGCGTTTGGACCGGGATGGCTTCAACAAGATACCGCCACTGCTCAAGTGCGACTCCTGGTCGATGTCTATCATCGTCGAGGGCAGGAGGCCACATTGCTGGCACTGCGAGCAGAAGGGGCATATGGCGAAAGACTGCCCAAAAAAGGCGCCAATCAAGAAGACCCCTTCTGCCGCAGCCCCGGGAGGTCCAGCGGCATCAGCAGCTCCTAAAACCGGAAAGGACGAGGAGGGTTTCACCCCAGTGGTCCGAAAGAACAAACCACAGAAGCCCTCCTCCAAAGTGCAGCCCTCTGATGTAAAAGGGATGCGGGGTCCCGCTAAGTCAATGAGCGAGGATATGCCCACCGATAAGGAGCCGCAGCAAACATCTGGCACGGCAGCGGCCACCAAACGGAAGACAGAGGCTCCCCTGTCACTACCTTCATCAACATCATCATCGTCCGACTCGGAAGGGGAGAAGATGGAGGGTGACGCTTGCCCGGCCCCGGCTCGAGAGACAGAGAAAAAGTTCACCCGGGACAGAAAGGTGGCCAAACGTGCCGTTTCACTATCAAAAGAGGCTGGGCCCCAATCCCCCGCCCCAATGTCCGTAGAGATGACTATCTCTCCTGCTCAGTCCCCCGAATCCCCAAAACCTAAACCCACCACTGAGCAGAAATCCCCTTCCCCCACTGAAACTCCCCCAGCTAGTTCCCGCTCTCTGTCTCGAAAGGAAGAGTCGGGGTCCAAAACTCCCAATGTGGCCAAACAGGCCAAGAAACAAAAAGCGTCGCCCTCTCCTACAAGAAAGGAGAAGACGAGAAAGCTCCCCTTCCTGCCAGGGGACCTCATCTGCAATGCAGATCTGCACCACGCCGCTGCCGAGCTTACGCCGCAGCAGAGAGGTGCCATCAAACCGCTGCAGCTCCTTACGAAGACCCAGGGTCTGGACATTACCAACCCGTCCAACTTCCCCGATGCTCCTTTGCTGATCACGTTCGTCAGGAAGACGAAAATTCGCCGCACGAAATCCATGTGGCGAATGATAGAAGCAGCAAAGGATGCGATCCTGGGTCTAACGTTGGTGGAAGAAGGGCACGACTCCCTCGACGATCTGAGGGATAAATGTGAAGGGAGGATCCCCATTTACGTCCACCCTTGTTTTTATAGAGCGTTAAAGTTAACCTTCCCCCTGGATGTCGGGGGCATCTCCCGAGACGGCCGCGCGTCGTCAGAATTGCTCACTGGCAATATCGGGCATGCCGTCGGCATCCTGAATGACAAAGACTTTAGGCCGCTGATTGACACTGACTAGTGCAATGGCTACGACCTTGAAACTAGGAAGCTTGAACGCGAGAGGCTTGAGATCCTTAAGCAAAGCAGCCCGCATACTGGGGGATCTCAAGGCTTTTGAATTAGATGTGGCTGCGGTACAGGAAACTCACTATGTTTCGATGGACGATCATCGACTGCTGTCGGAACATTTCGATGTTTTTTCAGCATTTGGTGACCGTTCTGCTCGGGGAGTTTCGCTGTTAGTTAGACGCACTCTGTTAGCAAGGGTAAACGTTGTTCACGCGGATGCTGATGGCAGACTGGTTGTGGCTGATGTTGCCGTGAATAGTGCCATGTTTCGAATCGTCGCGGTTTATGCGCCCAATTCCATTCGTGAGAGGGTTTCCTTTTTCCGAGGGTTGGAGGGGTTTCTCGGTGGTTCGGAGCGGCTAATCCTAGTGGGAGATTGGAATGCCATCCTTGATCCCAGGATAGATAAGGTGGGGGGACCTAGTGGGTCGGATAGGTGTGAGACAAGTCTGTCTGATCTGATGGCACAATGCGATCTGGTCGACAGATTTCGTATCGATCACCCAGGGCGGGAGATGTGGACGTGGCTCGCTAGCGGCACTTTCCTTTCAAGTACTTACTTGGATAGATTGCTAATTAGAAGAGGCAACGTAGATTATATCTCTTGTCCCACGTTCCACTGGTTAGGCCATTCTGACCACAAGCTACTTGTGGCCAGTCTGGAGTTAGGCCCTAAGACACACAAGGTAGCCAGCTACTGGAAGTTAAATACCTCCTTACTGGAGATACGTGACTTCCGGGAGCAGCTATCTCTTAACTTTCAAAAGGGATTAGTGGGGGCGGTAACCGGGAGTAAGTGGTGGGTTAACGCCAAAGTTGGCATTAGGCGCTTTTCTGTTCAATATAGCCAACGCCTCGCCTTAAATAAGGCAGAAACAGAAAAGCGTTTAGAAACTAAGCTGGCCCGGGCGGTGGCTGGGGGGGATTCCCTAGGCATAGAACTAGCTAAGGGGGACCTGAAACGTGCGGCTAACGTGCGGTATGAAGGTCAAGTAGTTAGAGCTAGGCTAGATAGAGTGTCCAACGAAGCCGTGAATGTGGACGCGCAAGAGCGTAGAACTCCACTTCGTCGCAGCTCGGTCGGTCTCATTCGTCAAGTCAAACACCCGGAAGGACACACCCTTGTGTCGGCTCGGGAGATTTGCCGGGGATTTCGTGAGCATTTCATGGAACGGTTCACCCAACTGCCCGGACTCCGCGTCGAGGAGTTTGGCAGCTATTTAGCTGGCTCGCCCCGCCTGGAGGCGGCCCGAGCGGCTAGCTGTGATGGGCGCGTTACAGAGTGTGAGGTCTTGGCTGCACTGAAGCAGGTCGGCTACGACAAATCGCCGGGACTCGATGGTTTGCCCTATGAATTGTTCTTGAGGCTGTCGCACATCTTCGTACCTATTCTGGTCAATGTTTTCAATCACTGGTTTGAACAGGGTTCCATCCCCGGTCAAGTCACCAAGGGAGTGATCACATTGCTTCAGAAAAAGGGCCAAGATGGTGGGGAATTAGACGATTACAGGCCCATAACTCTGCTAAACACAGATTTAAAGATTTTGGCCAAAGTTCTTGCAAATCGGTTGCAGCTTGTTATCGCTGAGTTGGTCGAACCTGATCAGAATTATGCTGTGAAGGGGAGATCGATTCAAAACAACTTGCATCTGATGCGCACGATCATAGAGGGATTAGAAGACGACACCGAAGCCGCGCTGATCAATTTAGATCAGTCCAAAGCTTTTGACAGGGTCGACCATCGGTTCCTGGGATCTGTTTTAGAGGCCTCCGGTTTTACACCGGACTTCCGCAGATGGATCTCCATTTTGTATCGCGGGCCGACGGCAGTGGTGCAAGTGAATGGAATGCGATCGGAGTCTTTTGCCGTCTCTCGGTCGGTACGTCAGGGATGTCCGCTGTCTCCCCTGCTTTACGTCCTTGCCTTGGAGCCTTTTCTCCGCAGGCTTAGGATCGGGGAGCCTGGACTGGCCCTACGCGGTATTGCTCTTCCTGGCGGTGCGCGAGCCAGGGTATCCGCGTATGCCGATGATGTCACCGTGTTTGTGTCGTGCTTTCGAGACATTCTCGCGGTGACTAAGGCACTCAGAAGGTACGAAAAAGTGACAGGGGCCAAAGTCAACCTTAGCAAATCCAATGGCCTAAGGTTGGCTGCCTGGAGTGGCGCGGCTGCGCTCCCGGGCCTTTTCAACTGGACTGACGGCCCGGTTCGGATCCTCGGCGTATGGTTCGGACCCGGTCTCCAGCTTGATAAGAACTGGTCGGAAGTACAGTCTAAGGTCGAAGCGTCTGTAAGGATTTGGCTTCGAAGGGGGCTTTCCCTTAAAGGTCGGGCTGAGGCGTGCGTCACGTACGTCTTTCCGCTCATCCTTTACCGATTGGCTGTACTACCTCTGCCTGCGGACCGCCGAGCGGTTTTGACGCGTCTCCTTTTCTCGCTTTTGTGGGCAAAGGGGAAGCCGCTAGTCCGTAGACAGGTCTGTACTCAACGTCCTGATGTGGGAGGCTTGGGAATGCCCGACTTGGCGAGCCATTTGTATGCCGAGCGGTTATCATTCCTGAGCCGAACCTTGACAGAGGAGTCTGCGTGGGGCCCTGCGGTTGGAAGCGCTTTTCCTAACCTCATCCCTGACCACTTGGCCGAATGCCGACGTAAGCCAAGGAGTCAATCGCAGTTCTTCAACGAATGCCGAGCTGCGCTCAGAGTGCTGCCGGGGTCCAGTGACCTCGCCCGGTCTAGAAGGACATTCTATCGGGAGTTAGTGGTGGGGACCGCTTCGGATCCTCTTGGGGAGCGACTTGGATTGTCGGAGGAGGAGGCTCGCTCTCAGTGGAATTGGGCGCCAGGCAGGAGCTATCTCAATAATTCTGAGTTCTCTCTGACCTGGCGATTGGTTCGAAATGTGTTACCCCTCAATGACATACGATTCAAAATTGGTATGGCTATCAGCCCCTTTTGCCCACGTTGCGAGGAAGATGAAATTGAAACGGCGGAACATGCCTTTTTCACCTGCTCCAAACTTCGTGAATTTTGGACGTATGTCGGCGAGGTGACGGCTCGCATCACCCCCGATCGGGTGACGTGCTTGGATTTAGCATCCGTTGTCTTCAACATGGACCCCTTGTGGCCCAGGGAGAAACGTATGGTTTTGCTCGCGATCTTAGCCGTAGCTAGACTCGTGGTGTATACTTCTCGCTTAGAGATAGGGCGTGGGGGGGTGCCGCCTTCTTATTATGATTTGATTTCGTATTTTAAACACCAGCTTAAAATCAAAATCAAATCTGATAGAAGGAGGTTGCCTTCTTCACTTTTCAAAAGTAGGTGGATACACACCGCTAGTTTATGCGTGTTCACGCGGAATAGATTCGAGTTCGTGTTCCCTGCCTAGGCATGGCACACAGCGACCTTAAAGCATCTTTGTCGAAAAACAAAAATCCCCTTAAAAACTGACCAGTAAATTTTGGGCGCAGTCCCTATTAGCTAGTAGCGTAAATGAGCTCTTTGCCCCCAGCTTTATTTTAGGTGTCAGAACTCCTTCAGGATGCCCGCTCCCTAATTTATTTTATATCCCCGACCCGCCATAATAGTTCTTATCCTGAAGGACACCGCACATCCCGACAAACCCATCCCTCCATTTCTTTTGCCCCCATAGAAACGCCCACTCCCAATTAGGAGCTTACTCTCTTGCTTTCGGTCTGTACCAGAAGACAGCGAGCAGCTCATACTCTAGATAGGATGGGGGGTACCTTACTAACACACCTTAATTAGCATTTTCTTTGGTTCTTTATTTTTATCATCACTTTTATTTTTATTTATTTTTGGGGGATTATTTAAGGCTTAGTTTTTTGTTCTCCCACTCCCATCATCACACATGTAAATATCTATTGTAAATAAAATTCATTGAAACACCTGGGGATATTTTAAGTAGCTTAAGTCCATAGAGTGAATGTGGTATTGTGGTGACTGAAACTAGTTTTTAGGGTATTCATAGACCAAGTGGACGACCCCCGACCCCCATCTTCCCCCCCATACCCCTTTTTGGCCTTGTGCCACATCTGATTATTTATGTACAAATTTTTGGATAAATAAATTGATTTTCTCCCGCCTTTTAAAATCTTGACTCGTCTTGTATTTTTTCAGGCAACTCTTAGGCAATCACTTGTGATTGCCTAAGAGGAGACCAGCTACTTGGGCCCCGCCCAGTTTAAAGCTAAATCATCAGGGGACTCTCTCTGTCCCCTTAGACTAGCCCCTGTTGGGCAATTTGTCTCTTCACACCCCTCTTGGGTGGCCGCCCCTGTTGGGCGGTTCCATTGTATTAATCTTTTTGTTCCCTTCTCTTGCAGGTGTCCAACCCCCAGGCTTGACTTAAGCAGCTGGCAGGTTTCGGGTCTGACTTACGTACCTTTTGGCGACGGTCTTCCTGAATCCGAATCGGCGGGTCTCTAGCCGGGAGTTGGATGGAAGAGGGGAGGAGTGGTCCGGGCTCTGCTGCAGAGTCTTTGTCTAGCCCGGGCTCCTTTTCCGAACTGAGGCGACGGTCTCAGGTCGGGGAGGGAGCAGACCTCAAACAGCAGGACGGTCACGCCGCCATAGGCGTCGTGCCCAGTACGTCCGCCAGTGCCGCTCCCAGCACTGAAAGTAGATCAGGGTCTGCCGCCTTAGGCGGGAGCCCTGTTAGCTTGCACGCTGCTGTCCCCGGCAGCTCCACCCAGGATAGCTCAGATCCTAGAGGTGATCTGGGTCGGTGGGAACGACTCCCCACTGTACCAATCGCTCGCCGGGCTTCAACCGTCAGCCCGCCTGGTAGTAGGCGAAAAGGCCGCCTGCCTCCAGGAGTAAGAGCGACCCGGTCGGTGGAGTCCCACAAAGAAGGGGCCACCGACCCAGATCAGCCGCCAGCCCACATTGACAGGGACTCTGCTCAATGCCGCAACCTCACCCAAGAACTCTTTGGAAGTGACAGCAGCATTTGCAGCGACAGCAGTGTCTGCAGCGACCACAGCCCTGTGAGCAGTCGTGGCAGTAGCAGAGACAGCAGCATGGAAGTTCTGCAGCTGACTCCAGATGGCCCGGCCAAGGCTAGCATGCGGCAGTCTAGGCCGAGGAAGATGGGGGCTGCTCGCACCGTCACCAAAAAAGGAGCAGCGGATGTCGCTGGCAAGAGAGGAACCAAGGCGGCCACTCCGCCGGCAACAACGCCGGAAACAGCTCCAAAGGAGTGGCCGTCCCTCTCATCAACACCAGCGGAGACACCCAATTCATGGGCGATACCTCCCGGGCAGAAGACGCCGTCGCCGACGAAGGCTGTAACACCTACAACTCCGGCGCAAACCAACTCTCCTGCCCAATCACCTAAAGACCAGTGGGGACCCCAGTCGCAAAGAAGCCCGTCAGAATACCGTCGGTTGTTCGAGTCTAAGTACAAGGAACTAACCGACGGTAGCGTTATCAAAGCAGCGCCAGGAGCGGTGGAACGGCTAGCGAAGCGAATTGTTTCGCTAGTCACCATCGACTCCAGAACCAAAGGGCTGGCTGGGCTCCAGATCGAAACGGTAGGGGAGATTTTATGGTCCCTGAAAGTCCCGGCGACATATATTTGCCGTCGAGGTTTCGCAACCTGGGACCTTTTACTCCCCTCTGAACAGGAAGCAGAAAAGTTGGCCAGGGCCGACCTGAGGCATAAACATCTGATCCTCAGGCCGGAGTACTTGAGCAGGAGGAGGACACTAGTCACTGTCCTCGGCGTCCCCTGCTATATTGACTCGGAGCAACTAGGTGCAGTGATGAGTCAATATGGGGACGTCGAAGCCATAATCCCGGTCCGCGGTCCCCATAACCTAATGGTAGGGGACTACAAAATTAAAATGCGTTTGGACCGGGATGGCTTCAACAAGATACCGCCACTGCTCAAGTGCGACTCCTGGTCGATGTCTATCATCGTCGAGGGCAGGAGGCCACATTGCTGGCACTGCGAGCAGAAGGGGCATATGGCGAAAGACTGCCCAAAAAAGGCGCCAATCAAGAAGACCCCTTCTGCCGCAGCCCCGGGAGGTCCAGCGGCATCAGTAGCTCCTAGAACTGATAAGGACGAGGAGGGTTTCACCCCAGTGGTACGAAAGAACAAACCACAGAAGCCCTCCTCCAAAGTGCAGCCCTCTGAAGTAAAAGGGATGCGGGGTCCCGCCAAGTCAATGAGCGAGGATATGCCCACCGATAAGGAGCCGCAGCAAACATCTGGCACGGCAGCGGCCACCAAACGGAAGACAGAGGCTCCCCTGTCACTACCTTCATCAACATCATCATCGTCCGACTCGGAAGGGGAGAAGATGGAGGGTGACGCTTGCCCGGCCCCGGCTCGAGAGACAGAGAAAAAGTTCACCCGGGACAGAAAAGTGGCCAAACGTGCCGTTTCACAATCCAAAGAGGCTGGGCCCCAATCCCCCGCCCCAATGTCCGTAGAGATGACTATCTCTCCTGCTCAGTCCCCCGAATCCCCAAAACCTAAACCCACCACTGAGCAGAAATCCCCTTCCCCCACTAAAACTCCCCCAGCTAGTTCCCGCTCTCTGTCTCGAAAGGAAGAGTCGGGGTCCAAAACTCCCAATGTGGCCAAACAGGCCAAGAAACAAAAAGCGTCGCCCTCTCCTACAAGAAAGGAGAAGACGAGAAAGCTCCCCTTCCTGCCAGGGGACCTCATCTGCAATGCAGATCTGCACCACGCCGCTGCCGAGCTTACGCCGCAGCAGAGAGGTGCCATCAAACCGCTGCAGCTCCTTACGAAGACCCAGGGTCTGGACACTACCAACCCGTCCAACTTCCCCGATGCTCCTTTGCTGATCACGTTCGTCAGGAAGACGAAAATTCGCCGCACGAAATCCATGTGGCGAATGATAGAAGCAGCAAAGGATGCGATCCTGGGTCTAACGTTGGTGGAAGAAGGGCACGACTCCCTCGACGATCTGAGGGATAAATGTGAAGGGAGGATCCCCATTTACGTCCACCCTTGTTTTTATAGAGCGTTAAAGTTAACCTTCCCCCTGGATGTCGGGGGCATCTCCCGAGACGGCCGCGCGTCGTCAGAATTGCTCACTGGCAATATCGGGCATGCCGTCGGCATCCTCACTGACAAAGACTTTAGGCCGCTGATTGACACTGACTAGTGCAATGGCTACGACCTTGAAACTAGGAAGCTTGAACGCGAGAGGCTTGAGATCCTTAAGCAAAGCAGCCCGCATACTGGGGGATCTCAAGGCTTTTGAATTAGATGTGGCTGCGGTACAGGAAACTCACTATGTTTCGATGGACGATCATCGACTGCTGTCGGAACATTTCGATGTTTTTTCAGCATTTGGTGACCGTTCTGCTCGGGGAGTTTCGCTGTTAGTTAGACGCACTCTGTTAGCAAGGGTAAACGTTGTTCACGCGGATGCTGATGGCAGACTGGTCGTGGCTGATGTTGCCGTGAATAGTGCCATGTTTCGAATCGTCGCGGTTTATGCGCCCAATTCCATTCGTGAGAGGGTTTCCTTTTTCCGAGGGTTGGAGGGGTTTCTCGGTGGTTCGGAGCGGCTAATCCTAGTGGGAGATTGGAATGCCATCCTTGATCCCAGGATAGATAAGGTGGGGGGACCTAGTGGGTCGGATAGGTGTGAGACAAGTCTGTCTGATCTGATGGCACAATGCGATCTGGTCGACAGATTTCGTATCGATCACCCAGGGCGGGAGATGTGGACGTGGCTCGCTAGCGGCACTTTCCTTTCAAGTACTTACTTGGATAGATTGCTAATTAGAAGAGGCAACGTAGATTATATCTCTTGTCCCACGTTCCACTGGTTAGGCCATTCTGACCACAAGCTACTTGTGGCCAGTCTGGAGTTAGGCCCTAAGACACATAAGGTAGCTAGCTACTGGAAGTTAAATACCTCCTTACTGGAGATACGTGACTTCCGGGAGCAGCTATCTCTTAACTTTCAAAAGGGATTAGTGGGGGCGGTAACCGGGAGTAAGTGGTGGGTTAACGCCAAAGTTGGCATTAGGCGCTTTTCTGTTCAATATAGCCAACGCCTCGCCTTAAATAAGGCAGAAACAGAAAAGCGTTTAGAAACTAAGCTGGCCCGGGCGGTGGCTGGGGGGGATTCCCTAGGCATAGAACTAGCTAAGGGGGACCTGAAACGTGCGGCTAACGTGCGGTATGAAGGTCAAGTAGTTAGAGCTAGGCTAGATAGAGTGTCCAACGAAGCCGTGAATGTGGACGCGCAAGAGCGTAGAACTCCACTTCGTCGCAGCTCGGTCGGTCTCATTCGTCAAGTCAAACACCCGGAAGGACACACCCTTGTGTCGGCTCGGGAGATTTGCCGGGGATTTCGTGAGCATTTCATGGAACGGTTCACCCAACTGCCCGGACTCCGCGTCGAGGAGTTTGGCAGCTATTTAGCTGGCTCGCCCCGCCTGGAGGCGGCCCGAGCGGCTAGCTGTGATGGGCGCGTTACAGAGTGTGAGGTCTTGGCTGCACTGAAGCAGGTCGGCTACGACAAATCGCCGGGACTCGATGGTTTGCCCTATGAATTGTTCTTGAGGCTGTCGCACATCTTCGTACCTATTCTGGTCAATGTTTTCAATCACTGGTTTGAACAGGGTTCCATCCCCGGTCAAGTCACCAAGGGAGTGATCACATTGCTTCAGAAAAAGGGCCAAGATGGTGGGGAATTAGACGATTACAGGCCCATAACTCTGCTAAACACAGATTTAAAGATTTTGGCCAAAGTTCTTGCAAATCGGTTGCAGCTTGTTATCGCTGAGTTGGTCGAACCTGATCAGAATTATGCTGTGAAGGGGAGATCGATTCAAAACAACTTGCATCTGATGCGCACGATCATAGAGGGATTAGAAGACGACACCGAAGCCGCGCTGATCAATTTAGATCAGTCCAAAGCTTTTGACAGGGTCGACCATCGGTTCCTGGGATCTGTTTTAGAGGCCTCCGGTTTTACACCGGACTTCCGCAGATGGATCTCCATTTTGTATCGCGGGCCGACGGCAGTGGTGCAAGTGAATGGAATGCGATCGGAGTCTTTTGCCGTCTCTCGGTCGGTACGTCAGGGATGTCCGCTGTCTCCCCTGCTTTACGTCCTTGCCTTGGAGCCTTTTCTCCGCAGGCTTAGGATCGGGGAGCCTGGACTGGCCCTACGCGGTATTGCTCTTCCTGGCGGTGCGCGAGCCAGGGTATCCGCGTATGCCGATGATGTCACCGTGTTTGTGTCGTGCTTTCGAGACATTCTCGCGGTGACTAAGGCACTCAGAAGGTACGAAAAAGTGACAGGGGCCAAAGTCAACCTTAGCAAATCCAATGGCCTAAGGTTGGCTGCCTGGAGTGGCGCGGCTGCGCTCCCGGGCCTTTTCAACTGGACTGACGGCCCGGTTCGGATCCTCGGCGTATGGTTCGGACCCGGTCTCCAGCTTGATAAGAACTGGTCGGAAGTACAGTCTAAGGTCGAAGCGTCTGTAAGGATTTGGCTTCGAAGGGGGCTTTCCCTTAAAGGTCGGGCTGAGGCGTGCGTCACGTACGTCTTTCCGCTCATCCTTTACCGATTGGCTGTACTACCTCTGCCTGCGGACCGCCGAGCGGTTTTAACGCGTCTCCTTTTCTCGCTTTTGTGGGCAAAGGGGAAGCCGCTAGTCCGTAGACAGGTCTGTACTCAACGTCCTGATGTGGGAGGCTTGGGAATGCCCGACTTGGCGAGCCATTTGTATGCCGAGCGGTTATCATTCCTGAGCCGAACCTTGACAGAGGAGTCTGCGTGGGGCCCTGCGGTTGGAAGCGCTTTTCCTAACCTCATCCCTGACCACTTGGCCGAATGCCGACGTAAGCCAAGGAGTCAATCGCAGTTCTTCAACGAATGCCGAGCTGCGCTCAGAGTGCTGCCGGGGTCCAGTGACCTCGCCCGGTCTAGAAGGACATTCTATCGGGAGTTAGTGGTGGGGACCGCTTCGGATCCTCTTGGGGAGCGACTTGGATTGTCGGAGGAGGAGGCTCGCTCTCAGTGGAATTGGGCGCCAGGCAGGAGCTATCTCAATAATTCTGAGTTCTCTCTGACCTGGCGATTGGTTCGAAATGTGTTACCCCTCAATGACATACGATTCAAAATTGGTATGGCTATCAGCCCCTTTTGCCCACGTTGCGAGGAAGATGAAATTGAAACGGCGGAACATGCCTTTTTCACCTGCTCCAAACTTCGTGAATTTTGGACGTATGTCGGCGAGGTGACGGCTCGCATCACCCCCGATCGGGTGACGTGCTTGGATTTAGCATCCGTTGTCTTCAACATGGACCCCTTGTGGCCCAGGGAGAAACGTATGGTTTTGCTCGCGATCTTAGCCGTAGCTAGACTCGTGGTGTATACTTCTCGCTTAGAGATAGGGCGTGGGGGGGTGCCGCCTTCTTATTATGATTTGATTTCGTATTTTAAACACCAGCTTAAAATCAAAATCAAATCTGATAGAAGGAGGTTGCCTTCTTCACTTTTCAAAAGTAGGTGGATACACACCGCTAGTTTATGCGTGTTCACGCGGAATAGATTCGAGTTCGTGTTCCCTGCCTAGGCATGGCACACAGCGACCTTAAAGCATCTTTGTCGAAAAACAAAAATCCCCTTAAAAACTGACCAGTAAATTTTGGGCGCAGTCCCTATTAGCTAGTAGCGTAAATGAGCTCTTTGCCCCCAGCTTTATTTTAGGTGTCAGAACTCCTTCAGGATGCCCGCTCCCTAATTTATTTTATATCCCCGACCCGCCATAATAGTTCTTATCCTGAAGGACACCGCACATCCCGACAAACCCATCCCTCCATTTCTTTTGCCCCCATAGAAACGCCCACTCCCAATTAGGAGCTTACTCTCTTGCTTTCGGTCTGTACCAGAAGACAGCGAGCAGCTCATACTCTAGATAGGATGGGGGGTACCTTACTAACACACCTTAATTAGCATTTTCTTTGGTTCTTTATTTTTATCATCACTTTTATTTTTATTTATTTTTGGGGGATTATTTAAGGCTTAGTTTTTTGTTCTCCCACTCCCATCATCACACATGTAAATATCTATTGTAAATAAAATTCATTGAAACACCTGGGGATATTTTAAGTAGCTTAAGTCCATAGAGTGAATGTGGTATTGTGGTGACTGAAACTAGTTTTTAGGGTATTCATAGACCAAGTGGACGACCCCCGACCCCCATCTTCCCCCCCATACCCCTTTTTGGCCTTGTGCCACATCTGATTATTTATGTACAAATTTTTGGATAAATAAATTGATTTTCTCCCGCCTTTTAAAATCTTGACTCGTCTTGTATTTTTTCAGGCAACTCTTAGGCAATCACTTGTGATTGCCTAAGAGGAGACCAGCTACTTGGGCCCCGCCCAGTTTAAAGCTAAATCATCAGGGGACTCTCTCTGTCCCCTTAGACTAGCCCCTGTTGGGCAATTTGTCTCTTCACACCCCTCTTGGGTGGCCGCCCCTGTTGGGCGGTTCCATTGTATTAACCTTTTTGTTCCCTTCTCTTGCAGGTGTCCAACCCCCAGGCTTGACTTAAGCAGCTGGCAGGTTTCGGGTCTGACTTACGTACCTTTTGGCGACGGTCTTCCTGAATCCGAATCGGCGGGTCTCTAGCCGGGAGTTGGATGGAAGAGGGGAGGAGTGGTCCGGGCTCTGCTGCAGAGTCTTTGTCTAGCCCGGGCTCCTTTTCCGAACTGAGGCGACGGTCTCAGGTCGGGGAGGGAGCAGACCTCAAACAGCAGGACGGTCACGCCGCCATAGGCGTCGTGCCCAGTACGTCCGCCAGTGCCGCTCCCAGCACTGAAAGTAGATCAGGGTCTGCCGCCTTAGGCGGGAGCCCTGTTAGCTTGCACGCTGCTGTCCCCGGCAGCTCCACCCAGGATAGCTCAGATCCTAGAGGTGATCTGGGTCGGTGGGAACGACTCCCCACTGTACCAATCGCTCGCCGGGCTTCAACCGTCAGCCCGCCTGGTAGTAGGCGAAAAGGCCGCCTGCCTCCAGGAGTAAGAGCGACCCGGTCGGTGGAGTCCCACAAAGAAGGGGCCACCGACCCAGATCAGCCACCAGCCCACATTGACAGGGACTCTGCTCAATGCCGCAACCTCACCCAAGAACTTTTTGGCAGTGACAGCAGCATTTGCAGCGACAGCAGTGTCTGCAGCGACCACAGCCCTGTGAGCAGTCGTGGCAGTAGCAGAGACAGCAGCATGGAAGTTCTGCAGCTGACTCCAGTTGGTCCGGCCAAGGCTAGCATGCGGCAGTCCAGGCCGAGGAAGATGGGGGCTGCTCGCACTGTTTTGAAGAAAGGAGCAGCGGATGTCGCTGGCAAGAGAGGAACCAAGGCGGCCACTCCGCCGGCAACAACGCCGGAAACAGCTCCAAAGGAGTGGCCGTCCCTCTCATCAACACCAGCGGAGACACCCAATTCATGGGCGATACCTCCCGGGCAGAAGACGCCGTCGCCGACGAAGGCTGTAACACCTACAACTCCGGCGCAAACCAACTCTCCTGCCCAATCACCAAAAGACCAGTGGGGACCCCAGTCGCAAAGAAGCCCGTCAGAATACCGTCGGCTGTTCGAGTCTAAGTACAAGGAACTAACCAACGGTAGCGTTATCAAAGCAGCGCCAGGAGCGGTGGACCGGCTAGCGAAGCGAATTGTTTCGCTAGTCACCATCGACTCCAGAACCAAAGGGCTGGCTGGGGTCCAAATCGAGACGGTAGGGGAGATACTATGGTCCCTAAAAGTCCCGGCGACATACATTTGCCGTCGAGGTTTTGCGACCTGGGACTTACTACTCCCCTCAGAACAAGAAGCGGAAAAGTTGGCCAGGGCCGACCTGAGGCATAAACATCTGATCCTCAGGCCGGAGTACTTGAGCAGGAGGAGGACACTAGTCACTGTCCTCGGCGTCCCCTGCTATATTGACTCGGAGCAACTAGGTGCAGTGATGAGTCAATATGGGGACGTCGAAGCCATAATCCCGGTCCGCGGTCCCCATAACCTAATGGTAGGGGACTACAAAATTAAAATGCGTTTGGACCGGGATGGCTTCAACAAGATACCGCCACTGCTCAAGTGCGACTCCTGGTCGATGTCTATCATCGTCGAGGGCAGGAGGCCACATTGCTGGCACTGCGAGCAGAAGGGGCATATGGCGAAAGACTGCCCGAAAAAGGCGCCAATCAAGAAGACCCCTTCTGCCGCAGCCCCGGGAGGTCCAGCGGCATCAGCAGCTCCTAAAACCGGAAAGGACGAGGAGGGTTTCACCCCAGTGGTCCGAAAGAACAAACCACAGAAGCCCTCCTCCAAAGTGCAGCCCTCTGATGGAAAAGGGATGCGGGGTCCCGCTAAGTCAATGAGCGAGGATATGCCCACCGATAAGGAGCCGCAGCAAACATCTGGCACGGCAGCGGCCACCAAACGGAAGACAGAGGCTCCCCTGTCACTACCTTCATCAACATCATCATCGTCCGACTCGGAAGGGGAGAAGATGGAGGGTGACGCTTGCCCGGCCCCGGCTCGAGAGACAGAGAAAAAGTTCACCCGGGACAGAAAGGTGGCCAAACGTGCCGTTTCACTATCAAAAGAGGCTGGGCCCCAATCCCCCGCCCCAATGTCCGTAGAGATGACTATCTCTCCTGCTCAGTCCCCCGAATCCCCAAAACCTAAACCCACCACTGAGCAGAAATCCCCTTCCCCCACTGAAACTCCCCCAGCTAGTTCCCGCTCTCTGTCTCGAAAGGAAGAGTCGGGGTCCAAAACTCCCAATGTGGCCAAACAGGCCAAGAAACAAAAAGCGTCGCCCTCTCCTACAAGAAAGGAGAAGACGAGAAAGCTCCCCTTCCTGCCAGGGGACCTCATCTGCAATGCAGATCTGCACCACGCCGCTGCCGAGCTTACGCCGCAGCAGAGAGGTGCCATCAAACCGCTGCAGCTCCTTACGAAGACCCAGGGTCTGGACACTACCAACCCGTCCAACTTCCCCGATGCTCCTTTGCTGATCACGTTCGTCAGGAAGACGAAAATTCGCCGCACGAAATCCATGTGGCGAATGATAGAAGCAGCAAAGGATGCGATCCTGGGTCTAACGTTGGTGGAAGAAGGGCACGACTCCATCGACGATCTGAGGGATAAATGTGAAGGGAGGATCCCCATTTACGTCCACCCTTGTTTTTATAGAGCGTTAAAGTTAACCTTCCCCCTGGATGTCGGGGGCATCTCCCGAGACGGCCGCGCGTCGTCAGAATTGCTCACTGGCAATATCGGGCATGCCGTCGGCATCCTCACTGACAAAGACTTTAGGCCGCTGATTGACACTGACTAGTGCAATGGCTACGACCTTGAAACTAGGAAGCTTGAACGCGAGAGGCTTGAGATCCTTAAGCAAGGCAGCCCGCATACTGGGGGATCTCAGGGCTCTTGAATTAGATGTGGCTGCGGTACAGGAAACTCACTATGTTTCGATGGACGATCACCGACTGCTGTCGGAACATTTCGATGTTTTTTCAGCTTTTGGTGACCGTTCTGCTCGGGGAGTTTCGCTGTTAGTTAGACGCACTCTGTTAGCAAGGGTAAACGTTGTTCACGCGGATGCTGATGGCAGACTGGTCGTGGCTGATGTTGCCGTGAATAGTGCCATGTTTCGAATCGTCGCGGTTTATGCGCCCAATTCCATTCGTGAGAGGGTTTCCTTTTTCCGGGGGTTGGAGGGGTTTCTCGGTGGTTCGGAGCGGCTAATCCTAGTGGGAGATTGGAATGCCATCCTTGATCCCAGGATAGATAAGGTGGGGGGACCTAGTGGGTCGGATAGGTGTGAGACAAGTCTGTCTGATCTGATGGCACAATGCGATCTGGTCGACAGATTTCGTATCGATCACCCAGGGCGGGAGATGTGGACGTGGCTCGCTAGCGGCACTTTCCATTCAAGTTCTTACTTGGATAGATTGCTAATTAGAAGAGGCAACGTAGATTATATCTCTTGTCCCACGTTCCACTGGTTAGGCCATTCTGACCACAAGTTACTTGTGGCCAGTCTGGAGTTAGCCCCTAAGACACACAAGGTAGCTAGCTACTGGAAGTTAAATACCTCCTTACTGGAGATACGTGACTTCCGGGAGCAGCTATCTCTTAACTTTCAAAAGGGATTAGTGGGGGCGGTAACCGGGAGTAAGTGGTGGGTTAACGCCAAAGTTGGCATTAGGCGCTTTTCTGTTCAATATAGCCAACGCCTCGCCCTAAATAAGGCAGAAACAGAAAAGCGTTTAGAAAATAAGCTGGCCCGGGCGGTGGCTGGGGGGGATTCCCTAGGCATAGAGCTAGCTAAGGGGGGCCTGAAACGTGCGGCTAACGTGCGGTATGAGGGTCAAGTAGTTAGAGCTAGGCTAGATAGAGTGTCCAACGAAGCCGTGAATGTGGACGCGCAAGAGCGTAGAACTCCACTTCGTCGCAGCTCGGTCGGTCTCATTCGTCAAGTCAAACACCCGGAAGGACACACCCTTGTGTTGGCTCGGGAGATTTGCCGGGGATTTCGTGAGCATTTCATGGAACGGTTCACCCAACTGCCCGGACTCCGCGTCGAGGAGTTTGGCAGCTATTTAGCTGGCTCGCCCCGCCTGGAGGCGGCCCGAGCGGCTAGCTGTGATGGGCGCGTTACAGAGTGTGAGGTCTTGGCTGCACTGAAGCAGGTCGGCTACGACAAATCGCCGGGACTCGATGGTTTGCCCTATGAATTGTTCTTGAGGCTGTCGCACATCTTCGTACCTATTCTGGTCAATGTTTTCAATCACTGGTTTGAACAGGGTTCCATCCCCGGTCAAGTCACCAAGGGAGTGATCACATTGCTTCAGAAAAAGGGCCAAGATGGTGGGGAATTAGACGATTACAGGCCCATAACTCTGCTAAACACAGATTTAAAGATTTTGGCCAAAGTTCTTGCAAATCGGTTGCAGCTTGTTATCGCTGAGTTGGTCGAACCTGATCAGAATTATGCTGTGAAGGGGAGATCGATTCAAAACAACTTGCATCTGATGCGCACGATCATAGAGGGATTAGAAGACGACACCGAAGCCGCGCTGATCAATTTAGATCAGTCCAAAGCTTTTGACAGGGTCGACCATCGGTTCCTGGGATCTGTTTTAGAGGCCTCCGGTTTTACACCGGACTTCCGCAGATGGATCTCCATTTTGTATCGCGGGCCGACGGCAGTGGTGCAAGTGAATGGAATGCGATCGGAGTCTTTTGCCGTCTCTCGGTCGGTACGTCAGGGATGTCCGCTGTCTCCCCTGCTTTACGTCCTTGCCTTGGAGCCTTTTCTCCGCAGGCTTAGGATCGGGGAGCCTGGACTGGCCCTACGCGGTATTGCTCTTCCTGGCGGTGCGCGAGCCAGGGTATCCGCGTATGCCGATGATGTCACCGTGTTTGTGTCGTGCTTTCGAGACATTCTCGCGGTGACTAAGGCACTCAGAAGGTACGAAAAAGTGACAGGGGCCAAAGTCAACCTTAGCAAATCCAATGGCCTAAGGTTGGCTGCCTGGAGTGGCGCGGCTGCGCTCCCGGGCCTTTTCAACTGGACTGACGGCCCGGTTCGGATCCTCGGCGTATGGTTCGGACCCGGTCTCCAGCTTGATAAGAACTGGTCGGAAGTACAGTCTAAGGTCGAAGCGTCTGTAAGGATTTGGCTTCGAAGGGGGCTTTCCCTTAAAGGTCGGGCTGAGGCGTGCGTCACGTACGTCTTTCCGCTCATCCTTTACCGATTGGCTGTACTACCTCTGCCTGCGGACCGCCGAGCGGTTTTAACGCGTCTCCTTTTCTCGCTTTTGTGGGCAAAGGGGAAGCCGCTAGTCCGTAGACAGGTCTGTACTCAACGTCCTGATGTGGGAGGCTTGGGAATGCCCGACTTGGCGAGCCATTTGTATGCCGAGCGGTTATCATTCCTGAGCCGAACCTTGACAGAGGAGTCTGCGTGGGGCCCTGCGGTTGGAAGCGCTTTTCCTAACCTCATCCCTGACCACTTGGCCGAATGCCGACGTAAGCCAAGGAGTCAATCGCAGTTCTTCAACGAATGCCGAGCTGCGCTCAGAGTGCTGCCGGGGTCCAGTGACCTCGCCCGGTCTAGAAGGACATTCTATCGGGAGTTAGTGGTGGGGACCGCTTCGGATCCTCTTGGGGAGCGACTTGGATTGTCGGAGGAGGAGGCTCGCTCTCAGTGGAATTGGGCGCCAGGCAGGAGCTATCTCAATAATTCTGAGTTCTCTCTGACCTGGCGATTGGTTCGAAATGTGTTACCCCTCAATGACATACGATTCAAAATTGGTATGGCTATCAGCCCCTTTTGCCCACGTTGCGAGGAAGATGAAATTGAAACGGCGGAACATGCCTTTTTCACCTGCTCCAAACTTCGTGAATTTTGGACGTATGTCGGCGAGGTGACGGCTCGCATCACCCCCGATCGGGTGACGTGCTTGGATTTAGCATCCGTTGTCTTCAACATGGACCCCTTGTGGCCCAGGGAGAAACGTATGGTTTTGCTCGCGATCTTAGCCGTAGCTAGACTCGTGGTGTATACTTCTCGCTTAGAGATAGGGCGTGGGGGGGTGCCGCCTTCTTATTATGATTTGATTTCGTATTTTAAACACCAGCTTAAAATCAAAATCAAATCTGATAGAAGGAGGTTGCCTTCTTCACTTTTCAAAAGTAGGTGGATACACACCGCTAGCTTATGCGTGTTCACGCGGAATAGATTCGAGTTCGTGTTCCCTGCCTAGGCATGGCACACAGCGACCTTAAAGCATCTTTGTCGAAAAACAAAAATCCCCTTAAAAACTGACCAGTAAATTTTGGGCGCAGTCCCTATTAGCTAGTAGCGTAAATGAGCTCTTTGCCCCCAGCTTTATTTTAGGTGTCAGAACTCCTTCAGGATGCCCGCTCCCTAATTTATTTTATATCCCCGACCCGCCATAATAGTTCTTATCCTGAAGGACACCGCACATCCCGACAAACCCATCCCTCCATTTCTTTTGCCCCCATAGAAACGCCCACTCCCAATTAGGAGCTTACTCTCTTGCTTTCGGTCTGTACCAGAAGACAGCGAGCAGCTCATACTCTAGATAGGATGGGGGGTACCTTACTAACACACCTTAATTAGCATTTTCTTTGGTTCTTTATTTTTATCATCACTTTTATTTTTATTTATTTTTGGGGGATTATTTAAGGCTTAGTTTTTTGTTCTCCCACTCCCATCATCACACATGTAAATATCTATTGTAAATAAAATTCATTGAAACACCTGGGGATATTTTAAGTAGCTTAAGTCCATAGAGTGAATGTGGTATTGTGGTGACTGAAACTAGTTTTTAGGGTATTCATAGACCAAGTGGACGACCCCCGACCCCCATCTTCCCCCCCATACCCCTTTTTGGCCCTGTGCCACATCTGATTATTTATGTACAAATTTTTGGATAAATAAATTGATTTTCTCCCGCCTTTTAAAATCTTGACTCGTCTTGTATTTTTTCAGGCAACTCTTAGGCAATCACTTGTGATTGCCTAAGAGGAGACCAGCTACTTGGGCCCCGCCCAGTTTAAAGCTAAATCATCAGGGGACTCTCTCTGTCCCCTTAGACTAGCCCCTGTTGGGCAATTTGTCTCTTCACACCCCTCTTGGGTGGCCGCCCCTGTTGGGCGGTTCCATTGTATTAACCTTTTTGTTCCCTTCTCTTGCAGGTGTCCAACCCCCAGGCTTGACTTAAGCAGCTGGCAGGTTTCGGGTCTGACTTACGTACCTTTTGGCGACGGTCTTCCTGAATCCGAATCGGCGGGTCTCTAGCCGGGAGTTGGATGGAAGAGGGGAGGAGTGGTCCGGGCTCTGCTGCAGAGTCTTTGTCTAGCCCGGGCTCCTTTTCCGAACTGAGGCGACGGTCTCAGGTCGGGGAGGGAGCAGACCTCAAACAGCAGGACGGTCACGCCGCCATAGGCGTCGTGCCCAGTACGTCCGCCAGTGCCGCTCCCAGCACTGAAAGTAGATCAGGGTCTGCCGCCTTAGGCGGGAGCCCTGTTAGCTTGCACGCTGCTGTCCCCGGCAGCTCCACCCAGGATAGCTCAGATCCTAGAGGTGATCTGGGTCGGTGGGAACGACTCCCCACTGTACCAATCGCTCGCCGGGCTTCAACCGTCAGCCCGCCTGGTAGTAGGCGAAAAGGCCGCCTGCCTCCAGGAGTAAGAGCGACCCGGTCGGTGGAGTCCCACAAAGAAGGGGCCACCGACCCAGATCAGCCGCCAGCCCACATTGACAGGGACTCTGCTCAATGCCGCAACCTCACCCAAGAACTCTTTGGAAGTGACAGCAGCATTTGCAGCGACAGCAGTGTCTGCAGCGACCACAGCCCTGTGAGCAGTCGTGGCAGTAGCAGAGACAGCAGCATGGAAGTTCTGCAGCTGACTCCAGATGGCCCGGCCAAGGCTAGCATGCGGCAGTCTAGGCCGAGGAAGATGGGGGCTGCTCGCACCGTCACCAAAAAAGGAGCAGCGGATGTCGCTGGCAAGAGAGGAACCAAGGCGGCCACTCCGCCGGCAACAACGCCGGAAACAGCTCCAAAGGAGTGGCCGTCCCTCTCATCAACACCAGCGGAGACACCCAATTCATGGGCGATACCTCCCGGGCAGAAGACGCCGTCGCCGACGAAGGCTGTAACACCTACAACTCCGGCGCAAACCAACTCTCCTGCCCAATCACCTAAAGACCAGTGGGGACCCCAGTCGCAAAGAAGCCCGTCAGAATACCGTCGGTTGTTCGAGTCTAAGTACAAGGAACTAACCGACGGTAGCGTTATCAAAGCAGCGCCAGGAGCGGTGGAACGGCTAGCGAAGCGAATTGTTTCGCTAGTCACCATCGACTCCAGAACCAAAGGGCTGGCTGGGCTCCAGATCGAAACGGTAGGGGAGATTTTATGGTCCCTGAAAGTCCCGGCGACATATATTTGCCGTCGAGGTTTCGCAACCTGGGACCTTTTACTCCCCTCTGAACAGGAAGCAGAGAAGTTGGCCAGGGCCGACCTGAGGCATAAACATCTGATCCTCAGGCCGGAGTACTTGAGCAGGAGGAGGACACTAGTCACTGGCTCTCGGCGTCCCCTGCTATATTGACTCGGAGCAACTAGGTGCAGTGATGAGTCAATATGGGGACGTCGAAGCCATAATCCCGGTCCGCGGTCCCCATAACCTAATGGTAGGGGACTACAAAATTAAAATGCGTTTGGACCGGGATGGCTTCAACAAGATACCGCCACTGCTCAAGTGCGACTCCTGGTCGATGTCTATCATCGTCGAGGGCAGGAGGCCACATTGCTGGCACTGCGAGCAGAAGGGGCATATGGCGAAAGACTGCCCAAAAAAGGCGCCAATCAAGAAGACCCCTTCTGCCGCAGCCCCGGGAGGTCCAGCGGCATCAGCAGCTCCTAAAACCGGAAAAGACGAGGAGGGTTTCACCCCAGTGGTCCGAAAGAACAAACCACAGAAGCCCTCCTCCAAAGTGCAGCCCTCTGATGTAAAAGGGATGCGGGGTCCCGCTAAGTCAATGAGCGAGGATATGCCCACCGATAAGGAGCCGCAGCAAACATCTGGCACGGCAGCGGCCACCAAACGGAAGACAGAGGCTCCCCTGTCACTACCTTCATCAACATCATCATCGTCCGACTCGGAAGGGGAGAAGATGGAGGGTGACGCTTGCCCGGCCCCGGCTCGAGAGACAGAGAAAAAGTTCACCCGGGACAGAAAGGTGGCCAAACGTGCCGTTTCACTATCAAAAGAGGCTGGGCCCCAATCCCCCGCCCCAATGTCCGTAGAGATGACTATCTCTCCTGCTCAGTCCCCCGAATCCCCAAAACCTAAACCCACCACTGAGCAGAAATCCCCTTCCCCCACTGAAACTCCCCCAGCTAGTTACCGCTCTCTGTCTCGAAAGGAAGAGTCGGGGTCCAAAACTCCCAATGTGGCCAAACAGGCCAAGAAACAAAAAGCGTCGCCCTCTCCTACAAGAAAGGAGAAGACGAGAAAGCTCCCCTTCCTGCCAGGGGACCTCATCTGCAATGCAGATCTGCACCACGCCGCTGCCGAGCTTACGCCGCAGCAGAGAGGTGCCATCAAACCGCTGCAGCTCCTTACGAAGACCCAGGGTCTGGACACTACCAACCCGTCCAACTTCCCCGATGCTCCTTTGCTGATCACGTTCGTCAGGAAGACGAAAATTCGCCGCACGAAATCCATGTGGCGAATGATAGAAGCAGCAAAGGATGCGATCCTGGGTCTAACGTTGGTGGAAGAAGGGCACGACTCCCTCGACGATCTGAGGGATAAATGTGAAGGGAGGATCCCCATTTACGTCCACCCTTGTTTTTATAGAGCTTTAAAGTTAACCTTCCCCCTGGATGTCGGGGGCATCTCCCGAGACGGCCGCGCGTCGTCGGAATTGCTCACTGGCAATATCGGGCATGCCGTCGGCATCCTGACTGACAAAGACTTTAGGCCGCTGATTGACACTGACTAGTGCAATGGCTACGACCTTGAAACTAGGAAGCTTGAACGCGAGAGGCTTGAGATCCTTAAGCAAAGCAGCCCGCATACTGGGGGATCTCAAGGCTTTTGAATTAGATGTGGCTGCGGTACAGGAAACTCACTATGTTTCGATGGACGATCATCGACTGCTGTCGGAACATTTCGATGTTTTTTCAGCATTTGGTGACCGTTCTGCTCGGGGAGTTTCGCTGTTAGTTAGACGCACTCTGTTAGCAAGGGTAAACGTTGTTCACGCGGATGCTGATGGCAGACTGGTCGTGGCTGATGTTGCCGTGAATAGTGCCATGTTTCGAATCGTCGCGGTTTATGCGCCCAATTCCATTCGTGAGAGGGTTTCCTTTTTCCGAGGGTTGGAGGGGTTTCTCGGTGGTTCGGAGCGGCTAATCCTAGTGGGAGATTGGAATGCCATCCTTGATCCCAGGATAGATAAGGTGGGGGGACCTAGTGGGTCGGATAGGTGTGAGACAAGTCTGTCTGATCTGATGGCACAATGCGATCTGGTCGACAGATTTCGTATCGATCACCCAGGGCGGGAGATGTGGACGTGGCTCGCTAGCGGCACTTTCCTTTCAAGTACTTACTTGGATAGATTGCTAATTAGAAGAGGCAACGTAGATTATATCTCTTGTCCCACGTTCCACTGGTTAGGCCATTCTGACCACAAGCTACTTGTGGCCAGTCTGGAGTTAGGCCCTAAGACACACAAGGTAGCTAGCTACTGGAAGTTAAATACCTCCTTACTGGAGATACGTGACTTCCGGGAGCAGCTATCTCTTAACTTTCAAAAGGGATTAGTGGGGGCGGTAACCGGGAGTAAGTGGTGGGTTAACGCCAAAGTTGGCATTAGGCGCTTTTCTGTTCAATATAGCCAACGCCTCGCCTTAAATAAGGCAGAAACAGAAAAGCGTTTAGAAACTAAGCTGGCCCGGGCGGTGGCTGGGGGGGATTCCCTAGGCATAGAACTAGCTAAGGGGGACCTGAAACGTGCGGCTAACGTGCGGTATGAAGGTCAAGTAGTTAGAGCTAGGCTAGATAGAGTGTCCAACGAAGCCGTGAATGTGGACGCGCAAGAGCGTAGAACTCCACTTCGTCGCAGCTCGGTCGGTCTCATTCGTCAAGTCAAACACCCGGAAGGACACACCCTTGTGTCGGCTCGGGAGATTTGCCGGGGATTTCGTGAGCATTTCATGGAACGGTTCACCCAACTGCCCGGACTCCGCGTCGAGGAGTTTGGCAGCTATTTAGCTGGCTCGCCCCGCCTGGAGGCGGCCCGAGCGGCTAGCTGTGATGGGCGCGTTACAGAGTGTGAGGTCTTGGCTGCACTGAAGCAGGTCGGCTACGACAAATCGCCGGGACTCGATGGTTTGCCCTATGAATTGTTCTTGAGGCTGTCGCACATCTTCGTACCTATTCTGGTCAATGTTTTCAATCACTGGTTTGAACAGGGTTCCATCCCCGGTCAAGTCACCAAGGGAGTGATCACATTGCTTCAGAAAAAGGGCCAAGATGGTGGGGAATTAGACGATTACAGGCCCATAACTCTGCTAAACACAGATTTAAAGATTTTGGCCAAAGTTCTTGCAAATCGGTTGCAGCTTGTTATCGCTGAGTTGGTCGAACCTGATCAGAATTATGCTGTGAAGGGGAGATCGATTCAAAACAACTTGCATCTGATGCGCACGATCATAGAGGGATTAGAAGACGACACCGAAGCCGCGCTGATCAATTTAGATCAGTCCAAAGCTTTTGACAGGGTCGACCATCGGTTCCTGGGATCTGTTTTAGAGGCCTCCGGTTTTACACCGGACTTCCGCAGATGGATCTCCATTTTGTATCGCGGGCCGACGGCAGTGGTGCAAGTGAATGGAATGCGATCGGAGTCTTTTGCCGTCTCTCGGTCGGTACGTCAGGGATGTCCGCTGTCTCCCCTGCTTTACGTCCTTGCCTTGGAGCCTTTTCTCCGCAGGCTTAGGATCGGGGAGCCTGGACTGGCCCTACGCGGTATTGCTCTTCCTGGCGGTGCGCGAGCCAGGGTATCCGCGTATGCCGATGATGTCACCGTGTTTGTGTCGTGCTTTCGAGACATTCTCGCGGTGACTAAGGCACTCAGAAGGTACGAAAAAGTGACAGGGGCCAAAGTCAACCTTAGCAAATCCAATGGCCTAAGGTTGGCTGCCTGGAGTGGCGCGGCTGCGCTCCCGGGCCTTTTCAACTGGACTGACGGCCCGGTTCGGATCCTCGGCGTATGGTTCGGACCCGGTCTCCAGCTTGATAAGAACTGGTCGGAAGTACAGTCTAAGGTCGAAGCGTCTGTAAGGATTTGGCTTCGAAGGGGGCTTTCCCTTAAAGGTCGGGCTGAGGCGTGCGTCACGTACGTCTTTCCGCTCATCCTTTACCGATTGGCTGTACTACCTCTGCCTGCGGACCGCCGAGCGGTTTTAACGCGTCTCCTTTTCTCGCTTTTGTGGGCAAAGGGGAAGCCGCTAGTCCGTAGACAGGTCTGTACTCAACGTCCTGATGTGGGAGGCTTGGGAATGCCCGACTTGGCGAGCCATTTGTATGCCGAGCGGTTATCATTCCTGAGCCGAACCTTGACAGAGGAGTCTGCGTGGGGCCCTGCGGTTGGAAGCGCTTTTCCTAACCTCATCCCTGACCACTTGGCCGAATGCCGACGTAAGCCAAGGAGTCAATCGCAGTTCTTCAACGAATGCCGAGCTGCGCTCAGAGTGCTGCCGGGGTCCAGTGACCTCGCCCGGTCTAGAAGGACATTCTATCGGGAGTTAGTGGTGGGGACCGCTTCGGATCCTCTTGGGGAGCGACTTGGATTGTCGGAGGAGGAGGCTCGCTCTCAGTGGAATTGGGCGCCAGGCAGGAGCTATCTCAATAATTCTGAGTTCTCTCTGACCTGGCGATTGGTTCGAAATGTGTTACCCCTCAATGACATACGATTCAAAATTGGTATGGCTATCAGCCCCTTTTGCCCACGTTGCGAGGAAGATGAAATTGAAACGGCGGAACATGCCTTTTTCACCTGCTCCAAACTTCGTGAATTTTGGACGTATGTCGGCGAGGTGACGGCTCGCATCACCCCCGATCGGGTGACGTGCTTGGATTTAGCATCCGTTGTCTTCAACATGGACCCCTTGTGGCCCAGGGAGAAACGTATGGTTTTGCTCGCGATCTTAGCCGTAGCTAGACTCGTGGTGTATACTTCTCGCTTAGAGATAGGGCGTGGGGGGGTGCCGCCTTCTTATTATGATTTGATTTCGTATTTTAAACACCAGCTTAAAATCAAAATCAAATCTGATAGAAGGAGGTTGCCTTCTTCACTTTTCAAAAGTAGGTGGATACACACCGCTAGTTTATGCGTGTTCACGCGGAATAGATTCGAGTTCGTGTTCCCTGCCTAGGCATGGCACACAGCGACCTTAAAGCATCTTTGTCGAAAAACAAAAATCCCCTTAAAAACTGACCAGTAAATTTTGGGCGCAGTCCCTATTAGCTAGTAGCGTAAATGAGCTCTTTGCCCCCAGCTTTATTTTAGGTGTCAGAACTCCTTCAGGATGCCCGCTCCCTAATTTATTTTATATCCCCGACCCGCCATAATAGTTCTTATCCTGAAGGACACCGCACATCCCGACAAACCCATCCCTCCATTTCTTTTGCCCCCATAGAAACGCCCACTCCCAATTAGGAGCTTACTCTCTTGCTTTCGGTCTGTACCAGAAGACAGCGAGCAGCTCATACTCTAGATAGGATGGGGGGTACCTTACTAACACACCTTAATTAGCATTTTCTTTGGTTCTTTATTTTTATCATCACTTTTATTTTTATTTATTTTTGGGGGATTATTTAAGGCTTAGTTTTTTGTTCTCCCACTCCCATCATCACACATGTAAATATCTATTGTAAATAAAATTCATTGAAACACCTGGGGATATTTTAAGTAGCTTAAGTCCATAGAGTGAATGTGGTATTGTGGTGACTGAAACTAGTTTTTAGGGTATTCATAGACCAAGTGGACGACCCCCGACCCCCATCTTCCCCCCCATACCCCTTTTTGGCCTTGTGCCACATCTGATTATTTATGTACAAATTTTTGGATAAATAAATTGATTTTCTCCCGCCTTTTAAAATCTTGACTCGTCTTGTATTTTTTCAGGCAACTCTTAGGCAATCACTTGTGATTGCCTAAGAGGAGACCAGCTACTTGGGCCCCGCCCAGTTTAAAGCTAAATCATCAGGGGACTCTCTCTGTCCCCTTAGACTAGCCCCTGTTGGGCAATTTGTCCTTCCACACCCCTCTTGGGTGGCCACCCCTCTTGGGTGGTTCCATTGTTTTAATCCTTTTTTGTTCCCTTCTCTTGCAGGTGTCCAACCCCCAGGCTTGACTTAAGCAGCTGGCAGGTTTCGGGTCTGACTTACGTACCTTTTGGCGACGGTCTTCCTGAATCCGAATCGGCGGGTCTCTAGCCGGGAGTTGGATGGAAGAGGGGAGGAGTGGTCCGGGCTCTGCTGCAGAGTCTTTGTCTAGCCCGGGCTCCTTTTCCGAACTGAGGCGACGGTCTCAGGTCGGGGAGGGAGCAGACCTCAAACAGCAGGACGGTCACGCCGCCATAGGCGTCGTGCCCAGTACGTCCGCCAGTGCCGCTCCCAGCACTGAAAGTAGATCAGGGTCTGCCGCCTTAGGCGGGAGCCCTGTTAGCTTGCACGCTGCTGTCCCCGGCAGCTCCACCCAGGATAGCTCAGATCCTAGAGGTGATCTGGGTCGGTGGGAACGACTCCCCACTGTACCAATCGCTCGCCGGGCTTCAACCGTCAGCCCGCCTGGTAGTAGGCGAAAAGGCCGCCTGCCTCCAGGAGTAAGAGCGACCCGGTCGGTGGAGTCCCACAAAGAAGGGGCCACCGACCCAGATCAGCCGCCAGCCCACATTGACAGGGACTCTGCTCAATGCCGCAACCTCACCCAAGAACTCTTTGGAAGTGACAGCAGCATTTGCAGCGACAGCAGTGTCTGCAGCGACCACAGCCCTGTGAGCAGTCGTGGCAGTAGCAGAGACAGCAGCATGGAAGTTCTGCAGCTGACTCCAGATGGCCCGGCCAAGGCTAGCATGCGGCAGTCTAGGCCGAGGAAGATGGGGGCTGCTCGCACTGTTTTGAAGAAAGGAGCAGCGGATGTCGCTGGCAAGAGAGGAACCAAGGCGGCCACTCCGCCGGCAACAACGCCGGAAACAGCTCCAAAGGAGTGGCCGTCCCTCTCATCAACACCAGCGGAGACACCCAATTCATGGGCGATACCTCCCGGGCAGAAGACGCCGTCGCCGACGAAGGCTGTAACACCTACAACTCCGGCGCAAACCAACTCTCCTGCCCAATCACCTAAAGACCAGTGGGGACCCCAGTCGCAAAGAAGCCCGTCAGAATACCGTCGGTTGTTCGAGTCTAAGTACAAGGAACTAACCGACGGTAGCGTTATCAAAGCAGCGCCAGGAGCGGTGGAACGGCTAGCGAAGCGAATTGTTTCGCTAGTCACCATCGACTCCAGAACCAAAGGGCTGGCTGGGCTCCAGATCGAAACGGTAGGGGAGATTTTATGGTCCCTGAAAGTCCCGGCGACATATATTTGCCGTCGAGGTTTCGCAACCTGGGACCTTTTACTCCCCTCTGAACAGGAAGCAGAGAAGTTGGCCAGGGCCGACCTGAGGCATAAACATCTGATCCTCAGGCCGGAGTACTTGAGCAGGAGGAGGACACTAGTCACTGTCCTCGGCGTCCCCTGCTATATTGACTCGGAGCAACTAGGTGCAGTGATGAGCCAATATGGGGACGTCGAAGCCATAATCCCGGTCCGCGGTCCCCATAACCTAATGGTAGGGGACTACAAAATTAAAATGCGTTTGGACCGGGATGGCTTCAACAAGATACCGCCACTGCTCAAGTGCGACTCCTGGTCGATGTCTATCATCGTCGAGGGCAGGAGGCCACATTGCTGGCACTGCGAGCAGAAGGGGCATATGGCGAAAGACTGCCCAAAAAAGGCGCCAATCAAGAAGACCCCTTCTGCCGCAGCCCCGGGAGGTCCAGCGGCATCAGTAGCTCCTAGAACTGATAAGGACGAGGAGGGTTTCACCCCAGTGGTACGAAAGAACAAACCACAGAAGCCCTCCTCCAAAGTGCAGCCCTCTGAAGTAAAAGGGATGCGGGGTCCCGCCAAGTCAATGAGCGAGGATATGCCCACCGATAAGGAGCCGCAGCAAACATCTGGCACGGCAGCGGCCACCAAACGGAAGACAGAGGCTCCCCTGTCACTACCTTCATCAACATCATCATCGTCCGACTCGGAAGGGGAGAAGATGGAGGGTGACGCTTGCCCGGCCCCGGCTCGAGAGACAGAGAAAAAGTTCACCCGGGACAGAAAGGTGGCCAAACGTGCCGTTTCACTATCAAAAGAGGCTGGGCCCCAATCCCCCGCCCCAATGTCCGTAGAGATGACTATCTCTCCTGCTCAGTCCCCCGAATCCCCAAAACCTAAACCCACCACTGAGCAGAAATCCCCTTCCCCCACTGAAACTCCCCCAGCTAGTTCCCGCTCTCTGTCTCGAAAGGAAGAGTCGGGGTCCAAAACTCCCAATGTGGCCAAACAGGCCAAGAAACAAAAAGCGTCGCCCTCTCCTACAAGAAAGGAGAAGACGAGAAAGCTCCCCTTCCTGCCAGGGGACCTCATCTGCAATGCAGATCTGCACCACGCCGCTGCCGAGCTTACGCCGCAGCAGAGAGGTGCCATCAAACCGCTGCAGCTCCTTACGAAGACCCAGGGTCTGGACACTACCAACCCGTCCAACTTCCCCGATGCTCCTTTGCTGATCACGTTCGTCAGGAAGACGAAAATTCGCCGCACGAAATCCATGTGGCGAATGATAGAAGCAGCAAAGGATGCGATCCTGGGTCTAACGTTGGTGGAAGAAGGGCACGACTCCCTCGACGATCTGAGGGATAAATGTGAAGGGAGGATCCCCATTTACGTCCACCCTTGTTTTTATAGAGCGTTAAAGTTAACCTTCCCCCTGGATGTCGGGGGCATCTCCCGAGACGGCCGCGCGTCGTCAGAATTGCTCACTGGCAATATCGGGCATGCCGTCGGCATCCTCACTGACAAAGACTTTAGGCCGCTGATTGACACTGACTAGTGCAATGGCTACGACCTTGAAACTAGGAAGCTTGAACGCGAGAGGCTTGAGATCCTTAAGCAAAGCAGCCCGCATACTGGGGGATCTCAAGGCTTTTGAATTAGATGTGGCTGCGGTACAGGAAACTCACTATGTTTCGATGGACGATCATCGACTGCTGTCGGAACATTTCGATGTTTTTTCAGCATTTGGTGACCGTTCTGCTCGGGGAGTTTCGCTGTTAGTTAGACGCACTCTGTTAGCAAGGGTAAACGTTGTTCACGCGGATGCTGATGGCAGACTGGTCGTGGCTGATGTTGCCGTGAATAGTGCCATGTTTCGAATCGTCGCGGTTTATGCGCCCAATTCCATTCGTGAGAGGGTTTCCTTTTTCCGAGGGTTGGAGGGGTTTCTCGGTGGTTCGGAGCGGCTAATCCTAGTGGGAGATTGGAATGCCATCCTTGATCCCAGGATAGATAAGGTGGGGGGACCTAGTGGGTCGGATAGGTGTGAGACAAGTCTGTCTGATCTGATGGCACAATGCGATCTGGTCGACAGATTTCGTATCGATCACCCAGGGCGGGAGATGTGGACGTGGCTCGCTAGCGGCACTTTCCTTTCAAGTACTTACTTGGATAGATTGCTAATTAGAAGAGGCAACGTAGATTATATCTCTTGTCCCACGTTCCACTGGTTAGGCCATTCTGACCACAAGCTACTTGTGGCCAGTCTGGAGTTAGGCCCTAAGACACACAAGGTAGCTAGCTACTGGAAGTTAAATACCTCCTTACTGGAGATACGTGACTTCCGGGAGCAGCTATCTCTTAACTTTCAAAAGGGATTAGTGGGGGCGGTAACCGGGAGTAAGTGGTGGGTTAACGCCAAAGTTGGCATTAGGCGCTTTTCTGTTCAATATAGCCAACGCCTCGCCTTAAATAAGGCAGAAACAGAAAAGCGTTTAGAAACTAAGCTGGCCCGGGCGGTGGCTGGGGGGGATTCCCTAGGCATAGAACTAGCTAAGGGGGACCTGAAACGTGCGGCTAACGTGCGGTATGAAGGTCAAGTAGTTAGAGCTAGGCTAGATAGAGTGTCCAACGAAGCCGTGAATGTGGACGCGCAAGAGCGTAGAACTCCACTTCGTCGCAGCTCGGTCGGTCTCATTCGTCAAGTCAAACACCCGGAAGGACACACCCTTGTGTCGGCTCGGGAGATTTGCCGGGGATTTCGTGAGCATTTCATGGAACGGTTCACCCAACTGCCCGGACTCCGCGTCGAGGAGTTTGGCAGCTATTTAGCTGGCTCGCCCCGCCTGGAGGCGGCCCGAGCGGCTAGCTGTGATGGGCGCGTTACAGAGTGTGAGGTCTTGGCTGCACTAAAGCAGGTCGGCTACGACAAATCGCCGGGACTCGATGGTTTGCCCTATGAATTGTTCTTGAGGCTGTCGCACATCTTCGTACCTATTCTGGTCAATGTTTTCAATCACTGGTTTGAACAGGGTTCCATCCCCGGTCAAGTCACCAAGGGAGTGATCACATTGCTTCAGAAAAAGGGCCAAGATGGTGGGGAATTAGACGATTACAGGCCCATAACTCTGCTAAACACAGATTTAAAGATTTTGGCCAAAGTTCTTGCAAATCGGTTGCAGCTTGTTATCGCTGAGTTGGTCGAACCTGATCAGAATTACGCTGTGAAGGGGAGATCGATTCAAAACAACTTGCATCTGATGCGCACGATCATAGAGGGATTAGAAGACGACACCGAAGCCGCGCTGATCAATTTAGATCAGTCCAAAGCTTTTGACAGGGTCGACCATCGTTTCCTGGGATCTGTTTTAGAGGCCTCCGGTTTTACACCGGACTTCCGCAGATGGATCTCCATTTTGTATCGCGGGCCGACGGCAGTGGTGCAAGTGAATGGAATGCGATCGGAGTTTTTTGCCGTCTCTCGGTCGGTACGTCAGGGATGTCCGCTGTCTCCCCTGCTTTACGTCCTTGCCTTGGAGCCTTTTCTCCGCAGGCTTAGGATCGGGGAGCCTGGACTGGCCCTACGCGGTATTGCTCTTCCTGGCGGTGCGCGAGCCAGGGTATCCGCGTATGCCGATGATGTCACCGTGTTTGTGTCGTGCTTTCGAGACATTCTCGCGGTGACTAAGGCACTCAGAAGGTACGAAAAAGTGACAGGGGCCAAAGTCAACCTTAGCAAATCCAATGGCCTAAGGTTGGCTGCCTGGAGTGGCGCGGCTGCGCTCCCGGGCCTTTTCAACTGGACTGACGGCCCGGTTCGGATCCTTGGCGTATGGTTCGGACCCGGTCTCCAGCTTGATAAGAACTGGTCGGAAGTACAGTCTAAGGTCGAAGCGTCTGTAAGGATTTGGCTTCGAAGGGGGCTTTCCCTTAAAGGTCGGGCTGAGGCGTGCGTCACGTACGTCTTTCCGCTCATCCTTTACCGATTGGCTGTACTACCTCTGCCTGCGGACCGCCGAGCGGTTTTAACGCGTCTCCTTTTCTCGCTTTTGTGGGCAAAGGGGAAGCCGCTAGTCCGTAGACAGGTCTGTACTCAACGTCCTGATGTGGGAGGCTTGGGAATGCCCGACTTGGCGAGCCATTTGTATGCCGAGCGGTTATCATTCCTGAGCCGAACCTTGACAGAGGAGTCTGCGTGGGGCCCTGCGGTTGGAAGCGCTTTTCCTAACCTCATCCCTGACCACTTGGCCGAATGCCGACGTAAGCCAAGGAGTCAATCGCAGTTCTTCAACGAATGCCGAGCTGCGCTCAGAGTGCTGCCGGGGTCCAGTGACCTCGCCCGGTCTAGAAGGACATTCTATCGGGAGTTAGTGGTGGGGACCGCTTCGGATCCTCTTGGGGAGCGACTTGGATTGTCGGAGGGGGAGGCTCGCTCTCAGTGGAATTGGGCGCCAGGCAGGAGCTATCTCAATAATTCTGAGTTCTCTCTGACCTGGCGATTGGTTCGAAATGTGTTACCCCTCAATGACATACGATTCAAAATTGGTATGGCTATCAGCCCCTTTTGCCCACGTTGCGAGGAAGATGAAATTGAAACGGCGGAACATGCCTTTTTCACCTGCTCCAAACTTCGTGAATTTTGGACGTATGTCGGCGAGGTGACGGCTCGCATCACCCCCGATCGGGTGACGTGCTTGGATTTAGCATCCGTTGTCTTCAACATGGACCCCTTGTGGCCCAGGGAGAAACATATGGTTTTGCTCGCGATCTTAGCCGTAGCTAGACTCGTGGTGTATACTTCTCGCTTAGAGATAGGGCGTGGGGGGGTGCCGCCTTCTTATTATGATTTGATTTCGTATTTTAAACACCAGCTTAAAATCAAAATCAAATCTGATAGAAGGAGGTTGCCTTCTTCACTTTTCAAAAGTAGGTGGATACACACCGCTAGCTTATGCGTGTTCACGCGGAATAGATTCGAGTTCGTGTTCCCTGCCTAGGCATGGCACACAGCGACCTTAAAGCATCTTTGTCAAAAAACAAAAATCCCCTTAAAAACTGACCAGTAAATTTTGGGCGCAGTCCCTATTAGCTAGTAGCGTAAATGAGCTCTTTGCCCCCAGCTTTATTTTAGGTGTCAGAACTCCTTCAGGATGCCCGCTCCCTAATTTATTTTATATCCCCGACCCGCCATAATAGTTCTTATCCTGAAGGACACCGCACATCCCGACAAACCCATCCCTCCATTTCTTTTGCCCCCATAGAAACGCCCACTCCCAATTAGGAGCTTACTCTCTTGCTTTCGGTCTGTACCAGAAGACAGCGAGCAGCTCATACTCTAGATAGGATGGGGGGTACCTTACTAACACACCTTAATTAGCATTTTCTTTGGTTCTTTATTTTTATCATCACTTTTATTTTTATTTATTTTTGGGGGATTATTTAAGGCTTAGTTTTTTGTTCTCCCACTCCCATCATCACACATGTAAATATCTATTGTAAATAAAATTCATTGAAACACCTGGGGATATTTTAAGTAGCTTAAGTCCATAGAGTGAATGTGGTATTGTGGTGACTGAAACTAGTTTTTAGGGTATTCATAGACCAAGTGGACGACCCCCGACCCCCATCTTCCCCCCCATACCCCTTTTTGGCCTTGTGCCACATCTGATTATTTATGTACAAATTTTTGGATAAATAAATTGATTTTCTCCCGCCTTTTAAAATCTTGACTCGTCTTGTATTTTTTCAGGCAACTCTTAGGCAATCACTTGTGATTGCCTAAGAGGAGACCAGCTACTTGGGCCCCGCCCAGTTTAAAGCTAAATCATCAGGGGACTCTCTCTGTCCCCTTAGACTAGCCCCTGTTGGGCAATTTGTCTCTTCACACCCCTCTTGGGTGGCCGCCCCTGTTGGGCGGTTCCATTGTATTAATCTTTTTGTTCCCTTCTCTTGCAGGTGTCCAACCCCCAGGCTTGACTTAAGCAGCTGGCAGGTTTCGGGTCTGACTTACGTACCTTTTGGCGACGGTCTTCCTGAATCCGAATCGGCGGGTCTCTAGCCGGGAGTTGGATGGAAGAGGGGAGGAGTGGTCCGGGCTCTGCTGCAGAGTCTTTGTCTAGCCCGGGCTCCTTTTCCGAACTGAGGCGACGGTCTCAGGTCGGGGAGGGAGCAGACCTCAAACAGCAGGACGGTCACGCCGCCATAGGCGTCGTGCCCAGTACGTCCGCCAGTGCCGCTCCCAGCACTGAAAGTAGATCAGGGTCTGCCGCCTTAGGCGGGAGCCCTGTTAGCTTGCACGCTGCTGTCCCCGGCAGCTCCACCCAGGATAGCTCAGATCCTAGAGGTGATCTGGGTCGGTGGGAACGACTCCCCACTGTACCAATCGCTCGCCGGGCTTCAACCGTCAGCCCGCCTGGTAGTAGGCGAAAAGGCCGCCTGCCTCCAGGAGTAAGAGCGACCCGGTCGGTGGAGTCCCACAAAGAAGGGGCCACCGACCCAGATCAGCCGCCAGCCCACATTGACAGGGACTCTGCTCAATGCCGCAACCTCACCCAAGAACTCTTTGGAAGTGACAGCAGCATTTGCAGCGACAGCAGTGTCTGCAGCGACCACAGCCCTGTGAGCAGTCGTGGCAGTAGCAGAGACAGCAGCATGGAAGTTCTGCAGCTGACTCCAGATGGCCCGGCCAAGGCTAGCATGCGGCAGTCTAGGCCGAGGAAGATGGGGGCTGCTCGCACCGTCACCAAAAAAGGAGCAGCGGATGTCGCTGGCAAGAGAGGAACCAAGGCGGCCACTCCGCCGGCAACAACGCCGGAAACAGCTCCAAAGGAGTGGCCGTCCCTCTCATCAACACCAGCGGAGACACCCAATTCATGGGCGATACCTCCCGGGCAGAAGACGCCGTCGCCGACGAAGGCTGTAACACCTACAACTCCGGCGCAAACCAACTCTCCTGCCCAATCACCTAAAGACCAGTGGGGACCCCAGTCGCAAAGAAGCCCGTCAGAATACCGTCGGTTGTTCGAGTCTAAGTACAAGGAACTAACCGACGGTAGCGTTATCAAAGCAGCGCCAGGAGCGGTGGAACGGCTAGCGAAGCGAATTGTTTCGCTAGTCACCATCGACTCCAGAACCAAAGGGCTGGCTGGGCTCCAGATCGAAACGGTAGGGGAGATTTTATGGTCCCTGAAAGTCCCGGCGACATATATTTGCCGTCGAGGTTTCGCAACCTGGGACCTTTTACTCCCCTCTGAACAGGAAGCAGAGAAGTTGGCCAGGGCCGACCTGAGGCATAAACATCTGATCCTCAGGCCGGAGTACTTGAGCAGGAGGAGGACACTAGTCACTGTCCTCGGCGTCCCCTGCTATATTGACTCGGAGCAACTAGGTGCAGTGATGAGTCAATATGGGGACGTCGAAGCCATAATCCCGGTCCGCGGTCCCCATAACCTAATGGTAGGGGACTACAAAATTAAAATGCGTTTGGACCGGGATGGCTTCAACAAGATACCGCCACTGCTCAAGTGCGACTCCTGGTCGATGTCTATCATCGTCGAGGGCAGGAGGCCACATTGCTGGCACTGCGAGCAGAAGGGGCATATGGCGAAAGACTGCCCAAAAAAGGCGCCAATCAAGAAGACCCCTTCTGCCGCAGCCCCGGGAGGTCCAGCGGCATCAGTAGCTCCTAGAACTGATAAGGACGAGGAGGGTTTCACCCCAGTGGTACGAAAGAACAAACCACAGAAGCCCTCCTCCAAAGTGCAGCCCTCTGAAGTAAAAGGGATGCGGGGTCCCGCCAAGTCAATGAGCGAGGATATGCCCACCGATAAGGAGCCGCAGCAAACATCTGGCACGGCAGCGGCCACCAAACGGAAGACAGAGGCTCCCCTGTCACTACCTTCGTCAACATCATCATCGTCCGACTCGGAAGGGGAGAAGATGGAGGGTGACGCTGGCCCGGCCCCGGCTCGAGAGACAGTGAAAAAGTTCACCCGGGACAGAAAGGTGGCCAAACGTGCCGTTTCACAAGAAAAAGAGGCTGGGCCCCAATCCCCCGCCCCGATGTCCGTAGAGATGACTATCTCTCCTGCTCAGTCCCCCGAATCCCCAAAACCTAAACCCACCACTGAGCAGAAATCCCCTTCCCCCACTGAAACTCCCCCAGCTAGTTCCCGCTCTCTGTCTCGAAAGGAAGAGTCGGGGTCCAAAACTCCCAATGTGGCCAAACAGGCCAAGAAACAAAAAGCGTCGCCCTCCCCTACAAGAAAGGAGAAGACGAGAAAGCTCCCCTTCCTGCCAGGGGACCTCATCTGCAATGCAGATCTGCACCACGCCGCTGCCGAGCTTACGCCGCAGCAGAGAGGTGCCATCAAACCGCTGCAGCTCCTTACGAAGACCCAGGGTCTGGACACTACCAACCCGTCCAACTTCCCCGATGCTCCTTTGCTGATCACGTTCGTCAGGAAGACGAAAATTCGCCGCACGAAATCCATGTGGCGAATGATAGAAGCAGCAAAGGATGCGATCCTGGGTCTAACGTTGGTGGAAGAAGGGCACGACTCCCTCGACGATCTGAGGGATAAATGTGAAGGGAGGATCCCCATTTACGTCCACCCTTGTTTTTATAGAGCGTTAAAGTTAACCTTCCCCCTGGATGTCGGGGGCATCTCCCGAGACGGCCGCGCGTCGTCAGAATTGCTCACTGGCAATATCGGGCATGCCGTCGGCATCCTCACTGACAAAGACTTTAGGCCGCTGATTGACACTGACTAGTGCAATGGCTACGACCTTGAAACTAGGAAGCTTGAACGCGAGAGGCTTGAGATCCTTAAGCAAGGCAGCCCGCATACTGGGGGATCTCAAGGCTCTTGAATTAGATGTGGCTGCGGTACAGGAAACTCACTATGTTTCGATGGACGATCACCGACTGCTGTCGGAACATTTCGATGTTTTTTCAGCTTTTGGTGACCGTTCTGCTCGGGGAGTTTCGCTGTTAGTTAGACGCACTCTGTTAGCAAGGGTAAACGTTGTTCACGCGGATGCTGATGGCAGACTGGTCGTGGCTGATGTTGCCGTGAATAGTGCCATGTTTCGAATCGTCGCGGTTTATGCGCCCAATTCCATTCGTGAGAGGGTTTCCTTTTTCCGAGGGTTGGAGGGGTTTCTCGGTGGTTCGGAGCGGCTAATCCTAGTGGGAGATTGGAATGCCATCCTTGATCCCAGGATAGATAAGGTGGGGGGACCTAGTGGGTCGGATAGGTGTGAGACAAGTCTGTCTGATCTGATGGCACAATGCGATCTGGTCGACAGATTTCGTATCGATCACCCAGGGCGGGAGATGTGGACGTGGCTCGCTAGCGGCACTTTCCTTTCAAGTACTTACTTGGATAGATTGCTAATTAGAAGAGGCAACGTAGATTATATCTCTTGTCCCACGTTCCACTGGTTAGGCCATTCTGACCACAAGCTACTTGTGGCCAGTCTGGAGTTAGGCCCTAAGACACATAAGGTAGCTAGCTACTGGAAGTTAAATACCTCCTTACTGGAGATACGTGACTTCCGGGAGCAGCTATCTCTTAACTTTCAAAAGGGATTAGTGGGGGCGGTAACCGGGAGTAAGTGGTGGGTTAACGCCAAAGTTGGCATTAGGCGCTTTTCTGTTCAATATAGCCAACGCCTCGCCTTAAATAAGGCAGAAACAGAAAAGCGTTTAGAAACTAAGCTGGCCCGGGCGGTGGCTGGGGGGGATTCCCTAGGCATAGAACTAGCTAAGGGGGACCTGAAACGTGCGGCTAACGTGCGGTATGAAGGTCAAGTAGTTAGAGCTAGGCTAGATAGAGTGTCCAACGAAGCCGTGAATGTGGACGCGCAAGAGCGTAGAACTCCACTTCGTCGCAGCTCGGTCGGTCTCATTCGTCAAGTCAAACACCCGGAAGGACACACCCTTGTGTCGGCTCGGGAGATTTGCCGGGGATTTCGTGAGCATTTCATGGAACGGTTCACCCAACTGCCCGGACTCCGCGTCGAGGAGTTTGGCAGCTATTTAGCTGGCTCGCCCCGCCTGGAGGCGGCCCGAGCGGCTAGCTGTGATGGGCGCGTTACAGAGTGTGAGGTCTTGGCTGCACTGAAGCAGGTCGGCTACGACAAATCGCCGGGACTCGATGGTTTGCCCTATGAATTGTTCTTGAGGCTGTCGCACATCTTCGTACCTATTCTGGTCAATGTTTTCAATCACTGGTTTGAACAGGGTTCCATCCCCGGTCAAGTCACCAAGGGAGTGATCACATTGCTTCAGAAAAAGGGCCAAGATGGTGGGGAATTAGACGATTACAGGCCCATAACTCTGCTAAACACAGATTTAAAGATTTTGGCCAAAGTTCTTGCAAATCGGTTGCAGCTTGTTATCGCTGAGTTGGTCGAACCTGATCAGAATTATGCTGTGAAGGGGAGATCGATTCAAAACAACTTGCATCTGATGCGCACGATCATAGAGGGATTAGAAGACGACACCGAAGCCGCGCTGATCAATTTAGATCAGTCCAAAGCTTTTGACAGGGTCGACCATCGGTTCCTGGGATCTGTTTTAGAGGCCTCCGGTTTTACACCGGACTTCCGCAGATGGATCTCCATTTTGTATCGCGGGCCGACGGCAGTGGTGCAAGTGAATGGAATGCGATCGGAGTCTTTTGCCGTCTCTCGGTCGGTACGTCAGGGATGTCCGCTGTCTCCCCTGCTTTACGTCCTTGCCTTGGAGCCTTTTCTCCGCAGGCTTAGGATCGGGGAGCCTGGACTGGCCCTACGCGGTATTGCTCTTCCTGGCGGTGCGCGAGCCAGGGTATCCGCGTATGCCGATGATGTCACCGTGTTTGTGTCGTGCTTTCGAGACATTCTCGCGGTGACTAAGGCACTCAGAAGGTACGAAAAAGTGACAGGGGCCAAAGTCAACCTTAGCAAATCCAATGGCCTAAGGTTGGCTGCCTGGAGTGGCGCGGCTGCGCTCCCGGGCCTTTTCAACTGGACTGACGGCCCGGTTCGGATCCTCGGCGTATGGTTCGGACCCGGTCTCCAGCTTGATAAGAACTGGTCGGAAGTACAGTCTAAGGTCGAAGCGTCTGTAAGGATTTGGCTTCGAAGGGGGCTTTCCCTTAAAGGTCGGGCTGAGGCGTGCGTCACGTACGTCTTTCCGCTCATCCTTTACCGATTGGCTGTACTACCTCTGCCTGCGGACCGCCGAGCGGTTTTAACGCGTCTCCTTTTCTCGCTTTTGTGGGCAAAGGGGAAGCCGCTAGTCCGTAGACAGGTCTGTACTCAACGTCCTGATGTGGGAGGCTTGGGAATGCCCGACTTGGCGAGCCATTTGTATGCCGAGCGGTTATCATTCCTGAGCCGAACCTTGACAGAGGAGTCTGCGTGGGGCCCTGCGGTTGGAAGCGCTTTTCCTAACCTCATCCCTGACCACTTGGCCGAATGCCGACGTAAGCCAAGGAGTCAATCGCAGTTCTTCAACGAATGCCGAGCTGCGCTCAGAGTGCTGCCGGGGTCCAGTGACCTCGCCCGGTCTAGAAGGACATTCTATCGGGAGTTAGTGGTGGGGACCGCTTCGGATCCTCTTGGGGAGCGACTTGGATTGTCGGAGGAGGAGGCTCGCTCTCAGTGGAATTGGGCGCCAGGCAGGAGCTATCTCAATAATTCTGAGTTCTCTCTGACCTGGCGATTGGTTCGAAATGTGTTACCCCTCAATGACATACGATTCAAAATTGGTATGGCTATCAGCCCCTTTTGCCCACGTTGCGAGGAAGATGAAATTGAAACGGCGGAACATGCCTTTTTCACCTGCTCCAAACTTCGTGAATTTTGGACGTATGTCGGCGAGGTGACGGCTCGCATCACCCCCGATCGGGTGACGTGCTTGGATTTAGCATCCGTTGTCTTCAACATGGACCCCTTGTGGCCCAGGGAGAAACGTATGGTTTTGCTCGCGATCTTAGCCGTAACTAGACTCGTGGTGTATACTTCTCGCTTAGAGATAGGGCGTGGGGGGGTGCCGCCTTCTTATTATGATTTGATTTCGTATTTTAAACACCAGCTTAAAATCAAAATCAAATCTGATAGAAGGAGGTTGCCTTCTTCACTTTTCAAAAGTAGGTGGATACACACCGCTAGTTTATGCGTGTTCACGCGGAATAGATTCGAGTTCGTGTTCCCTGCCTAGGCATGGCACACAGCGACCTCAAAGTCTCTTTGTCGAAAAAACAACCCCTTTTTAAAAAAAAAAACTGACCAGCAAATTCTTTGGCGCAGTCCCTATTAGCTAGTAGCGTAAATGAGCTCTCTGTCCCCAGATTTATTTTAGGTGTCAGAACTCCTTCAGGATGCCCGTTCCCTAATTTATTTTATATCCCTGACCCGCCCTAAAAGTACTTATCCGGAAGGACACCGCACATCCCGTCAAACCCATCCCTCCATTTCTTTTGCCCCCATAGAAACGCCCACTCCCAATTAGGAACTGACTCTCTTGCTTTCGGTTTTTACCGGAAGACAGCGAGCATTTCATACCTTAGATAGGTGGGGGGGACCCTACTAACTTATCTTAATTAGCATTTTCCTTGTTTCTTTATTTTTACCATCACTTTTATTTTTATTTATTTTTGGGGGATTATTTAAGGCTTAGTTTTTTGTTCTCCCACTCCCATCATCACACATGTACATAATCTTTGTAAATAAAATTCATTGAAACACCTGGGGATATTTTAAGTAGCTTAAGTCCATAGAGTGAATGTGGTATTATGGTGACTGAAACTAGTTTCTAGGGTATTCATAGACCAAGTGGACGACCCCCGACCCCCATCTTCCCCCCCATACCCCCTTTTGGCCTTGTGCCACATCTAAATTTTTTGTACATGTATAAATTTTTTGGATAAATAAATTGATTTTCTCCCGCCTTTTAAAATCTTGACTCGTCTTGTATTTTTTCAGGCAACTCTTAGGCAATCACTTGTGATTGCCTAAGAGGAGACCAGCTACTTGGGCCCCGCCCAGTTTAAAGCTAAATCATCAGGGGACTCTCTCTGTCCCCTTAGACTAGCCCCTGTTGGGCAATTTGTCTCTTCACACCCCTCTTGGGTGGCCGCCCCTGTTGGGCGGTTCCATTGTATTAATCTTTTTGTTCCCTTCTCTTGCAGGTGTCCAACCCCCAGGCTTGACTTAAGCAGCTGGCAGGTTTCGGGTCTGACTTACGTACCTTTTGGCGACGGTCTTCCTGAATCCGAATCGGCGGGTCTCTAGCCGGGAGTTGGATGGAAGAGGGGAGGAGTGGTCCGGGCTCTGCTGCAGAGTCTTTGTCTAGCCCGGGCTCCTTTTCCGAACTGAGGCGACGGTCTCAGGTCGGGGAGGGAGCAGACCTCAAACAGCAGGACGGTCACGCCGCCATAGGCGTCGTGCCCAGTACGTCCGCCAGTGCCGCTCCCAGCACTGAAAGTAGATCAGGGTCTGCCGCCTTAGGCGGGAGCCCTGTTAGCTTGCACGCTGCTGTCCCCGGCAGCTCCACCCAGGATAGCTCAGATCCTAGAGGTGATCTGGGTCGGTGGGAACGACTCCCCACTGTA
This sequence comes from Sepiola atlantica, assembly GCA_963556195.1. NCBI lineage: Eukaryota > Metazoa > Mollusca > Cephalopoda > Sepiida > Sepiolidae > Sepiola > Sepiola atlantica. Next base: position 94,876,799 of record OY744533.1, read on the forward strand.
CCAATCGCTCGCCGGGCTTCAACCGTCAGCCCGCCTGGTAGTAGGCGAAAAGGCCGCCTGCCTCCAGGAGTAAGAGCGACCCGGTCGGTGGAGTCCCACAAAGAAGGGGCCACCGACCCAGATCAGCCGCCAGCCCACATTGACAGGGACTCTGCTCAATGCCGCAACCTCACCCAAGAACTCTTTGGAAGTGACAGCAGCATTTGCAGCGACAGCAGTGTCTGCAGCGACCACAGCCCTGTGAGCAGTCGTGGCAGTAGCAGAGACAGCAGCATGGAAGTTCTGCAGCTGACTCCAGATGGCCCGGCCAGGGCTAGCATGCGGCAGTCCAGGCCGAGGAAGATGGGGGCTGCTCGCACCGTCACTAAAAAAGGAGCAGCGGATGTCGCTGGCAAGAGAGGAACCAAGGCGGCCACTCCGCCGGCAACAACGCCGGAAACAGCTCCAAAGGAGTGGCCGTCCCTCTCATCAACACCAGCGGAGACACCCAATTCATGGGCGATACCTCCCGGGCAGAAGACGCCGTCACCGTCGAAGACACCTACAACTCCGACGGCAACTATCACTCCTGCCCAACCATCACCAAAAGACCAGTGGGGACCCCAGTCGCAAAGAAGCCCATCAGAATACCGTCGGTTGTTCGAGTCTAAGTACAAGGAACTAACCGACGGTAGCGTTATCAAAGCAGCGCCAGGAGCGGTGGAACGGCTAGCGAAGCGAATTGTTTCGCTAGTCACCATCGACTCCAGAACCAAAGGGCTTGCTGGGGTCCAAATCGAGACAGTAGGGGAAATCCTATGGTCCCTAAAAGTCCCGGCGACATACATTTGCCGTCGAGGTTTCGCGACCTGGGACTTGCTACTCCCCTCGGAACAAGAAGCGGAGAAATTGGCCAGGGCCGACCTGAGGCATAAACATCTGATCCTCAGGCCGGAGTACTTGAGCAGGAGGAGGACACTAGTCACTGTCCTCGGCGTCCCCTGCTATATTGACTCGGAGCAACTAGGTGCAGTGATGAGCCAATATGGGGACGTCGAAGCCATAATCCCGGTCCGCGGTCCCCATAACCTAATGGTAGGGGACTACAAAATTAAAATGCGTTTGGACCGGGATGGCTTCAACAAGATACCGCCACTGCTCAAGTGCGACTCCTGGTCGATGTCTATCATCGTCGAGGGCAGGAGGCCACATTGCTGGCACTGCGAGCAGAAGGGGCATATGGCGAAAGACTGCCCAAAAAAGGCGCCAATCAAGAAGACCCCTTCTGCCGCAGCCCCGGGAGGTCCAGCGGCATCAGCAGCTCCTAGAACTGAAAAGGACGAGGAGGGTTTCACCCCAGTGGTACGAAAGAACAAACCACAGAAGCCCTCCTCCAAAGTGCAGCCCTCTGAAGTAAAAGGGATGCGGGGTCCCGCTAAGTCAATGAGCGAGGATATGCCCACCGATAAGGAGCCGCAGCAAACATCTGGCACGGCAGCGGCCACCAAACGGAAGACAGAGGCTCCCCTGTCACTACCTTCGTCAACATCATCATCGTCCGACTCGGAAGGGGAGAAGATGGAGGGTGACGCTGGCCCGGCCCCGGCTCGAGAGACAGTGAAAAAGTTCACCCGGGACAGAAAGGTGGCCAAACGTGCCGTTTCACAAGAAAAAGAGGCTGGGCCCCAATCCCCCGCCCCGATGTCCGTAGAGATGACTATCTCTCCTGCTCAGTCCCCCGAATCCCCAAAACCTAAACCCACCACTGAGCAGAAATCCCCTTCCCCCACTGAAACTCCCCCAGCTAGTTCCCGCTCTCTGTCTCGAAAGGAAGAGTCGGGGTCCAAAACTCCCAATGTGGCCAAACAGGCCAAGAAACAAAAAGCGTCGCCCTCCCCTACAAGAAAGGAGAAGACGAGAAAGCTCCCCTTCCTGCCAGGGGACCTCATCTGCAATGCAGATCTGCACCACGCCGCTGCCGAGCTTACGCCGCAGCAGAGAGGTGCCATCAAACCGCTGCAGCTCCTTACGAAGACCCAGGGTCTGGACACTACCAACCCGTCCAACTTCCCCGATGCTCCTTTGCTGATCACGTTCGTCAGGAAGACGAAAATTCGCCGCACGAAATCCATGTGGCGAATGATAGAAGCAGCAAAGGATGCGATCCTGGGTCTAACGTTGGTGGAAGAAGGGCACGACTCCCTCGACGATCTGAGGGATAAATGTGAAGGGAGGATCCCCATTTACGTCCACCCCTCGTTTTATAGAGCTTTAAAGTTAACCTTCCCCCTGGATGTCGGGGGCATCTCCCGAGACGGCCGCGCGTCGTCAGAATTGCTCACTGGCAATATCGGGCATGCCGTCGGCATCCTCACTGACAAAGACTTTAGGCCGCTGATTGACACTGACTAGTGCAATGGCTACGACCTTGAAACTAGGAAGCTTGAACGCGAGAGGCTTGAGATCCTTAAGCAAAGCAGCCCGCTTACTGGGGGATCTCAAGGCTTTTGAATTAGATGTGGCTGCGGTACAGGAAACTCACTATGTTTCGATGGACGATCATCGACTGCTGTCGGAACATTTCGATGTTTTTTCAGCATTTGGTGACCGTTCTGCTCGGGGAGTTTCGCTGTTAGTTAGACGCACTCTGTTAGCAAGGGTAAACGTTGTTCACGCGGATGCTGATGGCAGACTGGTCGTGGCTGATGTTGCCGTGAATAGTGCCATGTTTCGAATCGTCGCGGTTTATGCGCCCAATTCCATTCGTGAGAGGGTTTCCTTTTTCCGAGGGTTGGAGGGGTTTCTCGGTGGTTCGGAGCGGCTAATCCTAGTGGGAGATTGGAATGCCATCCTTGATCCCAGGATAGATAAGGTGGGGGGACCTAGTGGGTCGGATAGGTGTGAGACAAGTCTGTCTGATCTGATGGCACAATGCGATCTGGTCGACAGATTTCGTATCGATCACCCAGGGCGGGAGATGTGGACGTGGCTCGCTAGCGGCACTTTCCTTTCAAGTACTTACTTGGATAGATTGCTAATTAGAAGAGGCAACGTAGATTATATCTCTTGTCCCACGTTCCACTGGTTAGGCCATTCTGACCACAAGCTACTTGTGGCCAGTCTGGAGTTAGGCCCTAAGACACACAAGGTAGCTAGCTACTGGAAGTTAAATACCTCCTTACTGGAGATACGTGACTTCCGGGAGCAGCTATCTCTTAACTTTCAAAAGGGATTAGTGGGGGCGGTAACCGGGAGTAAGTGGTGGGTTAACGCCAAAGTTGGCATTAGGCGCTTTTCTGTTCAATATAGCCAACGCCTCGCCTTAAATAAGGCAGAAACAGAAAAGCGTTTAGAAACTAAGCTGGCCCGGGCGGTGGCTGGGGGGGATTCCCTAGGCATAGAACTAGCTAAGGGGGACCTGAAACGTGCGGCTAACGTGCGGTATGAAGGTCAAGTAGTTAGAGCTAGGCTAGATAGAGTGTCCAACGAAGCCGTGAATGTGGACGCGCAAGAGCGTAGAACTCCACTTCGTCGCAGCTCGGTCGGTCTCATTCGTCAAGTCAAACACCCGGAAGGACACACCCTTGTGTCGGCTCGGGAGATTTGCCGGGGATTTCGTGAGCATTTCATGGAACGGTTCACCCAACTGCCCGGACTCCGCGTCGAGGAGTTTGGCAGCTATTTAGCTGGCTCGCCCCGCCTGGAGGCGGCCCGAGCGGCTAGCTGTGATGGGCGCGTTACAGAGTGTGAGGTCTTGGCTGCACTGAAGCAGGTCGGCTACGACAAATCGCCGGGACTCGATGGTTTGCCCTATGAATTGTTCTTGAGGCTGTCGCACATCTTCGTACCTATTCTGGTCAATGTTTTCAATCACTGGTTTGAACAGGGTTCCATCCCCGGTCAAGTCACCAAGGGAGTGATCACATTGCTTCAGAAAAAGGGCCAAGATGGTGGGGAATTAGACGATTACAGGCCCATAACTCTGCTAAACACAGATTTAAAGATTTTGGCCAAAGTTCTTGCAAATCGGTTGCAGCTTGTTATCGCTGAGTTGGTCGAACCTGATCAGAATTATGCTGTGAAGGGGAGATCGATTCAAAACAACTTGCATCTGATGCGCACGATCATAGAGGGATTAGAAGACGACACCGAAGCCGCGCTGATCAATTTAGATCAGTCCAAAGCTTTTGACAGGGTCGACCATCGGTTCCTGGGATCTGTTTTAGAGGCCTCCGGTTTTACACCGGACTTCCGCAGATGGATCTCCATTTTGTATCGCGGGCCGACGGCAGTGGTGCAAGTGAATGGAATGCGATCGGAGTCTTTTGCCGTCTCTCGGTCGGTACGTCAGGGATGTCCGCTGTCTCCCCTGCTTTACGTCCTTGCCTTGGAGCCTTTTCTCCGCAGGCTTAGGATCGGGGAGCCTGGACTGGCCCTACGCGGTATTGCTCTTCCTGGCGGTGCGCGAGCCAGGGTATCCGCGTATGCCGATGATGTCACCGTGTTTGTGTCGTGCTTTCGAGACATTCTCGCGGTGACTAAGGCACTCAGAAGGTACGAAAAAGTGACAGGGGCCAAAGTCAACCTTAGCAAATCCAATGGCCTAAGGTTGGCTGCCTGGAGTGGCGCGGCTGCGCTCCCGGGCCTTTTCAACTGGACTGACGGCCCGGTTCGGATCCTCGGCGTATGGTTCGGACCCGGTCTCCAGCTTGATAAGAACTGGTCGGAAGTACAGTCTAAGGTCGAAGCGTCTGTAAGGATTTGGCTTCGAAGGGGGCTTTCCCTTAAAGGTCGGGCTGAGGCGTGCGTCACGTACGTCTTTCCGCTCATCCTTTACCGATTGGCTGTACTACCTCTGCCTGCGGACCGCCGAGCGGTTTTAACGCGTCTCCTTTTCTCGATTTTGTGGGCAAAGAGGAAGCCGCTAGTCCGTAGACAGGTCTGTACTCAACGTCCTGATGTGGGAGGCTTGGGAATGCCCGACTTGGCGAGCCATTTGTATGCCGAGCGGTTATCATTCCTGAGCCGAACCTTGACAGAGGAGTCTGCGTGGGGCCCTGCGGTTGGAAGCGCTTTTCCTAACCTCATCCCTGACCACTTGGCCGAATGCCGACGTAAGCCAAGGAGTCAATCGCAGTTCTTCAACGAATGCCGAGCTGCGCTCAGAGTGCTGCCGGGGTCCAGTGACCTCGCCCGGTCTAGAAGGACATTCTATCGGGAGTTAGTGGTGGGGACCGCTTCGGATCCTCTTGGGGAGCGACTTGGATTGTCGGAGGAGGAGGCTCGCTCTCAGTGGAATTGGGCGCCAGGCAGGAGCTATCTCAATAATTCTGAGTTCTCTCTGACCTGGCGATTGGTTCGAAATGTGTTACCCCTCAATGACATACGATTCAAAATTGGTATGGCTATCAGCCCCTTTTGCCCACGTTGCGAGGAAGATGAAATTGAAACGGCGGAACATGCCTTTTTCACCTGCTCCAAACTTCGTGAATTTTGGACGTATGTCGGCGAGGTGACGGCTCGCATCACCCCCGATCGGGTGACGTGCTTGGATTTAGCATCCGTGGTCTTCAACATGGACCCCTTGTGGCCCAGGGAGAAACGTATGGTTTTGCTCGCGATCTTAGCCGTAGCTAGACTCGTGGTGTATACTTCTCGCTTAGAGATAGGGCGTGGGGGGGCGCCGCCTTCTTATTATGATTTGATTTCGTATTTTAAACACCAGCTTAAAATCAAAATCAAATCTGATAGAAGGAGGTTGCCTTCTCCACTTTTCGAAAGTAGGTGGATACACACCGCTAGCTTATGCGTGTTCACGCGGAATAGATTCGAGTTCGTGTTCCCTGCCTAGGCATGGCACACAGCGACCTTAAAGCATCTTTGTCGAAAAACAAAAATCCCCTTAAAAACTGACCAGTAAATTTTGGGCGCAGTCCCTATTAGCTAGTAGCGTAAATGAGCTCTTTGCCCCCAGCTTTATTTTAGGTGTCAGAACTCCTTCAGGATGCCCGCTCCCTAATTTATTTTACATCCCCGACCCGCCATAATAGTTCTTATCCTGAAGGACACCGCACATCCCGACAAACCCATCCCTCCATTTCTTTTGCCCCCATAGAAACGCCCACTCCCAATTAGGAGCTTACTCTCTTGCTTTCGGTCTGTACCAGAAGACAGCGAGCAGCTCATACTCTAGATAGGATGGGGGGTACCTTACTAACACACCTTAATTAGCATTTTCTTTGGTTCTTTATTTTTATCATCACTTTTATTTTTATTTATTTTTGGGGGATTATTTAAGGCTTAGTTTTTTGTTCTCCCACTCCCATCATCACACATGTAAATATCTATTGTAAATAAAATTCATTGAAACACCTGGGGATATTTTAAGTAGCTTAAGTCCATAGAGTGAATGTGGTATTGTGGTGACTGAAACTAGTTTTTAGGGTATTCATAGACCAAGTGGACGACCCCCGACCCCCATCTTCCCCCCCATACCCCTTTTTGGCCTTGTGCCACATCTGATTATTTATGTACAAATTTTTGGATAAATAAATTGATTTTCTCCCGCCTTTTAAAATCTTGACTCGTCTTGTATTTTTTCAGGCAACTCTTAGGCAATCACTTGTGATTGCCTAAGAGGAGACCAGCTACTTGGGCCCCGCCCAGTTTAAAGCTAAATCATCAGGGGACTCTCTCTGTCCCCTTAGACTAGCCCCTGTTGGGCAATTTGTCTCTTCACACCCCTCTTGGGTGGCCGCCCCTGTTGGGCGGTTCCATTGTATTAATATTTTGTTCCCTTCTCTTGCAGGTGTCCAACCCCCAGGCTTGACTTAAGCAGCTGGCAGGTTTCGGGTCTGACTTACGTACCTTTTGGCGACGGTCTTCCTGAATCCGAATCGGCGGGTCTCTAGCCGGGAGTTGGATGGAAGAGGGGAGGAGTGGTCCGGGCTCTGCTGCAGAGTCTTTGTCTAGCCCGGGCTCCTTTTCCGAACTGAGGCGACGGTCTCAGGTCGGGGAGGGAGCAGACCTCAAACAGCAGGACGGTCACGCCGCCATAGGCGTCGTGCCCAGTACGTCCGCCAGTGCCGCTCCCAGCACTGAAAGTAGATCAGGGTCTGCCGCCTTAGGCGGGAGCCCTGTTAGCTTGCACGCTGCTGTCCCCGGCAGCTCCACCCAGGATAGCTCAGATCTTAGAGGTGATCTGGGTCGGTGGGAACGACTCCCCACTGCACCAATCGCTCGTCGGGCTTCAACCGTCAGCCCGCCTGGTAGTAGGCGAAAAGGCCGCCTGCCTCCAGGAGTAAGAGCGACCCGGTCGGTGGAGTCCCACAAAGAAGGGGCCACCGACCCAGATCAGCCGCCAGCCCACATTGACAGGGACTCTGCTCAATGCCGCAACCTCACCCAAGAACTCTTTGGAAGTGACAGCAGCATTTGCAGCGACAGCAGTGTCTGCAGCGACCACAGCCCTGTGAGCAGTCGTGGCAGTAGCAGAGACAGCAGCATGGAAGTTCTGCAGCTGACTCCAGATGGCCCGGCCAAGGCTAGCATGCGGCAGTCTAGGCCGAGGAAGATGGGGGCTGCTCGCACCGTCACCAAAAAAGGAGCAGCGGATGTCGCTGGCAAGAGAGGAACCAAGGCGGCCACTCCGCCGGCAACAACGCCGGAAACAGCTCCAAAGGAGTGGCCGTCCCTCTCATCAACACCAGCGGAGACACCCAATTCATGGGCGATACCTCCCGGGCAGAAGACGCCGTCGCCGACGAAGGCTGTAACACCTACAACTCCGGCGCAAACCAACTCTCCTGCCCAATCACCTAAAGACCAGTGGGGACCCCAGTCGCAAAGAAGCCCGTCAGAATACCGTCGGTTGTTCGAGTCTAAGTACAAGGAACTAACCGACGGTAGCGTTATCAAAGCAGCGCCAGGAGCGGTGGAACGGCTAGCGAAGCGAATTGTTTCGCTAGTCACCATCGACTCCAGAACCAAAGGGCTGGCTGGGCTCCAGATCGAAACGGTAGGGGAGATTTTATGGTCCCTGAAAGTCCCGGCGACATATATTTGCCGTCGAGGTTTCGCAACCTGGGACCTTTTACTCCCCTCTGAACAGGAAGCAGAGAAGTTGGCCAGAGCCGACCTGAGGCATAAACATCTGATCCTCAGGCCGGAGTACTTGAGCAGGAGGAGGACACTAGTCACTGTCCTCGGCGTCCCCTGCTATATTGACTCGGAGCAACTAGGTGCAGTGATGAGTCAATATGGGGACGTCGAAGCCATAATCCCGGTCCGCGGTCCCCATAACCTAATGGTAGGGGACTACAAAATTAAAATGCGTTTGGACCGGGATGGCTTCAACAAGATACCGCCACTGCTCAAGTGCGACTCCTGGTCGATGTCTATCATCGTCGAGGGCAGGAGGCCACATTGCTGGCACTGCGAGCAGAAGGGGCATATGGCGAAAGACTGCCCAAAAAAGGCGCCAATCAAGAAGACCCCTTCTGCCGCAGCCCCGGGAGGTCCAGCGGCATCAGTAGCTCCTAGAACTGATAAGGACGAGGAGGGTTTCACCCCAGTGGTTCGAAAGAACAAACCACAGAAGCCCTCCTCCAAAGTGCAGCCCTCTGAAGTAAAAGGGATGCGGGGTCCCGCCAAGTCAATGAGCGAGGATATGCCCACCGATAAGGAGCCGCAGCAAACATCTGGCACGGCAGCGGCCACCAAACGGAAGACAGAGGCTCCCCTGTCACTACCTTCATCAACATCATCATCGTCCGACTCGGAAGGGGAGAAGATGGAGGGTGACGCTTGCCCGGCCCCGGCTCGAGAGACAGAGAAAAAGTTCACCCGGGACAGAAAAGTGGCCAAACGTGCCGTTTCACAATCCAAAGAGGCTGGGCCCCAATCCCCCGCCCCAATGTCCGTAGAGATGACTATCTCTCCTGCTCAGTCCCCCGAATCCCCCAAACCTAAACCCACCACTGAGCAGAAATCCCCTTCCCCCACTAAAACTCCCCCAGCTAGTTCCCGCTCTCTGTCTCGAAAGGAAGAGTCGGGGTCCAAAACTCCCAATGTGGCCAAACAGGCCAAGAAACAAAAAGCGTCGCCCTCTCCTACAAGAAAGGAGAAGACGAGAAAGCTCCCCTTCCTGCCAGGGGACCTCATCTGCAATGCAGATCTGCACCACGCCGCTGCCGAGCTTACGCCGCAGCAGAGAGGTGCCATCAAACCGCTGCAGCTCCTTACGAAGACCCAGGGTCTGGACACTACCAACCCGTCCAACTTCCCCGATGCTCCTTTGCTGATCACGTTCGTCAGGAAGACGAAAATTCGCCGCACGAAATCCATGTGGCGAATGATAGAAGCAGCAAAGGATGCGATCCTGGGTCTAACGTTGGTGGAAGAAGGGCACGACTCCCTCGACGATCTGAGGGATAAATGTGAAGGGAGGATCCCCATTTACGTCCACCCCTCGTTTTATAGAGCTTTAAAGTTAACCTTCCCCCTGGATGTCGGGGGCATCTCCCGAGACGGCCGCGCGTCGTCAGAATTGCTCACTGGCAATATCGGGCATGCCGTCGGCATCCTCACTGACAAAGACTTTAGGCCGCTGATTGACACTGACTAGTGCAATGGCTACGACCTTGAAACTAGGAAGCTTGAACGCGAGAGGCTTGAGATCCTTAAGCAAAGCAGCCCGCTTACTGGGGGATCTCAAGGCTTTTGAATTAGATGTGGCTGCGGTACAGGAAACTCACTATGTTTCGATGGACGATCATCGACTGCTGTCGGAACATTTCGATGTTTTTTCAGCATTTGGTGACCGTTCTGCTCGGGGAGTTTCGCTGTTAGTTAGACGCACTCTGTTAGCAAGGGTAAACGTTGTTCACGCGGATGCTGATGGCAGACTGGTCGTGGCTGATGTTGCCGTGAATAGTGCCATGTTTCGAATCGTCGCGGTTTATGCGCCCAATTCCATTCGTGAGAGGGTTTCCTTTTTCCGAGGGTTGGAGGGGTTTCTCGGTGGTTCGGAGCGGCTAATCCTAGTGGGAGATTGGAATGCCATCCTTGATCCCAGGATAGATAAGGTGGGGGGACCTAGTGGGTCGGATAGGTGTGAGACAAGTCTGTCTGATCTGATGGCACAATGCGATCTGGTCGACAGATTTCGTATCGATCACCCAGGGCGGGAGATGTGGACGTGGCTCGCTAGCGGCACTTTCCTTTCAAGTACTTACTTGGATAGATTGCTAATTAGAAGAGGCAACGTAGATTATATCTCTTGTCCCACGTTCCACTGGTTAGGCCATTCTGACCACAAGCTACTTGTGGCCAGTCTGGAGTTAGGCCCTAAGACACACAAGGTAGCTAGCTACTGGAAGTTAAATACCTCCTTACTGGAGATACGTGACTTCCGGGAGCAGCTATCTCTTAACTTTCAAAAGGGATTAGTGGGGGCGGTAACCGGGAGTAAGTGGTGGGTTAACGCCAAAGTTGGCATTAGGCGCTTTTCTGTTCAATATAGCCAACGCCTCGCCTTAAATAAGGCAGAAACAGAAAAGCGTTTAGAAACTAAGCTGGCCCGGGCGGTGGCTGGGGGGGATTCCCTAGGCATAGAACTAGCTAAGGGGGACCTGAAACGTGCGGCTAACGTGCGGTATGAAGGTCAAGTAGTTAGAGCTAGGCTAGATAGAGTGTCCAACGAAGCCGTGAATGTGGACGCGCAAGAGCGTAGAACTCCACTTCGTCGCAGCTCGGTCGGTCTCATTCGTCAAGTCAAACACCCGGAAGGACACACCCTTGTGTCGGCTCGGGAGATTTGCCGGGGATTTCGTGAGCATTTCATGGAACGGTTCACCCAACTGCCCGGACTCCGCGTCGAGGAGTTTGGCAGCTATTTAGCTGGCTCGCCCCGCCTGGAGGCGGCCCGAGCGGCTAGCTGTGATGGGCGCGTTACAGAGTGTGAGGTCTTGGCTGCACTGAAGCAGGTCGGCTACGACAAATCGCCGGGACTCGATGGTTTGCCCTATGAATTGTTCTTGAGGCTGTCGCACATCTTCGTACCTATTCTGGTCAATGTTTTCAATCACTGGTTTGAACAGGGTTCCATCCCCGGTCAAGTCACCAAGGGAGTGATCACATTGCTTCAGAAAAAGGGCCAAGATGGTGGGGAATTAGACGATTACAGGCCCATAACTCTGCTAAACACAGATTTAAAGATTTTGGCCAAAGTTCTTGCAAATCGGTTGCAGCTTGTTATCGCTGAGTTGGTCGAACCTGATCAGAATTATGCTGTGAAGGGGAGATCGATTCAAAACAACTTGCATCTGATGCGCACGATCATAGAGGGATTAGAAGACGACACCGAAGCCGCGCTGATCAATTTAGATCAGTCCAAAGCTTTTGACAGGGTCGACCATCGGTTCCTGGGATCTGTTTTAGAGGCCTCCGGTTTTACACCGGACTTCCGCAGATGGATCTCCATTTTGTATCGCGGGCCGACGGCAGTGGTGCAAGTGAATGGAATGCGATCGGAGTCTTTTGCCGTCTCTCGGTCGGTACGTCAGGGATGTCCGCTGTCTCCCCTGCTTTACGTCCTTGCCTTGGAGCCTTTTCTCCGCAGGCTTAGGATCGGGGAGCCTGGACTGGCCCTACGCGGTATTGCTCTTCCTGGCGGTGCGCGAGCCAGGGTATCCGCGTATGCCGATGATGTCACCGTGTTTGTGTCGTGCTTTCGAGACATTCTCGCGGTGACTAAGGCACTCAGAAGGTACGAAAAAGTGACAGGGGCCAAAGTCAACCTTAGCAAATCCAATGGCCTAAGGTTGGCTGCCTGGAGTGGCGCGGCTGCGCTCCCGGGCCTTTTCAACTGGACTGACGGCCCGGTTCGGATCCTCGGCGTATGGTTCGGACCCGGTCTCCAGCTTGATAAGAACTGGTCGGAAGTACAGTCTAAGGTCGAAGCGTCTGTAAGGATTTGGCTTCGAAGGGGGCTTTCCCTTAAAGGTCGGGCTGAGGCGTGCGTCACGTACGTCTTTCCGCTCATCCTTTACCGATTGGCTGTACTACCTCTGCCTGCGGACCGCCGAGCGGTTTTAACGCGTCTCCTTTTCTCGATTTTGTGGGCAAAGGGGAAGCCGCTAGTCCGTAGACAGGTCTGTACTCAACGTCCTGATGTGGGAGGCTTGGGAATGCCCGACTTGGCGAGCCATTTGTATGCCGAGCGGTTATCATTCCTGAGCCGAACCTTGACAGAGGAGTCTGCGTGGGGCCCTGCGGTTGGAAGCGCTTTTCCTAACCTCATCCCTGACCACTTGGCCGAATGCCGACGTAAGCCAAGGAGTCAATCGCAGTTCTTCAACGAATGCCGAGCTGCGCTCAGAGTGCTGCCGGGGTCCAGTGACCTCGCCCGGTCTAGAAGGACATTCTATCGGGAGTTAGTGGTGGGGACCGCTTCGGATCCTCTTGGGGAGCGACTTGGATTGTCGGAGGAGGAGGCTCGCTCTCAGTGGAATTGGGCGCCAGGCAGGAGCTATCTCAATAATTCTGAGTTCTCTCTGACCTGGCGATTGGTTCGAAATGTGTTACCCCTCAATGACATACGATTCAAAATTGGTATGGCTATCAGCCCCTTTTGCCCACGTTGCGAGGAAGATGAAATTGAAACGGCGGAACATGCCTTTTTCACCTGCTCCAAACTTCGTGAATTTTGGACGTATGTCGGCGAGGTGACGGCTCGCATCACCCCCGATCGGGTGACGTGCTTGGATTTAGCATCCGTGGTCTTCAACATGGACCCCTTGTGGCCCAGGGAGAAACGTATGGTTTTGCTCGCGATCTTAGCCGTAGCTAGACTCGTGGTGTATACTTCTCGCTTAGAGATAGGGCGTGGGGGGGCGCCGCCTTCTTATTATGATTTGATTTCGTATTTTAAACACCAGCTTAAAATCAAAATCAAATCTGATAGAAGGAGGTTGCCTTCTCCACTTTTCGAAAGTAGGTGGATACACACCGCTAGCTTATGCGTGTTCACGCGGAATAGATTCGAGTTCGTGTTCCCTGCCTAGGCATGGCACACAGCGACCTTAAAGCATCTTTGTCGAAAAACAAAAATCCCCTTAAAAACTGACCAGTAAATTTTGGGCGCAGTCCCTATTAGCTAGTAGCGTAAATGAGCTCTTTGCCCCCAGCTTTATTTTAGGTGTCAGAACTCCTTCAGGATGCCCGCTCCCTAATTTATTTTACATCCCCGACCCGCCATAATAGTTCTTATCCTGAAGGACACCGCACATCCCGACAAACCCATCCCTCCATTTCTTTTGCCCCCATAGAAACGCCCACTCCCAATTAGGAGCTTACTCTCTTGCTTTCGGTCTGTACCAGAAGACAGCGAGCAGCTCATACTCTAGATAGGATGGGGGGTACCTTACTAACACACCTTAATTAGCATTTTCTTTGGTTCTTTATTTTTATCATCACTTTTATTTTTATTTATTTTTGGGGGATTATTTAAGGCTTAGTTTTTTGTTCTCCCACTCCCATCATCACACATGTAAATATCTATTGTAAATAAAATTCATTGAAACACCTGGGGATATTTTAAGTAGCTTAAGTCCATAGAGTGAATGTGGTATTGTGGTGACTGAAACTAGTTTTTAGGGTATTCATAGACCAAGTGGACGACCCCCGACCCCCATCTTCCCCCCCATACCCCTTTTTGGCCTTGTGCCACATCTGATTATTTATGTACAAATTTTTGGATAAATAAATTGATTTTCTCCCGCCTTTTAAAATCTTGACTCGTCTTGTATTTTTTCAGGCAACTCTTAGGCAATCACTTGTGATTGCCTAAGAGGAGACCAGCTACTTGGGCCCCGCCCAGTTTAAAGCTAAATCATCAGGGGACTCTCTCTGTCCCCTTAGACTAGCCCCTGTTGGGCAATTTGTCTCTTCACACCCCTCTTGGGTGGCCGCCCCTGTTGCGCGGTTCCATTGTATTAATCTTTTTGTTCCCTTCTCTTGCAGGTGTCCAACCCCCAGGCTTGACTTAAGCAGCTGGCAGGTTTCGGGTCTGACTTACGTACCTTTTGGCGACGGTCTTCCTGAATCCGAATCGGCGGGTCTCTAGCCGGGAGTTGGATGGAAGAGGGGAGGAGTGGTCCGGGCTCTGCTGCAGAGTCTTTGTCTAGCCCGGGCTCCTTTTCCGAACTGAGGCGACGGTCTCAGGTCGGGGAGGGAGCAGACCTCAAACAGCAGGACGGTCACGCCGCCATAGGCGTCGTGCCCAGTACGTCCGCCAGTGCCGCTCCCAGCACTGAAAGTAGATCAGGGTCTGCCGCCTTAGGCGGGAGCCCTGTTAGCTTGCACGCTGCTGTCCCCGGCAGCTCCACCCAGGATAGCTCAGATCTTAGAGGTGATCTGGGTCGGTGGGAACGACTCCCCACTGCACCAATCGCTCGTCGGGCTTCAACCGTCAGCCCGCCTGGTAGTAGGCGAAAAGGCCGCCTGCCTCCAGGAGTAAGAGCGACCCGGTCGGTGGAGTCCCACAAAGAAGGGGCCACCGACCCAGATCAGCCGCCAGCCCACATTGACAGGGACTCTGCTCAATGCCGCAACCTCACCCAAGAACTCTTTGGAAGTGACAGCAGCATTTGCAGCGACAGCAGTGTCTGCAGCGACCACAGCCCTGTGAGCAGTCGTGGCAGTAGCAGAGACAGCAGCATGGAAGTTCTGCAGCTGACTCCAGATGGCCCGGCCAAGGCTAGCATGCGGCAGTCTAGGCCGAGGAAGATGGGGGCTGCTCGCACCGTCACCAAAAAAGGAGCAGCGGATGTCGCTGGCAAGAGAGGAACCAAGGCGGCCACTCCGCCGGCAACAACGCCGGAAACAGCTCCAAAGGAGTGGCCGTCCCTCTCATCAACACCAGCGGAGACACCCAATTCATGGGCGATACCTCCCGGGCAGAAGACGCCGTCGCCGACGAAGGCTGTAACACCTACAACTCCGGCGCAAACCAACTCTCCTGCCCAATCACCTAAAGACCAGTGGGGACCCCAGTCGCAAAGAAGCCCGTCAGAATACCGTCGGTTGTTCGAGTCTAAGTACAAGGAACTAACCGACGGTAGCGTTATCAAAGCAGCGCCAGGAGCGGTGGAACGGCTAGCGAAGCGAATTGTTTCGCTAGTCACCATCGACTCCAGAACCAAAGGGCTGGCTGGGCTCCAGATCGAAACGGTAGGGGAGATTTTATGGTCCCTGAAAGTCCCGGCGACATATATTTGCCGTCGAGGTTTCGCAACCTGGGACCTTTTACTCCCCTCTGAACAGGAAGCAGAGAAGTTGGCCAGAGCCGACCTGAGGCATAAACATCTGATCCTCAGGCCGGAGTACTTGAGCAGGAGGAGGACACTAGTCACTGTCCTCGGCGTCCCCTGCTATATTGACTCGGAGCAACTAGGTGCAGTGATGAGTCAATATGGGGACGTCGAAGCCATAATCCCGGTCCGCGGTCCCCATAACCTAATGGTAGGGGACTACAAAATTAAAATGCGTTTGGACCGGGATGGCTTCAACAAGATACCGCCACTGCTCAAGTGCGACTCCTGGTCGATGTCTATCATCGTCGAGGGCAGGAGGCCACATTGCTGGCACTGCGAGCAGAAGGGGCATATGGCGAAAGACTGCCCAAAAAAGGCGCCAATCAAGAAGACCCCTTCTGCCGCAGCCCCGGGAGGTCCAGCGGCATCAGTAGCTCCTAGAACTGATAAGGACGAGGAGGGTTTCACCCCAGTGGTTCGAAAGAACAAACCACAGAAGCCCTCCTCCAAAGTGCAGCCCTCTGAAGTAAAAGGGATGCGGGGTCCCGCCAAGTCAATGAGCGAGGATATGCCCACCGATAAGGAGCCGCAGCAAACATCTGGCACGGCAGCGGCCACCAAACGGAAGACAGAGGCTCCCCTGTCACTACCTTCATCAACATCATCATCGTCCGACTCGGAAGGGGAGAAGATGGAGGGTGACGCTTGCCCGGCCCCGGCTCGAGAGACAGAGAAAAAGTTCACCCGGGACAGAAAAGTGGCCAAACGTGCCGTTTCACAATCCAAAGAGGCTGGGCCCCAATCCCCCGCCCCAATGTCCGTAGAGATGACTATCTCTCCTGCTCAGTCCCCCGAATCCCCCAAACCTAAACCCACCACTGAGCAGAAATCCCCTTCCCCCACTAAAACTCCCCCAGCTAGTTCCCGCTCTCTGTCTCGAAAGGAAGAGTCGGGGTCCAAAACTCCCAATGTGGCCAAACAGGCCAAGAAACAAAAAGCGTCGCCCTCTCCTACAAGAAAGGAGAAGACGAGAAAGCTCCCCTTCCTGCCAGGGGACCTCATCTGCAATGCAGATCTGCACCACGCCGCTGCCGAGCTTACGCCGCAGCAGAGAGGTGCCATCAAACCGCTGCAGCTCCTTACGAAGACCCAGGGTCTGGACACTACCAACCCGTCCAACTTCCCCGATGCTCCTTTGCTGATCACGTTCGTCAGGAAGACGAAAATTCGCCGCACGAAATCCATGTGGCGAATGATAGAAGCAGCAAAGGATGCGATCCTGGGTCTAACGTTGGTGGAAGAAGGGCACGACTCCCTCGACGATCTGAGGGATAAATGTGAAGGGAGGATCCCCATTTACGTCCACCCTTGTTTTTATAGAGCGTTAAAGTTAACCTTCCCCCTGGATGTCGGGGGCATCTCCCGAGACGGCCGCGCGTCGTCAGAATTGCTCACTGGCAATATCGGGCATGCCGTCGGCATCCTCACTGACAAAGACTTTAGGCCGCTGATTGACACTGACTAGTGCAATGGCTACGACCTTGAAACTAGGAAGCTTGAACGCGAGAGGCTTGAGATCCTTAAGCAAGGCAGCCCGCATACTGGGGGATCTCAAGGCTCTTGAATTAGATGTGGCTGCGGTACAGGAAACTCACTATGTTTCGATGGACGATCACCGACTGCTGTCGGAACATTTCGATGTTTTTTCAGCTTTTGGTGACCGTTCTGCTCGGGGAGTTTCGCTGTTAGTTAGACGCACTCTGTTAGCAAGGGTAAACGTTGTTCACGCGGATGCTGATGGCAGACTGGTCGTGGCTGATGTTGCCGTGAATAGTGCCATGTTTCGAATCGTCGCGGTTTATGCGCCCAATTCCATTCGTGAGAGGGTTTCCTTTTTCCGAGGGTTGGAGGGGTTTCTCGGTGGTTCGGAGCGGCTAATCCTAGTGGGAGATTGGAATGCCATCCTTGATCCCAGGATAGATAAGGTGGGGGGACCTAGTGGGTCGGATAGGTGTGAGACAAGTCTGTCTGATCTGATGGCACAATGCGATCTGGTCGACAGATTTCGTATCGATCACCCAGGGCGGGAGATGTGGACGTGGCTCGCTAGCGGCACTTTCCTTTCAAGTACTTACTTGGATAGATTGCTAATTAGAAGAGGCAACGTAGATTATATCTCTTGTCCCACGTTCCACTGGTTAGGCCATTCTGACCACAAGCTACTTGTGGCCAGTCTGGAGTTAGGCCCTAAGACACACAAGGTAGCTAGCTACTGGAAGTTAAATACCTCCTTACTGGAGATACGTGACTTCCGGGAGCAGCTATCTCTTAACTTTCAAAAGGGATTAGTGGGGGCGGTAACCGGGAGTAAGTGGTGGGTTAACGCCAAAGTTGGCATTAGGCGCTTTTCTGTTCAATATAGCCAACGCCTCGCCTTAAATAAGGCAGAAACAGAAAAGCGTTTAGAAACTAAGCTGGCCCGGGCGGTGGCTGGGGGGGATTCCCTAGGCATAGAACTAGCTAAGGGGGACCTGAAACGTGCGGCTAACGTGCGGTATGAAGGTCAAGTAGTTAGAGCTAGGCTAGATAGAGTGTCCAACGAAGCCGTGAATGTGGACGCGCAAGAGCGTAGAACTCCACTTCGTCGCAGCTCGGTCGGTCTCATTCGTCAAGTCAAACACCCGGAAGGACACACCCTTGTGTCGGCTCGAGGGATTTGCCGGGGATTTCGTGAGCATTTCATGGAACGGTTCACCCAACTGCCCGGACTCCGCGTCGAGGAGTTTGGCAGCTATTTAGCTGGCTCGCCCCGCCTGGAGGCGGCCCGAGCGGCTAGCTGTGATGGGCGCGTTACAGAGTGTGAGGTCTTGGCTGCACTGAAGCAGGTCGGCTACGACAAATCGCCGGGACTCGATGGTTTGCCCTATGAATTGTTCTTGAGGCTGTCGCACATCTTCGTACCTATTCTGGTCAATGTGTTCAATCACTGGTTTGAACAGGGTTCTATCCCCGGTCAAGTCACCAAGGGAGTGATCACATTGCTTCAGAAAAAGGGCCAAGATGGTGGGGAATTAGACGATTACAGGCCCATAACTCTGCTAAACACAGATTTAAAGATTTTGGCCAAAGTTCTTGCAAATCGGTTGCAGCTTGTTATCGCTGAGTTGGTCGAACCTGATCAGAATTACGCTGTGAAGGGGAGATCGATTCAAAACAACTTGCATCTGATGCGCACGATCATAGAGGGATTAGAAGACGACACCGAAGCCGCGCTGATCAATTTAGATCAGTCCAAAGCTTTTGACAGGGTCGACCATCGTTTCCTGGGATCTGTTTTAGAGGCCTCCGGTTTTACACCGGACTTCCGCAGATGGATCTCCATTTTGTATCGCGGGCCGACGGCAGTGGTGCAAGTGAATGGAATGCGATCGGAGTCTTTTGCCGTCTCTCGGTCGGTACGTCAGGGATGTCCGCTGTCTCCCCTGCTTTACGTCCTTGCCTTGGAGCCTTTTCTCCGCAGGCTTAGGATCGGGGAGCCTGGACTAGCCCTACGCGGTATTGCTCTTCCTGGCGGTGCGCGAGCCAGGGTATCCGCGTATGCCGATGATGTCACCGTGTTTGTGTCGTGCTTTCGAGACATTCTCGCGGTGACTAAGGCACTCAGAAGGTACGAAAAAGTGACAGGGGCCAAAGTCAACCTTAGCAAATCCAATGGCCTAAGGTTGGCTGCCTGGAGTGGCGCGGCTGCGCTCCCGGGCCTTTTCAACTGGACTGACGGCCCGGTTCGGATCCTTGGCGTATGGTTCGGACCCGGTCTCCAGCTTGATAAGAACTGGTCGGAAGTACAGTCTAAGGTCGAAGCGTCTGTAAGGATTTGGCTTCGAAGGGGGCTTTCCCTTAAAGGTCGGGCTGAGGCGTGCGTCACGTACGTCTTTCCGCTCATCCTTTACCGATTGGCTGTACTACCTCTGCCTGCGGACCGCCGAGCGGTTTTAACGCGTCTCCTTTTCTCGCTTTTGTGGGCAAAGGGGAAGCCGCTAGTCCGTAGACAGGTCTGTACTCAACGTCCTGATGTGGGAGGCTTGGGAATGCCCGACTTGGCGAGCCATTTGTATGCCGAGCGGTTATCATTCCTGAGCCGAACCTTGACAGAGGAGTCTGCGTGGGGCCCTGCGGTTGGAAGCGCTTTTCCTAACCTCATCCCTGACCACTTGGCCGAATGCCGACGTAAGCCAAGGAGTCAATCGCAGTTCTTCAACGAATGCCGAGCTGCGCTCAGAGTGCTGCCGGGGTCCAGTGACCTCGCCCGGTCTAGAAGGACATTCTATCGGGAGTTAGTGGTGGGGACCGCTTCGGATCCTCTTGGGGAGCGACTTGGATTGTCGGAGGAGGAGGCTCGCTCTCAGTGGAATTGGGCGCCAGGCAGGAGCTATCTCAATAATTCTGAGTTCTCTCTGACCTGGCGATTGGTTCGAAATGTGTTACCCCTCAATGACATACGATTCAAAATTGGTATGGCTATCAGCCCCTTTTGCCCACGTTGCGAGGAAGATGAAATTGAAACGGCGGAACATGCCTTTTTCACCTGCTCCAAACTTCGTGAATTTTGGACGTATGTCGGCGAGGTGACGGCTCGCATCACCCCCGATCGGGTGACGTGCTTGGATTTAGCATCCGTTGTCTTCAACATGGACCCCTTGTGGCCCAGGGAGAAACGTATGGTTTTGCTCGCGATCTTAGCCGTAGCTAGACTCGTGGTGTATACTTCTCGCTTAGAGATAGGGCGTGGGGGGGTGCCGCCTTCTTATTATGATTTGATTTCGTATTTTAAACACCAGCTTAAAATCAAAATCAAATCTGATAGAAGGAGGTTGCCTTCTTCACTTTTCAAAAGTAGGTGGATACACACCGCTAGTTTATGCGTGTTCACGCGGAATAGATTCGAGTTCGTGTTCCCTGCCTAGGCATGGCACACAGCGACCTCAAAGTCTCTTTGTCGAAAAAACAACCCCTTTTTAAAAAACTGACCAGCAAATTCTTTGGCGCAGTCCCTATTAGCTAGTAGCGTAAATGAGCTTTCTGTCCCCAGATTTATTTTAGGTGTCAGAACTCCTTCAGGATGCCCGTTCCCTAATTTATTTTATATCCCTGACCCGCCCTAAAAGTACTTATCCTGAAGGACACCGCACATCCCGACAAACCCATCCCTCCATTTCTTTTGCCCCCATAGAAACGCCCACTCCCAATTAGGAACTGACTCTCTTGCTTTCGGTTTTTACCGGAAGACAGCGAGCATTTCATACCTTAGATAGGTGGGGGGGACCCTACTAACTTATCTTAATTAGCATTTTCCTTGTTTCTTTATTTTTACCATCACTTTTATTTTTATTTATTTTTGGGGGATTATTTAAGGCTTAGTTTTTTGTTCTCCCACTCCCATCATCACACATGTACATAATCTTTGTTAATAAAATTCATTGAAACACCTGGGGATATTTTAAGTAGCTTAAGTCCATAGAGTGAATGTGGTATTATGGTGACTGAAACTAGTTTCTAGGGTATTCATAGACCAAGTGGACGACCCCCGACCCCCATTTTTCCCCCCCATACCCCCTTTTGGCCTTGTGCCACATCTAAAACATTGTAAAATTTTTTGGATAAATAAATTGATTTTCTCCCGCCTTTTAAAATCTTGACTCGTCTTGTATTTTTTCAGGCAACTCTTAGGCAATCACTTGTGATTGCCTAAGAGGAGACCAGCTACTTGGGCCCCGCCCAGTTTAAAGCTAAATCATCAGGGGACTCTCTCTGTCCCCTTAGACTAGCCCCTGTTGGGCAATTTGTCTCTTCACACCCCTCTTGGGTGGCCGCCCCTGTTGGGCGGTTCCATTGTATTAATCTTTTTGTTCCCTTCTCTTGCAGGTGTCCAACCCCCAGGCTTGACTTAAGCAGCTGGCAGGTTTCGGGTCTGACTTACGTACCTTTTGGCGACGGTCTTCCTGAATCCGAATCGGCGGGTCTCTAGCCGGGAGTTGGATGGAAGAGGGGAGGAGTGGTCCGGGCTCTGCTGCAGAGTCTTTGTCTAGCCCGGGCTCCTTTTCCGAACTGAGGCGACGGTCTCAGGTCGGGGAGGGAGCAGACCTCAAACAGCAGGACGGTCACGCCGCCATAGGCGTCGTGCCCAGTACGTCCGCCAGTGCCGCTCCCAGCACTGAAAGTAGATCAGGGTCTGCCGCCTTAGGCGGGAGCCCTGTTAGCTTGCACGCTGCTGTCCCCGGCAGCTCCACCCAGGATAGCTCAGATCCTAGAGGTGATCTGGGTCGGTGGGAACGACTCCCCACTGTACCAATCGCTCGCCGGGCTTCAACCGTCAGCCCGCCTGGTAGTAGGCGAAAAGGCCGCCTGCCTCCAGGAGTAAGAGCGACCCGGTCGGTGGAGTCCCACAAAGAAGGGGCCACCGACCCAGATCAGCCACCAGCCCACATTGACAGGGACTCTGCTCAATGCCGCAACCTGACCCAAGAACTTTTTGGCAGTGACAGCAGCATCTGCAGCGACAGCAGTGTCTGCAGCGACCACAGCCCTGTGAGCAGTCGTGGCAGTAGCAGAGACAGCAGCATGGAAGTTCTGCAGCTGACTCCAGATGGCCCGGCCAAGGCTAGCATGCGGCCGTCCAGGCCGAGGAAGATGGGGGCTGCTCGCACCGTCACTAAAAAAGGAGCAGCGGATGTCGCTGGCAAGAGAGGAACCAAGGCGGCCACTCCGCCGGCAACAACGCCGGAAACAGCTCCAAAGGAGTGGCCGTCCCTCTCATCAACACCAGCGGAGACACCCAATTCATGGGCGATACCTCCCGGGCAGAAGACGCCGTCACCGTCGAAGACACCTACAACACCGACGGCAACTATCACTCCTGCCCAACCATCACCAAAAGACCAGTGGGGACCCCAGTCGCAAAGAAGCCCATCAGAATACCGTCGGTTGTTCGAGTCTAAGTACAAGGAACTAACCGACGGTAGCGTTATCAAAGCAGCGCCAGGAGCGGTGGAACGGCTAGCGAAGCGAATTGTTTCGCTAGTCACCATCGACTCCAGAACCAAAGGGCTGGCTGGGGTCCAGATCGAGACGGTAGGGGAGATTCTATGGTCCCTAAAAGTCCCGGCGACATATATTTGCCGTCGAGGTTTCGCGACCTGGGACTTACTACTCCCCTCAGAACAAGAAGCGGAAAAGTTGGCCAGGGCCGACCTGAGGCATAAACATCTGATCCTCAGGCCGGAGTACTTGAGCAGGAGGAGGACACTAGTCACTGTCCTCGGCGTCCCCTGCTATATTGACTCGGAGCAACTAGGTGCAGTGATGAGTCAATATGGGGACGTAGAAGCCATAATTCCGGTCCGCGGTCCCCATAACCTAATGGTAGGGGACTACAAAATTAAAATGCGTTTGGACCGGGATGGCTTCAACAAGATACCGCCACTGCTCAAGTGCGACTCCTGGTCGATGTCTATCATCGTCGAGGGCAGGAGGCCACATTGCTGGCACTGCGAGCAGAAGGGGCATATGGCGAAAGACTGCCCAAAAAAGGCGCCAATCAAGAAGACCCCTTCTGCCGCAGCCCCGGGAGGTCCAGCGGCATCAGCAGCTCCTAAAACCGGAAAGGACGAGGAGGGTTTCACCCCAGTGGTCCGAAAGAACAAACCACAGAAGCCCTCCTCCAAAGTGCAGCCCTCTGATGTAAAAGGGATGCGGGGTCCCGCTAAGTCAATGAGCGAGGATATGCCCACCGATAAGGAGCCGCAGCAAACATCTGGCACGGCAGCGGCCACCAAACGGAAGACAGAGGCTCCCCTGTCACTACCTTCATCAACATCATCATCGTCCGACTCGGAAGGGGAGAAGATGGAGGGTGACGCTTGCCCGGCCCCGGCTCGAGAGACAGAGAAAAAGTTCACCCGGGACAGAAAGGTGGCCAAACGTGCCGTTTCACTATCAAAAGAGGCTGGGCCCCAATCCCCCGCCCCAATGTCCGTAGAGATGACTATCTCTCCTGCTCAGTCCCCCGAATCCCCAAAACCTAAACCCACCACTGAGCAGAAATCCCCTTCCCCCACTGAAACTCCCCCAGCTAGTTCCCGCTCTCTGTCTCGAAAGGAAGAGTCGGGGTCCAAAACTCCCAATGTGGCCAAACAGGCCAAGAAACAAAAAGCGTCGCCCTCTCCTACAAGAAAGGAGAAGACGAGAAAGCTCCCCTTCCTGCCAGGGGACCTCATCTGCAATGCAGATCTGCACCACGCCGCTGCCGAGCTTACGCCGCAGCAGAGAGGTGCCATCAAACCGCTGCAGCTCCTTACGAAGACCCAGGGTCTGGACACTACCAACCCGTCCAACTTCCCCGATGCTCCTTTGCTGATCACGTTCGTCAGGAAGACGAAAATTCGCCGCACGAAATCCATGTGGCGAATGATAGAAGCAGCAAAGGATGCGATCCTGGGTCTAACGTTGGTGGAAGAAGGGCACGACTCCCTCGACGATCTGAGGGATAAATGTGAAGGGAGGATCCCCATTTACGTCCACCCTTGTTTTTATAGAGCTTTAAAGTTAACCTTCCCCCTGGATGTCGGGGGCATCTCCCGAGACGGCCGCGCGTCGTCAGAATTGCTCACTGGCAATATCGGGCATGCCATCGGCATCCTCACTGACAAAGACTTTAGGCCGCTGATTGACACTGACTAGTGCAATGGCTACGACCTTGAAACTAGGAAGCTTGAACGCGAGAGGCTTGAGATCCTTAAGCAAAGCAGCCCGCATACTGGGGGATCTCAAGGCTTTTGAATTAGATGTGGCTGCGGTACAGGAAACTCACTATGTTTCGATGGACGATCATCGACTGCTGTCGGAACATTTCGATGTTTTTTCAGCATTTGGTGACCGTTCTGCTCGGGGAGTTTCGCTGTTAGTTAGACGCACTCTGTTAGCAAGGGTAAACGTTGTTCACGCGGATGCTGATGGCAGACTGGTCGTGGCTGATGTTGCCGTGAATAGTGCCATGTTTCGAATCGTCGCGGTTTATGCGCCCAATTCCATTCGTGAGAGGGTTTCCTTTTTCCGAGGGTTGGAGGGGTTTCTCGGTGGTTCGGAGCGGCTAATCCTAGTGGGAGATTGGAATGCCATCCTTGATCCCAGGATAGATAAGGTGGGGGGACCTAGTGGGTCGGATAGGTGTGAGACAAGTCTGTCTGATCTGATGGCACAATGCGATCTGGTCGACAGATTTCGTATCGATCACCCAGGGCGGGAGATGTGGACGTGGCTCGCTAGCGGCACTTTCCTTTCAAGTACTTACTTGGATAGATTGCTAATTAGAAGAGGCAACGTAGATTATATCTCTTGTCCCACGTTCCACTGGTTAGGCCATTCTGACCACAAGCTACTTGTGGCCAGTCTGGAGTTAGGCCCTAAGACACACAAGGTAGCTAGCTACTGGAAGTTAAATACCTCCTTACTGGAGATACGTGACTTCCGGGAGCAGCTATCTCTTAACTTTCAAAAGGGATTAGTGGGGGCGGTAACCGGGAGTAAGTGGTGGGTTAACGCCAAAGTTGGCATTAGGCGCTTTTCTGTTCAATATAGCCAACGCCTCGCCTTAAATAAGGCAGAAACAGAAAAGCGTTTAGAAACTAAGCTGGCCCGGGCGGTGGCTGGGGGGGATTCCCTAGGCATAGAACTAGCTAAGGGGGACCTGAAACGTGCGGCTAACGTGCGGTATGAAGGTCAAGTAGTTAGAGCTAGGCTAGATAGAGTGTCCAACGAAGCCGTGAATGTGGACGCGCAAGAGCGTAGAACTCCACTTCGTCGCAGCTCGGTCGGTCTCATTCGTCAAGTCAAACACCCGGAAGGACACACCCTTGTGTCGGCTCGGGAGATTTGCCGGGGATTTCGTGAGCATTTCATGGAACGGTTCACCCAACTGCCCGGACTCCGCGTCGAGGAGTTTGGCAGCTATTTAGCTGGCTCGCCCCGCCTGGAGGCGGCCCGAGCGGCTAGCTGTGATGGGCGCGTTACAGAGTGTGAGGTCTTGGCTGCACTGAAGCAGGTCGGCTACGACAAATCGCCGGGACTCGATGGTTTGCCCTATGAATTGTTCTTGAGGCTGTCGCACATCTTCGTACCTATTCTGGTCAATGTTTTCAATCACTGGTTTGAACAGGGTTCCATCCCCGGTCAAGTCACCAAGGGAGTGATCACATTGCTTCAGAAAAAGGGCCAAGATGGTGGGGAATTAGACGATTACAGGCCCATAACTCTGCTAAACACAGATTTAAAGATTTTGGCCAAAGTTCTTGCAAATCGGTTGCAGCTTGTTATCGCTGAGTTGGTCGAACCTGATCAGAATTATGCTGTGAAGGGGAGATCGATTCAAAACAACTTGCATCTGATGCGCACGATCATAGAGGGATTAGAAGACGACACCGAAGCCGCGCTGATCAATTTAGATCAGTCCAAAGCTTTTGACAGGGTCGACCATCGGTTCCTGGGATCTGTTTTAGAGGCCTCCGGTTTTACACCGGACTTCCGCAGATGGATCTCCATTTTGTATCGCGGGCCGACGGCAGTGGTGCAAGTGAATGGAATGCGATCGGAGTCTTTTGCCGTCTCTCGGTCGGTACGTCAGGGATGTCCGCTGTCTCCCCTGCTTTACGTCCTTGCCTTGGAGCCTTTTCTCCGCAGGCTTAGGATCGGGGAGCCTGGACTGGCCCTACGCGGTATTGCTCTTCCTGGCGGTGCGCGAGCCAGGGTATCCGCGTATGCCGATGATGTCACCGTGTTTGTGTCGTGCTTTCGAGACATTCTCGCGGTGACTAAGGCACTCAGAAGGTACGAAAAAGTGACAGGGGCCAAAGTCAACCTTAGCAAATCCAATGGCCTAAGGTTGGCTGCCTGGAGTGGCGCGGCTGCGCTCCCGGGCCTTTTCAACTGGACTGACGGCCCGGTTCGGATCCTCGGCGTATGGTTCGGACCCGGTCTCCAGCTTGATAAGAACTGGTCGGAAGTACAGTCTAAGGTCGAAGCGTCTGTAAGGATTTGGCTTCGAAGGGGGCTTTCCCTTAAAGGTCGGGCTGAGGCGTGCGTCACGTACGTCTTTCCGCTCATCCTTTACCGATTGGCTGTACTACCTCTGCCTGCGGACCGCCGAGCGGTTTTAACGCGTCTCCTTTTCTCGCTTTTGTGGGCAAAGGGGAAGCCGCTAGTCCGTAGACAGGTCTGTACTCAACGTCCTGATGTGGGAGGCTTGGGAATGCCCGACTTGGCGAGCCATTTGTATGCCGAGCGGTTATCATTCCTGAGCCGAACCTTGACAGAGGAGTCTGCGTGGGGCCCTGCGGTTGGAAGCGCTTTTCCTAACCTCATCCCTGACCACTTGGCCGAATGCCGACGTAAGCCAAGGAGTCAATCGCAGTTCTTCAACGAATGCCGAGCTGCGCTCAGAGTGCTGCCGGGGTCCAGTGACCTCGCCCGGTCTAGAAGGACATTCTATCGGGAGTTAGTGGTGGGGACCGCTTCGGATCCTCTTGGGGAGCGACTTGGATTGTCGGAGGAGGAGGCTCGCTCTCAGTGGAATTGGGCGCCAGGCAGGAGCTATCTCAATAATTCTGAGTTCTCTCTGACCTGGCGATTGGTTCGAAATGTGTTACCCCTCAATGACATACGATTCAAAATTGGTATGGCTATCAGCCCCTTTTGCCCACGTTGCGAGGAAGATGAAATTGAAACGGCGGAACATGCCTTTTTCACCTGCTCCAAACTTCGTGAATTTTGGACGTATGTCGGCGAGGTGACGGCTCGCATCACCCCCGATCGGGTGACGTGCTTGGATTTAGCATCCGTTGTCTTCAACATGGACCCCTTGTGGCCCAGGGAGAAACGTATGGTTTTGCTCGCGATCTTAGCCGTAGCTAGACTCGTGGTGTATACTTCTCGCTTAGAGATAGGGCGTGGGGGGTGCCGCCTTCTTATTATGATTTGATTTCGTATTTTAAACACCAGCTTAAAATCAAAATCAAATCTGATAGAAGGAGGTTGCCTTCTTCACTTTTCAAAAGTAGGTGGATACACACCGCTAGTTTATGCGTGTTCACGCGGAATAGATTCGAGTTCGTGTTCCCTGCCTAGGCATGGCACACAGCGACCTCAAAGTCTCTTTGTCGAAAAAACAACCCCTTTTTAAAAAAACTGACCAGCAAATTCTTTGGCGCAGTCCCTATTAGCTAGTAGCGTAAATGAGCTCTCTGTCCCCAGATTTATTTTAGGTGTCAGAACTCCTTCAGGATGCCCGTTCCCTAATTTATTTTATATCCCTGACCCGCCCTAAAAGTACTTATCCTGAAGGACACCGCACATCCCGACAAACCCATCCCTCCTTTTCTTTTGCCCCCATAGAAACGCCCACTCCCAATTAGGAACTGACTCTCTTGCTTTCGGTTTTTACCGGAAGACAGCGAGCATTTCATACCTTAGATAGGTGGGGGGGACCCTACTAACTTATCTTAATTAGCATTTTCCTTGTTTCTTTATTTTTACCATCACTTTTATTTTTATTTATTTTTGGGGGATTATTTAAGGCTTAGTTTTTTGTTCTCCCACTCCCATCATCACACATGTACATAATCTTTGTAAATAAAATTCATTGAAACGCCTGGGGATATTTTAAGTAGCTTAAGTCCATAGAGTGAATGTGGTATTGTGGTGACTGAAACTAGTTTTTAGGGTATTCATAGACCAAGTGGACGACCCCCGACCCCCACTTTCCCCCCCATACCCCCCTTTTGGCCTTGTGCCACATCTATTTAATGTATTCTGTATATTATTTGGATAAATAAATTGATTTTCTCCCGCCTTTTAAAATCTTGACTCGTCTTGTATTTTTCTAGGCAACTCTTAGGCAATCACTTGTGATTGCCTAAGAGGAGACCAGCTACTTGGGCCCCGCCCAGTTTAAAGCTAAATCATCAGGGGACTCTCTCTGTCCCCTTAGACTAGCCCCTGTTGGGCAATTTGTCTCTTCACACCCCTCTTGGGTGGCCGCCCCTGTTGGGCGGTTCCATTGTATTAATCTTTTTGTTCCCTTCTCTTGCAGGTGTCCAACCCCCAGGCTTGACTTAAGCAGCTGGCAGGTTTCGGGTCTGACTTACGTACCTTTTGGCGACGGTCTTCCTGAATCCGAATCGGCAGGTCTCTAGCCGGGAGTTGGATGGAAGAGGGGAGGAGTGGTCCGGGCTCTGCTGCAGAGTCTTTGTCTAGCCCGGGCTCCTTTTCCGAACTGAGGCGACGGTCTCAGGTCGGGGAGGGAGCAGACCTCAAACAGCAGGACGGTCACGCCGCCATAGGCGTCGTGCCCAGTACGTCCGCCAGTGCCGCTCCCAGCACTGAAAGTAGATCAGGGTCTGCCGCCTTAGGCGGGAGCCCTGTTAGCTTGCACGCTGCTGTCCCCGGCAGCTCCACCCAGGATAGCTCAGATCCTAGAGGTGATCTGGGTCGGTGGGAACGACTCCCCACTGTACCAATCGCTCGCCGGGCTTCAACCGTCAGCCCGCCTGGTAGTAGGCGAAAAGGCCGCCTGCCTCCAGGAGTAAGAGCGACCCGGTCGGTGGAGTCCCACAAAGAAGGGGCCACCGACCCAGATCAGCCGCCAGCCCACATTGACAGGGACTCTGCTCAATGCCGCAACCTCACCCAAGAACTCTTTGGAAGTGACAGCAGCATTTGCAGCGACAGCAGTGTCTGCAGCGACCACAGCCCTGTGAGCAGTCGTGGCAGTAGCAGAGACAGCAGCATGGAAGTTCTGCAGCTGACTCCAGATGGCCCGGCCAAGGCTAGCATGCGGCAGTCTAGGCCGAGGAAGATGGGGGCTGCTCGCACCGTCACCAAAAAAGGAGCAGCGGATGTCGCTGGCAAGAGAGGAACCAAGGCGGCCACTCCGCCGGCAACAACGCCGGAAACAGCTCCAAAGGAGTGGCCGTCCCTCTCATCAACACCAGCGGAGACACCCAATTCATGGGCTATACCTCCCGGGCAGAAGACGCCGTCACCGTCGAAGACACCTACAACTCCGACGGCAACTATCACTCCTGCCCAACCATCACCAAAAGACCAGTGGGGACCCCAGTCGCAAAGAAGCCCATCAGAATACCGTCGGTTGTTCGAGTCTAAGTACAAGGAACTAACCGACGGTAGCGTTATCAAAGCAGCGCCAGGAGCGGTGGAACGGCTAGCAAAGCGAATTGTTTCGCTAGTCACCATCGACTCCAGAACCAAAGGGCTGGCTGGGGTCCAAATCGAGACAGTAGGGGAAATCCTATGGTCCCTAAAAGTCCCGGCGACATACATTTGCCGTCGAGGTTTCGCGACCTGGGACGTACTACTCCCCTCGGAACAAGAAGCGGAGAAATTGGCCAGGGCCGACCTGAGGCATAAACATCTGATCCTCAGGCCGGAGTACTTGAGCAGGAGGAGGACACTAGTCACTGTCCTCGGCGTCCCCTGCTATATTGACTCGGAGCAACTAGGTGCAGTGATGAGCCAATATGGGGACGTCGAAGCCATAATCCCGGTCCGCGGTCCCCATAACCTAATGGTAGGGGACTACAAAATTAAAATGCGTTTGGACCGGGATGGCTTCAACAAGATACCGCCACTGCTCAAGTGCGACTCCTGGTCGATGTCTATCATCGTCGAGGGCAGGAGGCCACATTGCTGGCACTGCGAGCAGAAGGGGCATATGGCGAAAGACTGCCCAAAAAAGGCGCCAATCAAGAAGACCCCTTCTGCCGCAGCCCCGGGAGGTCCAGCGGCATCAGCAGCTCCTAAAACCGGAAAAGACGAGGAGGGTTTCACCCCAGTGGTCCGAAAGAACAAACCACAGAAGCCCTCCTCCAAAGTGCAGCCCTCTGAAGTAAAAGGGATGCGGGGTCCCGCCAAGTCAATGAGCGAGGATATGCCCACCGATAAGGAGCCGCAGCAAACATCTGGCACGGCAGCGGCCACCAAACGGAAGACAGAGGCTCCCCTGTCACTACCTTCATCAACATCATCATCGTCCGACTCGGAAGGGGAGAAGATGGAGGGTGACGCTTGCCCGGCCCCGGCTCGAGAGACAGAGAAAAAGTTCACCCGGGACAGAAAGGTGGCCAAACGTGCCGTTTCACTATCAAAAGAGGCTGGGCCCCAATCCCCCGCCCCAATGTCCGTAGAGATGACTATCTCTCCTGCTCAGTCCCCCGAATCCCCAAAACCTAAACCCACCACTGAGCAGAAATCCCCTTCCCCCACTGAAACTCCCCCAGCTAGTTCCCGCTCTCTGTCTCGAAAGGAAGAGTCGGGGTCCAAAACTCCCAATGTGGCCAAACAGGCCAAGAAACAAAAAGCGTCGCCCTCTCCTACAAGAAAGGAGAAGACGAGAAAGCTCCCCTTCCTGCCAGGGGACCTCATCTGCAATGCAGATCTGCACCACGCCGCTGCCGAGCTTACGCCGCAGCAGAGAGGTGCCATCAAACCGCTGCAGCTCCTTACGAAGACCCAGGGTCTGGACACTACCAACCCGTCCAACTTCCCCGATGCTCCTTTGCTGATCACGTTCGTCAGGAAGACGAAAATTCGCCGCACGAAATCCATGTGGCGAATGATAGAAGCAGCAAAGGATGCGATCCTGGGTCTAACGTTGGTGGAAGAAGGGCACGACTCCCTCGACGATCTGAGGGATAAATGTGAAGGGAGGATCCCCATTTACGTCCACCCCTCGTTTTATAGAGCTTTAAAGTTAACCTTCCCCCTGGATGTCGGGGGCATCTCCCGAGACGGCCGCGCGTCGTCAGAATTGCTCACTGGCAATATCGGGCATGCCGTCGGCATCCTCACTGACAAAGACTTTAGGCCGCTGATTGACACTGACTAGTGCAATGGCTACGACCTTGAAACTAGGAAGCTTGAACGCGAGAGGCTTGAGATCCTTAAGCAAAGCAGCCCGCATACTGGGGGATCTCAAGGCTCTTGAATTAGATGTGGCTGCGGTACAGGAAACTCACTATGTTTCGATGGACGATCATCGACTGCTGTCGGAACATTTCGATGTTTTTTCAGCATTTGGTGACCGTTCTGCTCGGGGAGTTTCGCTGTTAGTTAGACGCACTCTGTTAGCAAGGGTAAACGTTGTTCACGCGGATGCTGATGGCAGACTGGTCGTGGCTGATGTTGCCGTGAATAGTGCCATGTTTCGAATCGTCGCGGTTTATGCGCCCAATTCCATTCGTGAGAGGGTTTCCTTTTTCCGAGGGTTGGAGGGGTTTCTCGGTGGTTCGGAGCGGCTAATCCTAGTGGGAGATTGGAATGCCATCCTTGATCCCAGGATAGATAAGGTGGGGGGACCTAGTGGGTCGGATAGGTGTGAGACAAGTCTGTCTGATCTGATGGCACAATGCGATCTGGTCGACAGATTTCGTATCGATCACCCAGGGCGGGAGATGTGGACGTGGCTCGCTAGCGGCACTTTCCTTTCAAGTACTTACTTGGATAGATTGCTAATTAGAAGAGGCAACGTAGATTATATCTCTTGTCCCACGTTCCACTGGTTAGGCCATTCTGACCACAAGCTACTTGTGGCCAGTCTGGAGTTAGGCCCTAAGACACACAAGGTAGCTAGCTACTGGAAGTTAAATACCTCCTTACTGGAGATACGTGACTTCCGGGAGCAGCTATCTCTTAACTTTCAAAAGGGATTAGTGGGGGCGGTAACCGGGAGTAAGTGGTGGGTTAACGCCAAAGTTGGCATTAGGCGCTTTTCTGTTCAATATAGCCAACGCCTCGCCTTAAATAAGGCAGAAACAGAAAAGCGTTTAGAAACTAAGCTGGCCCGGGCGGTGGCTGGGGGGGATTCCCTAGGCATAGAACTAGCTAAGGGGGACCTGAAACGTGCGGCTAACGTGCGGTATGAAGGTCAAGTAGTTAGAGCTAGGCTAGATAGAGTGTCCAACGAAGCCGTGAATGTGGACGCGCAAGAGCGTAGAACTCCACTTCGTCGCAGCTCGGTCGGTCTCATTCGTCAAGTCAAACACCCGGAAGGACACACCCTTGTGTCGGCTCGGGAGATTTGCCGGGGATTTCGTGAGCATTTCATGGAACGGTTCACCCAACTGCCCGGACTCCGCGTCGAGGAGTTTGGCAGCTATTTAGCTGGCTCGCCCCGCCTGGAGGCGGCCCGAGCGGCTAGCTGTGATGGGCGCGTTACAGAGTGTGAGGTCTTGGCTGCACTGAAGCAGGTCGGCTACGACAAATCGCCGGGACTCGATGGTTTGCCCTATGAATTGTTCTTGAGGCTGTCGCACATCTTCGTACCTATTCTGGTCAATGTTTTCAATCACTGGTTTGAACAGGGTTCCATCCCCGGTCAAGTCACCAAGGGAGTGATCACATTGCTTCAGAAAAAGGGCCAAGATGGTGGGGAATTAGACGATTACAGGCCCATAACTCTGCTAAACACAGATTTAAAGATTTTGGCCAAAGTTCTTGCAAATCGGTTGCAGCTTGTTATCGCTGAGTTGGTCGAACCTGATCAGAATTATGCTGTGAAGGGGAGATCGATTCAAAACAACTTGCATCTGATGCGCACGATCATAGAGGGATTAGAAGACGACACCGAAGCCGCGCTGATCAATTTAGATCAGTCCAAAGCTTTTGACAGGGTCGACCATCGGTTCCTGGGATCTGTTTTAGAGGCCTCCGGTTTTACACCGGACTTCCGCAGATGGATCTCCATTTTGTATCGCGGGCCGACGGCAGTGGTGCAAGTGAATGGAATGCGATCGGAGTCTTTTGCCGTCTCTCGGTCGGTACGTCAGGGATGTCCGCTGTCTCCCCTGCTTTACGTCCTTGCCTTGGAGCCTTTTCTCCGCAGGCTTAGGATCGGGGAGCCTGGACTGGCCCTACGCGGTATTGCTCTTCCTGGCGGTGCGCGAGCCAGGGTATCCGCGTATGCCGATGATGTCACCGTGTTTGTGTCGTGCTTTCGAGACATTCTCGCGGTGACTAAGGCACTCAGAAGGTACGAAAAAGTGACAGGGGCCAAAGTCAACCTTAGCAAATCCAATGGCCTAAGGTTGGCTGCCTGGAGTGGCGCGGCTGCGCTCCCGGGCCTTTTCAACTGGACTGACGGCCCGGTTCGGATCCTCGGCGTATGGTTCGGACCCGGTCTCCAGCTTGATAAGAACTGGTCGGAAGTACAGTCTAAGGTCGAAGCGTCTGTAAGGATTTGGCTTCGAAGGGGGCTTTCCCTTAAAGGTCGGGCTGAGGCGTGCGTCACGTACGTCTTTCCGCTCATCCTTTACCGATTGGCTGTACTACCTCTGCCTGCGGACCGCCGAGCGGTTTTAACGCGTCTCCTTTTCTCGCTTTTGTGGGCAAAGGGGAAGCCGCTAGTCCGTAGACAGGTCTGTACTCAACGTCCTGATGTGGGAGGCTTGGGAATGCCCGACTTGGCGAGCCATTTGTATGCCGAGCGGTTATCATTCCTGAGCCGAACCTTGACAGAGGAGTCTGCGTGGGGCCCTGCGGTTGGAAGCGCTTTTCCTAACCTCATCCCTGACCACTTGGCCGAATGCCGACGTAAGCCAAGGAGTCAATCGCAGTTCTTCAACGAATGCCGAGCTGCGCTCAGAGTGCTGCCGGGGTCCAGTGACCTCGCCCGGTCTAGAAGGACATTCTATCGGGAGTTAGTGGTGGGGACCGCTTCGGATCCTCTTGGGGAGCGACTTGGATTGTCGGAGGAGGAGGCTCGCTCTCAGTGGAATTGGGCGCCAGGCAGGAGCTATCTCAATAATTCTGAGTTCTCTCTGACCTGGCGATTGGTTCGAAATGTGTTACCCCTCAATGACATACGATTCAAAATTGGTATGGCTATCAGCCCCTTTTGCCCACGTTGCGAGGAAGATGAAATTGAAACGGCGGAACATGCCTTTTTCACCTGCTCCAAACTTCGTGAATTTTGGACGTATGTCGGCGAGGTGACGGCTCGCATCACCCCCGATCGGGTGACGTGCTTGGATTTAGCATCCGTTGTCTTCAACATGGACCCCTTGTGGCCCAGGGAGAAACGTATGGTTTTGCTCGCGATCTTAGCCGTAGCTAGACTCGTGGTGTATACTTCTCGCTTAGAGATAGGGCGTGGGGGGGTGCCGCCTTCTTATTATGATTTGATTTCGTATTTTAAACACCAGCTTAAAATCAAAATCAAATCTGATAGAAGGAGGTTGCCTTCTTCACTTTTCAAAAGTAGGTGGATACACACCGCTAGTTTATGCGTGTTCACGCGGAATAGATTCGAGTTCGTGTTCCCTGCCTAGGCATGGCACACAGCGACCTCAAAGTCTCTTTGTCGAAAAAACAACCCCTTTTTAAAAAAACTGACCAGCAAATTCTTTGGCGCAGTCCCTATTAGCTAGTAGCGTAAATGAGCTCTCTGTCCCAAGATTTATTTTAGGTGTCAGAACTCCTTCAGGATGCCCGTTCCCTAATTTATTTTATATCCCTGACCCGCCCTAAAAGTACTTATCCTGAAGGACACCGCACATCCCGTCAAACCCATCCCTCCATTTCTTTTGCCCCCATAGAAACGCCCACTCCCAATTAGGAGCTTACTCTCTTGCTTTCGGTCTGTACCAGAAGACAGCGAGCAGCTCATACTCTAGATAGGATGGGGGGTACCTTACTAACACACCTTAATTAGCATTTTCTTTGGTTCTTTATTTTTATCATCACTTTTATTTTTATTTATTTTTGGGGGATTATTTAAGGCTTAGTTTTTTGTTCTCCCACTCCCATCATCACACATGTAAATATCTATTGTAAATAAAATTCATTGAAACACCTGGGGATATTTTAAGTAGCTTAAGTCCATAGAGTGAATGTGGTATTGTGGTGACTGAAACTAGTTTTTAGGGTATTCATAGACCAAGTGGACGACCCCCGACCCCCATCTTCCCCCCCATACCCCTTTTTGGCCTTGTGCCACATCTGATTATTTATGTACAAATTTTTGGATAAATAAATTGATTTTCTCCCGCCTTTTAAAATCTTGACTCGTCTTGTATTTTTCTAGGCAACTCTTAGGCAATCACTTGTGATTGCCTAAGAGGAGACCAGCTACTTGGGCCCCGCCCAGTTTAAAGCTAAATCATCAGGGGACTCTCTCTGTCCCCTTAGACTAGCCCCTGTTGGGCAATTTGTCTCTTCACACCCCTCTTGGGTGGCCGCCCCTGTTGGGCGGTTCCATTGTATTAATCTTTTTGTTCCCTTCTCTTGCAGGTGTCCAACCCCCAGGCTTGACTTAAGCAGCTGGCAGGTTTCGGGTCTGACTTACGTACCTTTTGGCGACGGTCTTCCTGAATCCGAATCGGCGGGTCTCTAGCCGGGAGTTGGATGGAAGAGGGGAGGAGTGGTCCGGGCTCTGCTGCAGAGTCTTTGTCTAGCCCGGGCTCCTTTTCCGAACTGAGGCGACGGTCTCAGGTCGGGGAGGGAGCAGACCTCAAACAGCAGGACGGTCACGCCGCCATAGGCGTCGTGCCCAGTACGTCCGCCAGTGCCGCTCCCAGCACTGAAAGTAGATCAGGGTCTGCCGCCTTAGGCGGGAGCCCTGTTAGCTTGCACGCTGCTGTCCCCGGCAGCTCCACCCAGGATAGCTCAGATCCTAGAGGTGATCTGGGTCGGTGGGAACGACTCCCCACTGTACCAATCGCTCGCCGGGCTTCAACCGTCAGCCCGCCTGGTAGTAGGCGAAAAGGCCGCCTGCCTCCAGGAGTAAGAGCGACCCGGTCGGTGGAGTCCCACAAAGAAGGGGCCACCGACCCAGATCAGCCGCCAGCCCACATTGACAGGGACTCTGCTCAATGCCGCAACCTCACCCAAGAACTCTTTGGAAGTGACAGCAGCATTTGCAGCGACAGCAGTGTCTGCAGCGACCACAGCCCTGTGAGCAGTCGTGGCAGTAGCAGAGACAGCAGCATGGAAGTTCTGCAGCTGACTCCAGATGGCCCGGCCAAGGCTAGCATGCGGCAGTCTAGGCCGAGGAAGATGGGGGCTGCTCGCACCGTCACCAAAAAAGGAGCAGCGGATGTCGCTGGCAAGAGAGGAACCAAGGCGGCCACTCCGCCGGCAACAACGCCGGAAACAGCTCCAAAGGAATGGCCGTCCCTCTCATCAACACCAGCGGAGACACCCAATTCATGGGCGATACCTCCCGGGCAGAAGACGCCGTCGCCGACGAAGGCTGTAACACCTACAACTCCGGCGCAAACCAACTCTCCTGCCCAATCACCTAAAGACCAGTGGGGACCCCAGTCGCAAAGAAGCCCGTCAGAATACCGTCGGTTGTTCGAGTCTAAGTACAAGGAACTAACCGACGGTAGCGTTATCAAAGCAGCGCCAGGAGCGGTGGACCGGCTAGCGAAGCGAATTGTTTCGCTAGTCACCATCGACTCCAGAACCAAAGGGCTGGCTGGGGTCCAGATCGAGACGGTAGGGGAGATTCTATGGTCCCTAAAAGTCCCGGCGACATATATTTGCCGTCGAGGTTTCGCGACCTGGGACTTACTACTCCCCTCAGAACAAGAAGCGGAAAAGTTGGCCAGGGCCGACCTGAGGCATAAACATCTGATCCTCAGGCCGGAGTACTTGAGCAGGAGGAGGACACTAGTCACTGTCCTCGGCGTCCCCTGCTATATTGACTCGGAGCAACTAGGTGCAGTGATGAGTCAATATGGGGACGTCGAAGCCATAATCCCGGTCCGCGGTCCCCATAACCTAATGGTAGGGGACTACAAAATTAAAATGCGTTTGGACCGGGATGGCTTCAACA
Source organism: Sepiola atlantica (assembly GCA_963556195.1). Classification (NCBI taxonomy): domain Eukaryota; kingdom Metazoa; phylum Mollusca; class Cephalopoda; order Sepiida; family Sepiolidae; genus Sepiola; species Sepiola atlantica. The sequence goes on from OY744533.1 coordinate 94,913,993, forward strand.
AGATACCGCCACTGCTCAAGTGCGACTCCTGGTCGATGTCTATCATCGTCGAGGGCAGGAGGCCACATTGCTGGCACTGCGAGCAGAAGGGGCATATGGCGAAAGACTGCCCAAAAAAGGCGCCAATCAAGAAGACCCCTTCTGCCGCAGCCCCGGGAGGTCCAGCGGCATCAGTAGCTCCTAGAACTGATAAGGACGAGGAGGGTTTCACCCCAGTGGTTCGAAAGAACAAACCACAGAAGCCCTCCTCCAAAGTGCAGCCCTCTGAAGTAAAAGGGATGCGGGGTCCCGCCAAGTCAATGAGCGAGGATATGCCCACCGATAAGGAGCCGCAGCAAACATCTGGCACGGCAGCGGCCACCAAACGGAAGACAGAGGCTCCCCTGTCACTACCTTCATCAACATCATCATCGTCCGACTCGGAAGGGGAGAAGATGGAGGGTGACGCTTGCCCGGCCCCGGCTCGAGAGACAGAGAAAAAGTTCACCCGGGACAGAAAAGTGGCCAAACGTGCCGTTTCACAATCCAAAGAGGCTGGGCCCCAATCCCCCGCCCCAATGTCCGTAGAGATGACTATCTCTCCTGCTCAGTCCCCCGAATCCCCAAAACCTAAACCCACCACTGAGCAGAAATCCCCTTCCCCCACTAAAACTCCCCCAGCTAGTTCCCGCTCTCTGTCTCGAAAGGAAGAGTCGGGGTCCAAAACTCCCAATGTGGCCAAACAGGCCAAGAAACAAAAAGCGTCGCCCTCTCCTACAAGAAAGGAGAAGACGAGAAAGCTCCCCTTCCTGCCAGGGGACCTCATCTGCAATGCAGATCTGCACCACGCCGCTGCCGAGCTTACGCCGCAGCAGAGAGGTGCCATCAAACCGCTGCAGCTCCTTACGAAGACCCAGGGTCTGGACACTACCAACCCGTCCAACTTCCCCGATGCTCCTTTGCTGATCACGTTCGTCAGGAAGACGAAAATTCGCCGCACGAAATCCATGTGGCGAATGATAGAAGCAGCAAAGGATGCGATCCTGGGTCTAACGTTGGTGGAAGAAGGGCACGACTCCCTCGACGATCTGAGGGATAAATGTGAAGGGAGGATCCCCATTTACGTCCACCCTTGTTTTTATAGAGCTTTAAAGTTAACCTTCCCCCTGGATGTCGGGGGCATCTCCCGAGACGGCCGCGCGTCGTCAGAATTGCTCACTGGCAATATCGGGCATGCCGTCGGCATCCTCACTGACAAAGACTTTAGGCCGCTGATTGACACTGACTAGTGCAATGGCTACGACCTTGAAACTAGGAAGCTTGAACGCGAGAGGCTTGAGATCCTTAAGCAAAGCAGCCCGCATACTGGGGGATCTCAAGGCTTTTGAATTAGATGTGGCTGCGGTACAGGAAACTCACTATGTTTCGATGGACGATCATCGACTGCTGTCGGAACATTTCGATGTTTTTTCAGCATTTGGTGACCGTTCTGCTCGGGGAGTTTCGCTGTTAGTTAGACGCACTCTGTTAGCAAGGGTAAACGTTGTTCACGCGGATGCTGATGGCAGACTGGTCGTGGCTGATGTTGCCGTGAATAGTGCCATGTTTCGAATCGTCGCGGTTTATGCGCCCAATTCCATTCGTGAGAGGGTTTCCTTTTTCCGAGGGTTGGAGGGGTTTCTCGGTGGTTCGGAGCGGCTAATCCTAGTGGGAGATTGGAATGCCATCCTTGATCCCAGGATAGATAAGGTGGGGGGACCTAGTGGGTCGGATAGGTGTGAGACAAGTCTGTCTGATCTGATGGCACAATGCGATCTGGTCGACAGATTTCGTATCGATCACCCAGGGCGGGAGATGTGGACGTGGCTCGCTAGCGGCACTTTCCTTTCAAGTACTTACTTGGATAGATTGCTAATTAGAAGAGGCAACGTAGATTATATCTCTTGTCCCACGTTCCACTGGTTAGGCCATTCTGACCACAAGCTACTTGTGGCCAGTCTGGAGTTAGGCCCTAAGACACACAAGGTAGCTAGCTACTGGAAGTTAAATACCTCCTTACTGGAGATACGTGACTTCCGGGAGCAGCTATCTCTTAACTTTCAAAAGGGATTAGTGGGGGCGGTAACCGGGAGTAAGTGGTGGGTTAACGCCAAAGTTGGCATTAGGCGCTTTTCTGTTCAATATAGCCAACGCCTCGCCTTAAATAAGGCAGAAACAGAAAAGCGTTTAGAAACTAAGCTGGCCCGGGCGGTGGCTGGGGGGGATTCCCTAGGCATAGAACTAGCTAAGGGGGACCTGAAACGTGCGGCTAACGTGCGGTATGAAGGTCAAGTAGTTAGAGCTAGGCTAGATAGAGTGTCCAACGAAGCCGTGAATGTGGACGCGCAAGAGCGTAGAACTCCACTTCGTCGCAGCTCGGTCGGTCTCATTCGTCAAGTCAAACACCCGGAAGGACACACCCTTGTGTCGGCTCGGGAGATTTGCCGGGGATTTCGTGAGCATTTCATGGAACGGTTCACCCAACTGCCCGGACTCCGCGTCGAGGAGTTTGGCAGCTATTTAGCTGGCTCGCCCCGCCTGGAGGCGGCCCGAGCGGCTAGCTGTGATGGGCGCGTTACAGAGTGTGAGGTCTTGGCTGCACTGAAGCAGGTCGGCTACGACAAATCGCCGGGACTCGATGGTTTGCCCTATGAATTGTTCTTGAGGCTGTCGCACATCTTCGTACCTATTCTGGTCAATGTTTTCAATCACTGGTTTGAACAGGGTTCCATCCCCGGTCAAGTCACCAAGGGAGTGATCACATTGCTTCAGAAAAAGGGCCAAGATGGTGGGGAATTAGACGATTACAGGCCCATAACTCTGCTAAACACAGATTTAAAGATTTTGGCCAAAGTTCTTGCAAATCGGTTGCAGCTTGTTATCGCTGAGTTGGTCGAACCTGATCAGAATTATGCTGTGAAGGGGAGATCGATTCAAAACAACTTGCATCTGATGCGCACGATCATAGAGGGATTAGAAGACGACACCGAAGCCGCGCTGATCAATTTAGATCAGTCCAAAGCTTTTGACAGGGTCGACCATCGGTTCCTGGGATCTGTTTTAGAGGCCTCCGGTTTTACACCGGACTTCCGCAGATGGATCTCCATTTTGTATCGCGGGCCGACGGCAGTGGTGCAAGTGAATGGAATGCGATCGGAGTCTTTTGCCGTCTCTCGGTCGGTACGTCAGGGATGTCCGCTGTCTCCCCTGCTTTACGTCCTTGCCTTGGAGCCTTTTCTCCGCAGGCTTAGGATCGGGGAGCCTGGACTGGCCCTACGCGGTATTGCTCTTCCTGGCGGTGCGCGAGCCAGGGTATCCGCGTATGCCGATGATGTCACCGTGTTTGTGTCGTGCTTTCGAGACATTCTCGCGGTGACTAAGGCACTCAGAAGGTACGAAAAAGTGACAGGGGCCAAAGTCAACCTTAGCAAATCCAATGGCCTAAGGTTGGCTGCCTGGAGTGGCGCGGCTGCGCTCCCGGGCCTTTTCAACTGGACTGACGGCCCGGTTCGGATCCTCGGCGTATGGTTCGGACCCGGTCTCCAGCTTGATAAGAACTGGTCGGAAGTACAGTCTAAGGTCGAAGCGTCTGTAAGGATTTGGCTTCGAAGGGGGCTTTCCCTTAAAGGTCGGGCTGAGGCGTGCGTCACGTACGTCTTTCCGCTCATCCTTTACCGATTGGCTGTACTACCTCTGCCTGCGGACCGCCGAGCGGTTTTGACGCGTCTCCTTTTCTCGCTTTTGTGGGCAAAGGGGAAGCCGCTAGTCCGTAGACAGGTCTGTACTCAACGTCCTGATGTGGGAGGCTTGGGAGTGCCCGACTTGGCGAGCCATTTGTGTGCCGAGCGGTTATCATTCCTGAGCCGAACCTTGACAGAGGAGTCTGCGTGGGGCCCTGCGGTTGGAAGCGCTTTTCCTAACCTCATCCCTGACCACTTGGCCGAATGCCGACGTAAGCCAAGGAGTCAATCGCAGTTCTTCAACGAATGCCGAGCTGCGCTCAGAGTGCTGCCGGGGTCCAGTGACCTCGCCCGGTCTAGAAGGACATTCTATCGGGAGTTAGTGGTGGGGACCGCTTCGGATCCTCTTGGGGAGCGACTTGGATTGTCGGAGGAGGAGGCTCGCTCTCAGTGGAATTGGGCGCCAGGCAGGAGCTATCTCAATAATTCTGAGTTCTCTCTGACCTGGCGATTGGTTCGAAATGTGTTACCCCTCAATGACATACGATTCAAAATTGGTATGGCTATCAGCCCCTTTTGCCCACGTTGCGAGGAAGATGAAATTGAAACGGCGGAACATGCCTTTTTCACCTGCTCCAAACTTCGTGAATTTTGGACGTATGTCGGCGAGGTGACGGCTCGCATCACCCCCGATCGGGTGACGTGCTTGGATTTAGCATCCGTTGTCTTCAACATGGACCCCTTGTGGCCCAGGGAGAAACGTATGGTTTTGCTCGCGATCTTAGCCGTAGCTAGACTCGTGGTGTATACTTCTCGCTTAGAGATAGGGCGTGGAGGGGTGCCGCCTTCTTATTATGATTTGATTTCGTATTTTAAACACCAGCTTAAAATCAAAATCAAATCTGATAGAAGGAGGTTGCCTTCTTCACTTTTCAAAAGTAGGTGGATACACACCGCTAGTTTATGCGTGTTCACGCGGAATAGATTCGAGTTCGTGTTCCCTGCCTAGGCATGGCACACAGCGACCTCAAAGTCTCTTTGTCGAAAAAACAACCCCTTTTTAAAAAACTGACCAGCAAATTCTTTGGCGCAGTCCCTATTAGCTAGTAGCGTAAATGAGCTCTCTGTCCCCAGATTTATTTTAGGTGTCAGAACTCCTTCAGGATGCCCGTTCCCTAATTTATTTTATATCCCTGACCCGCCCTAAAAGTACTTATCCTGAAGGACACCGCACATCCCGACAAACCCATCCCTCCATTTCTTTTGCCCCCATAGAAACGCCCACTCCCAATTAGGAACTGACTCTCTTGCTTTCGGTTTTTACCGGAAGACAGCGAGCATTTCATACTTTAGATAGGTGGGGGGGACCCTACTAACTTATCTTAATTAGCATTTTCCTTGTTTCTTTATTTTTACCATCACTTTTATTTTTATTTATTTTTGGGGGATTATTTAAGGCTTAGTTTTTTGTTCTCCCACTCCCATCATCACACATGTACATAATCTTTGTAAATAAAATTCATTGAAACACCTGGGGATATTTTAAGTAGCTTAAGTCCATAGAGTGAATGTGGTATTATGGTGACTGAAACTAGTTTCTAGGGTATTCATAGACCAAGTGGACGACCCCCGACCCCCATTCTTCCCCCCCATACCCCCTTTTGGCCTTGTGCCACATCTAAAACATTGTAAAATTTTTTGGATAAATAAATTGATTTTCTCCCGCCTTTTAAAATCTTGACTCGTCTTGTATTTTTCTAGGCAACTCTTAGGCAATCACTTGTGATTGCCTAAGAGGAGACCAGCTACTTGGGCCCCGCCCAGTTTAAAGCTAAATCATCAGGGGACTCTCTCTGTCCCCTTAGACTAGCCCCTGTTGGGCAATTTGTCTCTTCACACCCCTCTTGGGTGGCCGCCCCTGTTGGGCGGTTCCATTGTATTAATCTTTTTGTTCCCTTCTCTTGCAGGTGTCCAACCCCCAGGCTTGACTTAAGCAGCTGGCAGGTTTCGGGTCTGACTTACGTACCTTTTGGCGACGGTCTTCCTGAATCCGAATCGGCGGGTCTCTAGCCGGGAGTTGGATGGAAGAGGGGAGGAGTGGTCCGGGCTCTGCTGCAGAGTCTTTGTCTAGCCCGGGCTCCTTTTCCGAACTGAGGCGACGGTCTCAGGTCGGGGAGGGAGCAGACCTCAAACAGCAGGACGGTCACGCCGCCATAGGCGTCGTGCCCAGTACGTCCGCCAGTGCCGCTCCCAGCACTGAAAGTAGATCAGGGTCTGCCGCCTTAGGCGGGAGCCCTGTTAGCTTGCACGCTGCTGTCCCCGGCAGCTCCACCCAGGATAGCTCAGATCCTAGAGGTGATCTGGGTCGGTGGGAACGACTCCCCACTGTACCAATCGCTCGCCGGGCTTCAACCGTCAGCCCGCCTGGTAGTAGGCGAAAAGGCCGCCTGCCTCCAGGAGTAAGAGCGACCCGGTCGGTGGAGTCCCACAAAGAAGGGGCCACCGACCCAGATCAGCCGCCAGCCCACATTGACAGGGACTCTGCTCAATGCCGCAACCTCACCCAAGAACTCTTTGGAAGTGACAGCAGCATTTGCAGCGACAGCAGTGTCTGCAGCGACCACAGCCCTGTGAGCAGTCGTGGCAGTAGCAGAGACAGCAGCATGGAAGTTCTGCAGCTGACTCCAGATGGCCCGGCCAAGGCTAGCATGCGGCAGTCTAGGCCGAGGAAGATGGGGGCTGCTCGCACCGTCACCAAAAAAGGAGCAGCGGATGTCGCTGGCAAGAGAGGAACCAAGGCGGCCACTCCGCCGGCAACAACGCCGGAAACAGCTCCAAAGGAATGGCCGTCCCTCTCATCAACACCAGCGGAGACACCCAATTCATGGGCGATACCTCCCGGGCAGAAGACGCCGTCGCCGACGAAGGCTGTAACACCTACAACTCCGGCGCAAACCAACTCTCCTGCCCAATCACCTAAAGACCAGTGGGGACCCCAGTCGCAAAGAAGCCCGTCAGAATACCGTCGGTTGTTCGAGTCTAAGTACAAGGAACTAACCGACGGTAGCGTTATCAAAGCAGCGCCAGGAGCGGTGGACCGGCTAGCGAAGCGAATTGTTTCGCTAGTCACCATCGACTCCAGAACCAAAGGGCTGGCTGGGGTCCAGATCGAGACGGTAGGGGAGATTCTATGGTCCCTAAAAGTCCCGGCGACATATATTTGCCGTCGAGGTTTCGCGACCTGGGACTTACTACTCCCCTCAGAACAAGAAGCGGAAAAGTTGGCCAGGGCCGACCTGAGGCATAAACATCTGATCCTCAGGCCGGAGTACTTGAGCAGGAGGAGGACACTAGTCACTGTCCTCGGCGTCCCCTGCTATATTGACTCGGAGCAACTAGGTGCAGTGATGAGTCAATATGGGGACGTCGAAGCCATAATCCCGGTCCGCGGTCCCCATAACCTAATGGTAGGGGACTACAAAATTAAAATGCGTTTGGACCGGGATGGCTTCAACAAGATACCGCCACTGCTCAAGTGCGACTCCTGGTCGATGTCTATCATCGTCGAGGGCAGGAGGCCACATTGCTGGCACTGCGAGCAGAAGGGGCATATGGCGAAAGACTGCCCAAAAAAGGCGCCAATCAAGAAGACCCCTTCTGCCGCAGCCCCGGGAGGTCCAGCGGCATCAGTAGCTCCTAGAACTGATAAGGACGAGGAGGGTTTCACCCCAGTGGTTCGAAAGAACAAACCACAGAAGCCCTCCTCCAAAGTGCAGCCCTCTGAAGTAAAAGGGATGCGGGGTCCCGCCAAGTCAATGAGCGAGGATATGCCCACCGATAAGGAGCCGCAGCAAACATCTGGCACGGCAGCGGCCACCAAACGGAAGACAGAGGCTCCCCTGTCACTACCTTCATCAACATCATCATCGTCCGACTCGGAAGGGGAGAAGATGGAGGGTGACGCTTGCCCGGCCCCGGCTCGAGAGACAGAGAAAAAGTTCACCCGGGACAGAAAAGTGGCCAAACGTGCCGTTTCACAATCCAAAGAGGCTGGGCCCCAATCCCCCGCCCCAATGTCCGTAGAGATGACTATCTCTCCTGCTCAGTCCCCCGAATCCCCAAAACCTAAACCCACCACTGAGCAGAAATCCCCTTCCCCCACTAAAACTCCCCCAGCTAGTTCCCGCTCTCTGTCTCGAAAGGAAGAGTCGGGGTCCAAAACTCCCAATGTGGCCAAACAGGCCAAGAAACAAAAAGCGTCGCCCTCTCCTACAAGAAAGGAGAAGACAAGAAAGCTCCCCTTCCTGCCAGGGGACCTCATCTGCAATGCAGATCTGCACCACGCCGCTGCCGAGCTTACGCCGCAGCAGAGAGGTGCCATCAAACCGCTGCAGCTCCTTACGAAGACCCAGGGTCTGGACACTACCAACCCGTCCAACTTCCCCGATGCTCCTTTGCTGATCACGTTCGTCAGGAAGACGAAAATTCGCCGCACGAAATCCATGTGGCGAATGATAGAAGCAGCAAAGGATGCGATCCTGGGTCTAACGTTGGTGGAAGAAGGGCACGACTCCCTCGACGATCTGAGGGATAAATGTGAAGGGAGGATCCCCATTTACGTCCACCCTTGTTTTTATAGAGCTTTAAAGTTAACCTTCCCCCTGGATGTCGGGGGCATCTCCCGAGACGGCCGCGCGTCGTCAGAATTGCTCACTGGCAATATCGGGCATGCCGTCGGCATCCTCACTGACAAAGACTTTAGGCCGCTGATTGACACTGACTAGTGCAATGGCTACGACCTTGAAACTAGGAAGCTTGAACGCGAGAGGCTTGAGATCCTTAAGCAAAGCAGCCCGCATACTGGGGGATCTCAAGGCTTTTGAATTAGATGTGGCTGCGGTACAGGAAACTCACTATGTTTCGATGGACGATCATCGACTGCTGTCGGAACATTTCGATGTTTTTTCAGCATTTGGTGACCGTTCTGCTCGGGGAGTTTCGCTGTTAGTTAGACGCACTCTGTTAGCAAGGGTAAACGTTGTTCACGCGGATGCTGATGGCAGACTGGTCGTGGCTGATGTTGCCGTGAATAGTGCCATGTTTCGAATCGTCGCGGTTTATGCGCCCAATTCCATTCGTGAGAGGGTTTCCTTTTTCCGAGGGTTGGAGGGGTTTCTCGGTGGTTCGGAGCGGCTAATCCTAGTGGGAGATTGGAATGCCATCCTTGATCCCAGGATAGATAAGGTGGGGGGACCTAGTGGGTCGGATAGGTGTGAGACAAGTCTGTCTGATCTGATGGCACAATGCGATCTGGTCGACAGATTTCGTATCGATCACCCAGGGCGGGAGATGTGGACGTGGCTCGCTAGCGGCACTTTCCTTTCAAGTACTTACTTGGATAGATTGCTAATTAGAAGAGGCAACGTAGATTATATCTCTTGTCCCACGTTCCACTGGTTAGGCCATTCTGACCACAAGCTACTTGTGGCCAGTCTGGAGTTAGGCCCTAAGACACACAAGGTAGCTAGCTACTGGAAGTTAAATACCTCCTTACTGGAGATACGTGACTTCCGGGAGCAGCTATCTCTTAACTTTCAAAAGGGATTAGTGGGGGCGGTAACCGGGAGTAAGTGGTGGGTTAACGCCAAAGTTGGCATTAGGCGCTTTTCTGTTCAATATAGCCAACGCCTCGCCTTAAATAAGGCAGAAACAGAAAAGCGTTTAGAAACTAAGCTGGCCCGGGCGGTGGCTGGGGGGGATTCCCTAGGCATAGAACTAGCTAAGGGGGACCTGAAACGTGCGGCTAACGTGCGGTATGAAGGTCAAGTAGTTAGAGCTAGGCTAGATAGAGTGTCCAACGAAGCCGTGAATGTGGACGCGCAAGAGCGTAGAACTCCACTTCGTCGCAGCTCGGTCGGTCTCATTCGTCAAGTCAAACACCCGGAAGGACACACCCTTGTGTCGGCTCGGGAGATTTGCCGGGGATTTCGTGAGCATTTCATGGAACGGTTCACCCAACTGCCCGGACTCCGCGTCGAGGAGTTTGGCAGCTATTTAGCTGGCTCGCCCCGCCTGGAGGCGGCCCGAGCGGCTAGCTGTGATGGGCGCGTTACAGAGTGTGAGGTCTTGGCTGCACTGAAGCAGGTCGGCTACGACAAATCGCCGGGACTCGATGGTTTGCCCTATGAATTGTTCTTGAGGCTGTCGCACATCTTCGTACCTATTCTGGTCAATGTTTTCAATCACTGGTTTGAACAGGGTTCCATCCCCGGTCAAGTCACCAAGGGAGTGATCACATTGCTTCAGAAAAAGGGCCAAGATGGTGGGGAATTAGACGATTACAGGCCCATAACTCTGCTAAACACAGATTTAAAGATTTTGGCCAAAGTTCTTGCAAATCGGTTGCAGCTTGTTATCGCTGAGTTGGTCGAACCTGATCAGAATTATGCTGTGAAGGGGAGATCGATTCAAAACAACTTGCATCTGATGCGCACGATCATAGAGGGATTAGAAGACGACACCGAAGCCGCGCTGATCAATTTAGATCAGTCCAAAGCTTTTGACAGGGTCGACCATCGGTTCCTGGGATCTGTTTTAGAGGCCTCCGGTTTTACACCGGACTTCCGCAGATGGATCTCCATTTTGTATCGCGGGCCGACGGCAGTGGTGCAAGTGAATGGAATGCGATCGGAGTCTTTTGCCGTCTCTCGGTCGGTACGTCAGGGATGTCCGCTGTCTCCCCTGCTTTACGTCCTTGCCTTGGAGCCTTTTCTCCGCAGGCTTAGGATCGGGGAGCCTGGACTGGCCCTACGCGGTATTGCTCTTCCTGGCGGTGCGCGAGCCAGGGTATCCGCGTATGCCGATGATGTCACCGTGTTTGTGTCGTGCTTTCGAGACATTCTCGCGGTGACTAAGGCACTCAGAAGGTACGAAAAAGTGACAGGGGCCAAAGTCAACCTTAGCAAATCCAATGGCCTAAGGTTGGCTGCCTGGAGTGGCGCGGCTGCGCTCCCGGGCCTTTTCAACTGGACTGACGGCCCGGTTCGGATCCTCGGCGTATGGTTCGGACCCGGTCTCCAGCTTGATAAGAACTGGTCGGAAGTACAGTCTAAGGTCGAAGCGTCTGTAAGGATTTGGCTTCGAAGGGGGCTTTCCCTTAAAGGTCGGGCTGAGGCGTGCGTCACGTACGTCTTTCCGCTCATCCTTTACCGATTGGCTGTACTACCTCTGCCTGCGGACCGCCGAGCGGTTTTGACGCGTCTCCTTTTCTCGCTTTTGTGGGCAAAGGGGAAGCCGCTAGTCCGTAGACAGGTCTGTACTCAACGTCCTGATGTGGGAGGCTTGGGAATGCCCGACTTGGCGAGCCATTTGTATGCCGAGCGGTTATCATTCCTGAGCCGAACCTTGACAGAGGAGTCTGCGTGGGGCCCTGCGGTTGGAAGCGCTTTTCCTAACCTCATCCCTGACCACTTGGCCGAATGCCGACGTAAGCCAAGGAGTCAATCGCAGTTCTTCAACGAATGCCGAGCTGCGGTCAGAGTGCTGCCGGGGTCCAGTGACCTCGCCCGGTCTAGAAGGACATTCTATCGGGAGTTAGTGGTGGGGACCGCTTCGGATCCTCTTGGGGAGCGACTTGGATTGTCGGAGGAGGAGGCTCGCTCTCAGTGGAATTGGGCGCCAGGCAGGAGCTATCTCAATAATTCTGAGTTCTCTCTGACCTGGCGATTGGTTCGAAATGTGTTACCCCTCAATGACATACGATTCAAAATTGGTATGGCTATCAGCCCCTTTTGCCCACGTTGCGAGGAAGATGAAATTGAAACGGCGGAACATGCCTTTTTCACCTGCTCCAAACTTCGTGAATTTTGGACGTATGTCGGCGAGGTGACGGCTCGCATCACCCCCGATCGGGTGACGTGCTTGGATTTAGCATCCGTTGTCTCCAACATGGACCCCTTGTGGCCCAGGGAGAAACGTATGGTTTTGCTCGCGATCTTAGCCGTAGCTAGACTCGTGGTGTATACTTCTCGCTTAGAGATAGGGCGTGGGGGGGTGCCGCCTTCTTATTATGATTTGATTTCGTATTTTAAACACCAGCTTAAAATCAAAATCAAATCTGATAGAAGGAGGTTGCCTTCTTCACTTTTCAAAAGTAGGTGGATACACACCGCTAGTTTATGCGTGTTCACGCGGAATAGATTCGAGTTCGTGTTCCCTGCCTAGGCATGGCACACAGCGACCTTAAAGCATCTTTGTCGAAAAACAAAAATCCCCTTAAAAACTGACCAGTAAATTTTGGGCGCAGTCCCTATTAGCTAGTAGCGTAAATGAGCTCTTTGCCCCCAGCTTTATTTTAGGTGTCAGAACTCCTTCAGGATGCCCGCTCCCTAATTTATTTTATATCCCCGACCCGCCATAATAGTTCTTATCCTGAAGGACACCGCACATCCCGACAAACCCATCCCTCCATTTCTTTTGCCCCCATAGAAACGCCCACTCCCAATTAGGAGCTTACTCTCTTGCTTTCGGTCTGTACCAGAAGACAGCGAGCAGCTCATACTCTAGATAGGATGGGGGGTACCTTACTAACACACCTTAATTAGCATTTTCTTTGGTTCTTTATTTTTATCATCACTTTTATTTTTATTTATTTTTGGGGGATTATTTAAGGCTTAGTTTTTTGTTCTCCCACTCCCATCATCACACATGTAAATATCTATTGTAAATAAAATTCATTGAAACACCTGGGGATATTTTAAGTAGCTTAAGTCCATAGAGTGAATGTGGTATTGTGGTGACTGAAACTAGTTTTTAGGGTATTCATAGACCAAGTGGACGACCCCCGACCCCCATCTTCCCCCCCATACCCCTTTTTGGCCTTGTGCCACATCTGATTATTTATGTACAAATTTTTGGATAAATAAATTGATTTTCTCCCGCCTTTTAAAATCTTGACTCGTCTTGTATTTTTCTAGGCAACTCTTAGGCAATCACTTGTGATTGCCTAAGAGGAGACCAGCTACTTGGGCCCCGCCCAGTTTAAAGCTAAATCATCAGGGGACTCTCTCTGTCCCCTTAGACTAGCCCCTGTTGGGCAATTTGTCTCTTCACACCCCTCTTGGGTGGCCGCCCCTGTTGGGCGGTTCCATTGTATTAATCTTTTTGTTCCCTTCTCTTGCAGGTGTCCAACCCCCAGGCTTGACTTAAGCAGCTGGCAGGTTTCGGGTCTGACTTACGTACCTTTTGGCGACGGTCTTCCTGAATCCGAATCGGCGGGTCTCTAGCCGGGAGTTGGATGGAAGAGGGGAGGAGTGGTCCGGGCTCTGCTGCAGAGTCTTTGTCTAGCCCGGGCTCCTTTTCCGAACTGAGGCGACGGTCTCAGGTCGGGGAGGGAGCAGACCTCAAACAGCAGGACGGTCACGCCGCCATAGGCGTCGTGCCCAGTACGTCCGCCAGTGCCGCTCCCAGCACTGAAAGTAGATCAGGGTCTGCCGCCTTAGGCGGGAGCCCTGTTAGCTTGCACGCTGCTGTCCCCGGCAGCTCCACCCAGGATAGCTCAGATCCTAGAGGTGATCTGGGTCGGTGGGAACGACTCCCCACTGTACCAATCGCTCGCCGGGCTTCAACCGTCAGCCCGCCTGGTAGTAGGCGAAAAGGCCGCCTGCCTCCAGGAGTAAGAGCGACCCGGTCGGTGGAGTCCCACAAAGAAGGGGCCACCGACCCAGATCAGCCGCCAGCCCACATTGACAGGGACTCTGCTCAATGCCGCAACCTCACCCAAGAACTCTTTGGAAGTGACAGCAGCATTTGCAGCGACAGCAGTGTCTGCAGCGACCACAGCCCTGTGAGCAGTCGCGGCAATAGCAGAGACAGCAGCATGGAAGTTCTGCAGCTGACTCCAGACGTTCCGGCCCAGACTAACATGCGGCAGTCCAGGCCGAGGAAGATGAGGGCGGCACATACTGTACCAAAGAAAGGAGCAGCGGATGTCGCTGGCAAGAGAGGAACCAAGGCGGCCACTCCGCCGGCAACAACGCCGGAAACAGCTCCAAAGGAGTGGCCGTCCCTCTCATCAACACCAGCGGAGACACCCAATTCATGGGCGATACCTCCCGGGCAGAAGACGCCGTCGCCGACGAAGGCTGTAACACCTACAACTCCGGCGCAAACCAACTCTCCTGCCCAATCACCAAAAGACCAGTGGGGACCCCAGTCGCAAAGAAGCCCGTCAGAATACCGTCGGCTGTTCGAGTCTAAGTACAAGGAACTAACCGACGGTAGCGTTATCAAAGCAGCGCCAGGAGCGGTGGACCGGCTAGCGAAGCGAATTGTTTCGCTAGTCACCATCGACTCCAGAACCAAAGGGCTGGCTGGGGTCCAGATCGAGACGGTAGGGGAGATTTTATGGTCCCTGAAAGTCCCGGCGACATATATTTGCCGTCGAGGTTTCGCAACCTGGGACCTTTTACTCCCCTCTGAACAGGAAGCAGAGAAGTTGGCCAGGGCCGACCTGAGGCATAAACATCTGATCCTCAGGCCGGAGTACTTGAGCAGGAGGAGGACACTAGTCACTGTCCTCGGCGTCCCCTGCTATATTGACTCGGAGCAACTAGGTGCAGTGATGAGTCAATATGGGGACGTCGAAGCCATAATCCCGGTCCGCGGTCCCCATAACCTAATGGTAGGGGACTACAAAATTAAAATGCGTTTGGACCGGGATGGCTTCAACAAGATACCGCCACTGCTCAAGTGCGACTCCTGGTCGATGTCTATCATCGTCGAGGGCAGGAGGCCACATTGCTGGCACTGCGAGCAGAAGGGGCATATGGCGAAAGACTGCCCAAAAAAGGCGCCAATCAAGAAGACCCCTTCTGCCGCAGCCCCGGGAGGTCCAGCGGCATCAGTAGCTCCTAGAACTGATAAGGACGAGGAGGGTTTCACCCCAGTGGTACGAAAGAACAAACCACAGAAGCCCTCCTCCAAAGTGCAGCCCTCTGAAGTAAAAGGGATGCGGGGTCCCGCTAAGTCAATGAGCGTGGATATGCCCACCGATAAGGAGCCGCAGCAAACATCTAGCACGGCAGCGGCCACGAAACGAAAAACCGAGGTTCCCCTGTCACTACCTTCGTCAACATCTTCATCGTCCGAATCGGAAGGGGAGAAGATGGAGGGTGACGCTGGCCCGGCCCCGGCTCGAGAGACAGTGAAAAAGTTCACCCGGGATAGAAAGGTGGCCAAACGTGCCGTTTCACAAGAAAAAGAGGCTGGGCCCCAATCCCCCGCCCCGATGTCCGTAGAGATGACTATCTCTCCTGCTCAGTCCCCCGAATCCCCAAAACCTAAACCCACCACTGAGCAGAAATCCCCTTCCCCCACTGAAACTCCCCCAGCTAGTTCCCGCTCTCTGTCTCGAAAGGAAGAGTCGGGGTCCAAAACTCCCAATGTGGCCAAACAGGCCAAGAAACAA
Organism: Sepiola atlantica; assembly: GCA_963556195.1. Taxonomy (NCBI): domain Eukaryota; kingdom Metazoa; phylum Mollusca; class Cephalopoda; order Sepiida; family Sepiolidae; genus Sepiola; species Sepiola atlantica. The sequence continues at coordinate 94,929,158 of OY744533.1, forward strand.
AAAGCGTCGCCCTCCCCTACAAGAAAGGAGAAGACGAGAAAGCTCCCCTTCCTGCCAGGGGACCTCATCTGCGAAGCAGATCTGCACCACGCCGCTGCCGAGCTCACGCCGCAGCAAAGAAGCGCGCTCAGGCCGCTGCAGCTCCTTACGAAGACCCAGGGTCTGGACACTACCAACCCGTCCAACTTCCCCGATGCTCCTTTGCTGATCACGTTCGTCAGGAAGACGAAAATTCGCCGCACGAAATCCATGTGGCGAATGATAGAAGCAGCAAAGGATGCGATCCTGGGTCTAACGTTGGTGGAAGAGGGGCACGACTCCCTCGACGATCTGAGGGATAAATGTGAAGGGAGGATCCCCATTTACGTCCACCCTTGTTTTTATAGAGCGTTAAAGTTAACCTTCCCCCTGGATGTCGGGGGCATCTCCCGAGACGGCCGCGCGTCGTCAGAATTGCTCACTGGCAATATCGGGCATGCCGTCGGCATCCTCACTGACAAAGACTTTAGGCCGCTGATTGACACTGACTAGTGCAATGGCTACGACCTTGAAACTAGGAAGCTTGAACGCGAGAGGCTTGAGATCCTTAAGCAAAGCAGCCCGCATACTGGGGGATCTCAAGGCTTTTGAATTAGATGTGGCTGCGGTACAGGAAACTCACTATGTTTCGATGGACGATCATCGACTGCTGTCGGAACATTTCGATGTTTTTTCAGCATTTGGTGACCGTTCTGCTCGGGGAGTTTCGCTGTTAGTTAGACGCACTCTGTTAGCAAGGGTAAACGTTGTTCACGCGGATGCTGATGGCAGACTGGTCGTGGCTGATGTTGCCGTGAATAGTGCCATGTTTCGAATCGTCGCGGTTTATGCGCCCAATTCCATTCGTGAGAGGGTTTCCTTTTTCCGAGGGTTGGAGGGGTTTCTCGGTGGTTCGGAGCGGCTAATCCTAGTGGGAGATTGGAATGCCATCCTTGATCCCAGGATAGATAAGGTGGGGGGACCTAGTGGGTCGGATAGGTGTGAGACAAGTCTGTCTGATCTGATGGCACAATGCGATCTGGTCGACAGATTTCGTATCGATCACCCAGGGCGGGAGATGTGGACGTGGCTCGCTAGCGGCACTTTCCTTTCAAGTACTTACTTGGATAGATTGCTAATTAGAAGAGGCAACGTAGATTATATCTCTTGTCCCACGTTCCACTGGTTAGGCCATTCTGACCACAAGCTACTTGTGGCCAGTCTGGAGTTAGGCCCTAAGACACACAAGGTAGCTAGCTACTGGAAGTTAAATACCTCCTTACTGGAGATACGTGACTTCCGGGAGCAGCTATCTCTTAACTTTCAAAAGGGATTAGTGGGGGCGGTAACCGGGAGTAAGTGGTGGGTTAACGCCAAAGTTGGCATTAGGCGCTTTTCTGTTCAATATAGCCAACGCCTCGCCTTAAATAAGGCAGAAACAGAAAAGCGTTTAGAAACTAAGCTGGCCCGGGCGGTGGCTGGGGGGGATTCCCTAGGCATAGAACTAGCTAAGGGGGACCTGAAACGTGCGGCTAACGTGCGGTATGAAGGTCAAGTAGTTAGAGCTAGGCTAGATAGAGTGTCCAACGAAGCCGTGAATGTGGACGCGCAAGAGCGTAGAACTCCACTTCGTCGCAGCTCGGTCGGTCTCATTCGTCAAGTCAAACACCCGGAAGGACACACCCTTGTGTCGGCTCGGGAGATTTGCCGGGGATTTCGTGAGCATTTCATGGAACGGTTCACCCAACTGCCCGGACTCCGCGTCGAGGAGTTTGGCAGCTATTTAGCTGGCTCGCCCCGCCTGGAGGCGGCCCGAGCGGCTAGCTGTGATGGGCGCGTTACAGAGTGTGAGGTCTTGGCTGCACTGAAGCAGGTCGGCTACGACAAATCGCCGGGACTCGATGGTTTGCCCTATGAATTGTTCTTGAGGCTGTCGCACATCTTCGTACCTATTCTGGTCAATGTTTTCAATCACTGGTTTGAACAGGGTTCCATCCCCGGTCAAGTCACCAAGGGAGTGATCACATTGCTTCAGAAAAAGGGCCAAGATGGTGGGGAATTAGACGATTACAGGCCCATAACTCTGCTAAACACAGATTTAAAGATTTTGGCCAAAGTTCTTGCAAATCGGTTGCAGCTTGTTATCGCTGAGTTGGTCGAACCTGATCAGAATTATGCTGTGAAGGGGAGATCGATTCAAAACAACTTGCATCTGATGCGCACGATCATAGAGGGATTAGAAGACGACACCGAAGCCGCGCTGATCAATTTAGATCAGTCCAAAGCTTTTGACAGGGTCGACCATCGGTTCCTGGGATCTGTTTTAGAGGCCTCCGGTTTTACACCGGACTTCCGCAGATGGATCTCCATTTTGTATCGCGGGCCGACGGCAGTGGTGCAAGTGAATGGAATGCGATCGGAGTCTTTTGCCGTCTCTCGGTCGGTACGTCAGGGATGTCCGCTGTCTCCCCTGCTTTACGTCCTTGCCTTGGAGCCTTTTCTCCGCAGGCTTAGGATCGGGGAGCCTGGACTGGCCCTACGCGGTATTGCTCTTCCTGGCGGTGCGCGAGCCAGGGTATCCGCGTATGCCGATGATGTCACCGTGTTTGTGTCGTGCTTTCGAGACATTCTCGCGGTGACTAAGGCACTCAGAAGGTACGAAAAAGTGACAGGGGCCAAAGTCAACCTTAGCAAATCCAATGGCCTAAGGTTGGCTGCCTGGAGTGGCGCGGCTGCGCTCCCGGGCCTTTTCAACTGGACTGACGGCCCGGTTCGGATCCTCGGCGTATGGTTCGGACCCGGTCTCCAGCTTGATAAGAACTGGTCGGAAGTACAGTCTAAGGTCGAAGCGTCTGTAAGGATTTGGCTTCGAAGGGGGCTTTCCCTTAAAGGTCGGGCTGAGGCGTGCGTCACGTACGTCTTTCCGCTCATCCTTTACCGATTGGCTGTACTACCTCTGCCTGCGGACCGCCGAGCGGTTTTAACGCGTCTCCTTTTCTCGCTTTTGTGGGCAAAGGGGAAGCCGCTAGTCCGTAGACAGGTCTGTACTCAACGTCCTGATGTGGGAGGCTTGGGAATGCCCGACTTGGCGAGCCATTTGTATGCCGAGCGGTTATCATTCCTGAGCCGAACCTTGACAGAGGAGTCTGCGTGGGGCCCTGCGGTTGGAAGCGCTTTTCCTAACCTCATCCCTGACCACTTGGCCGAATGCCGACGTAAGCCAAGGAGTCAATCGCAGTTCTTCAACGAATGCCGAGCTGCGCTCAGAGTGCTGCCGGGGTCCAGTGACCTCGCCCGGTCTAGAAGGACATTCTATCGGGAGTTAGTGGTGGGGACCGCTTCGGATCCTCTTGGGGAGCGACTTGGATTGTCGGAGGAGGAAGCTCGCTCTCAGTGGAATTGGGCGCCAGGCAGGAGCTATCTCAATAATTCTGAGTTCTCTCTGACCTGGCGATTGGTTCGAAATGTGTTACCCCTCAATGACATACGATTCAAAATTGGTATGGCTATCAGCCCCTTTTGCCCACGTTGCGAGGAAGATGAAATTGAAACGGCGGAACATGCCTTTTTCACCTGCTCCAAACTTCGTGAATTTTGGACGTATGTCGGCGAGGTGACGGCTCGCATCACCCCCGATCGGGTGACGTGCTTGGATTTAGCATCCGTTGTCTTCAACATGGACCCCTTGTGGCCCAGGGAGAAACGTATGGTTTTGCTCGCGATCTTAGCCGTAGCTAGACTCGTGGTGTATACTTCTCGCTTAGAGATAGGGCGTGGGGGGGCGCCGCCTTCTTATTATGATTTGATTTCGTATTTTAAACACCAGCTTAAAATCAAAATCAAATCTGATAGAAGGAGGTTGCCTTCTCCACTTTTCGAAAGTAGGTGGATACACACCGCTAGCTTATGCGTGTTCACGCGGAATAGATTCGAGTTCGTGTTCCCTGCCTAGGCATGGCACACAGCGACCTTAAAGCATCTTTGTCGAAAAACAAAAATCCCCTTAAAAACTGACCAGTAAATTTTGGACGCAGTCCCTATTAGCTAGTAGCGTAAATGAGCTCTTTGCCCCCAGCTTTATTTTAGGTGTCAGAACTCCTTCAGGATGCCCGCTCCCTAATTTATTTTATATCCCCGACCCGCCATAATAGTTCTTATCCTGAAGGACACCGCACATCCCGACAAACCCATCCCTCCATTTCTTTTGCCCCCATAGAAACGCCCACTCCCAATTAGGAGCTTACTCTCTTGCTTTCGGTCTGTACCAGAAGACAGCGAGCAGCTCATACTCTAGATAGGATGGGGGGTACCTTACTAACACACCTTAATTAGCATTTTCTTTGGTTCTTTATTTTTATCATCACTTTTATTTTTATTTATTTTTGGGGGATTATTTAAGGCTTAGTTTTTTGTTCTCCCACTCCCATCATCACACATGTAAAATATTTATTGTAAATAAAATTCATTGAAACACCTGGGGATATTTTAAGTAGCTTAAGTCCATAGAGTGAATGTGGTATTGTGGTGACTGAAACTAGTTTCTAGGGTATTCATAGACCAAGTGGACGACCCCCGACCCCCATTTTCCCCCCCATACCCCTTTTTGGCCTTGTGCCACATCTAACTATTGTACCACAATTTTTGGATAAATAAATTGATTTTCTCCCGCCTTTTAAAATCTTGACTCGTCTTGTATTTTTCTAGGCAACTCTTAGGCAATCACTTGTGATTGCCTAAGAGGAGACCAGCTACTTGGGCCCCGCCCAGTTTAAAGCTAAATCATCAGGGGACTCTCTCTGTCCCCTTAGACTAGCCCCTGTTGGGCAATTTGTCTCTTCACACCCCTCTTGGGTGGCCGCCCCTGTTGGGCGGTTCCATTGTATTAATCTTTTTGTTCCCTTCTCTTGCAGGTGTCCAACCCCCAGGCTTGACTTAAGCAGCTGGCAGGTTTCGGGTCTGACTTACGTACCTTTTGGCGACGGTCTTCCTGAATCCGAATCGGCGGGTCTCTAGCCGGGAGTTGGATGGAAGAGGGGAGGAGTGGTCCGGGCTCTGCTGCAGAGTCTTTGTCTAGCCCGGGCTCCTTTTCCGAACTGAGGCGACGGTCTCAGGTCGGGGAGGGAGCAGACCTCAAACAGCAGGACGGTCACGCCGCCATAGGCGTCGTGCCCAGTACGTCCGCCAGTGCCGCTCCCAGCACTGAAAGTAGATCAGGGTCTGCCGCCTTAGGCGGGAGCCCTGTTAGCTTGCACGCTGCTGTCCCCGGCAGCTCCACCCAGGATAGCTCAGATCCTAGAGGTGATCTGGGTCGGTGGGAACGACTCCCCACTGTACCAATCGCTCGCCGGGCTTCAACCGTCAGCCCGCCTGGTAGTAGGCGAAAAGGCCGCCTGCCTCCAGGAGTAAGAGCGACCCGGTCGGTGGAGTCCCACAAAGAAGGGGCCACCGACCCAGATCAGCCGCCAGCCCACATTGACAGGGACTCTGCTCAATGCCGCAACCTCACCCAAGAACTCTTTGGAAGTGACAGCAGCATTTGCAGCGACAGCAGTGTCTGCAGCGACCACAGCCCTGTGAGCAGTCGTGGCAGTAGCAGAGACAGCAGCATGGAAGTTCTGCAGCTGACTCCAGTTGGTCCGGCCAAGGCTAGCATGCGGCAGTCTAGGCCGAGGAAGATGGGGGCTGCTCGCACTGTTTTGAAGAAAGGAGCAGCGGATGTCGCTGGCAAGAGAGGAACCAAGGCGGCCACTCCGCCGGCAACAACGCCGGAAACAGCTCCAAAGGAGTGGCCGTCCCTCTCATCAACACCAGCGGAGACACCCAATTCATGGGCGATACCTCCCGGGCAGAAGACGCCGTCACCGTCGAAGACACCTACAACTCCGACGGCAACTATCACTCCTGCCCAACCATCACCAAAAGACCAGTGGGGACCCCAGTCGCAAAGAAGCCCATCAGAATACCGTCGGTTGTTCGAGTCTAAGTACAAGGAACTAACCGACGGTAGCGTTATCAAAGCAGCGCCAGGAGCGGTGGACCGGCTAGCGAAGCGAATTGTTTCGCTAGTCACCATCGACTCCAGAACCAAAGGGCTGGCTGGGGTCCAGATCGAGACGGTAGGGGAGATTCCATGGTCCCTAAAAGTCCCGGCGACATATATTTGCCGTCGAGGTTTCGCGACCTGGGACTTACTACTCCCCTCAGAACAAGAAGCGGAAAAGTTGGCCAGGGCCGACCTGAGGCATAAACATCTGATCCTCAGGCCGGAGTACTTGAGCAGGAGGAGGACACTAGTCACTGTCCTCGGCGTCCCCTGCTATATTGACTCGGAGCAACTAGGTGCAGTGATGAGTCAATATGGGGACGTCGAAGCCATAATCCCGGTCCGCGGTCCCCATAACCTAATGGTAGGGGACTACAAAATTAAAATGCGTTTGGACCGGGATGGCTTCAACAAGATACCGCCACTGCTCAAGTGCGACTCCTGGTCGATGTCTATCATCGTCGAGGGCAGGAGGCCACATTGCTGGCACTGCGAGCAGAAGGAGCATATGGCGAAAGACTGCCCAAAAAAGGCGCCAATCAAGAAGACCCCTTCTGCCGCAGCCCCGGGAGGTCCAGCGGCATCAGCAGCTCCTAAAACCGGAAAAGACGAGGAGGGTTTCACCCCAGTGGTCCGAAAGAACAAACCACAGAAGCCCTCCTCCAAAGTGCAGCCCTCTGAAGTAAAAGGGATGCGGGGTCCCGCCAAGTCAATGAGCGAGGATATGCCCACCGATAAGGAGCCGCAGCAAACATCTGGCACGGCAGCGGCCACCAAACGGAAGACAGAGGCTCCCCTGTCACTACCTTCGTCAACATCATCATCGTCCGACTCGGAAGGGGAGAAGATGGAGGGTGACGCTTGCCCGGCCCCGGCTCGAGAGACAGAGAAAAAGTTCACCCGGGACAGAAAAGTGGCCAAACGTGCCGTTTCACTATCAAAAGAGGCTGGGCCCCAATCCCCCGCCCCAATGTCCGTAGAGATGACTATCTCTCCTGCTCAGTCCCCCGAATCCCCAAAACCTAAACCCACCACTGAGCAGAAATCCCCTTCCCCCACTGAAACTCCCCCAGCTAGTTCCCGCTCTCTGTCTCAAAAGGAAGAGTCGGGGTCCAAAACTCCCAATGTGGCCAAACAGGCCAAGAAACAAAAAGCGTCGCCCTCTCCTACAAGAAAGGAGAAGACGAGAAAGCTCCCCTTCCTGCCAGGGGACCTCATCTGCAATGCAGATCTGCACCACGCCGCTGCCGAGCTTACGCCGCAGCAGAGAGGTGCCATCAAACCGCTGCAGCTCCTTACGAAGACCCAGGGTCTGGACATTACCAACCCGTCCAACTTCCCCGATGCTCCTTTGCTGATCACGTTCGTCAGGAAGACGAAAATTCGCCGCACAAAATCCATGTGGCGAATGATAGAAGCAGCAAAGGATGCGATCCTGGGTCTAACGTTGGTGGAAGAAGGGCACGACTCCCTCGACGATCTGAGGGATAAATGTGAAGGGAGGATCCCCATTTACGTCCACCCTTGTTTTTATAGAGCGTTAAAGTTAACCTTCCCCCTGGATGTCGGGGGCATCTCCCGAGACGGCCGCGCGTCATCAGAATTGCTCACTGGCAATATCGGGCATGCCGTCGGCATCCTCACTGACAAAGACTTTAGGCCGCTGATTGACACTGACTAGTGCAATGGCTACGACCTTGAAACTAGGAAGCTTGAACGCGAGAGGCTTGAGATCCTTAAGCAAGGCAGCCCGCATACTGGGGGATCTCAAGGCTCTTGAATTAGATGTGGCTGCGGTACAGGAAACTCACTATGTTTCGATGGACGATCACCGACTGCTGTCGGAACATTTCGATGTTTTTTCAGCTTTTGGTGACCGTTCTGCTCGGGGAGTTTCGCTGTTAGTTAGACGCACTCTGTTAGCAAGGGTAAACGTTGTTCACGCGGATGCTGATGGCAGACTGGTCGTGGCTGATGTTGCCGTGAATAGTGACATGTTTCGAATCGTCGCGGTTTATGCGCCCAATTCCATTCGTGAGAGGGTTTCCTTTTTCCGAGGGTTGGAGGGGTTTCTCGGTGGTTCGGAGCGGCTAATCCTAGTGGGAGATTGGAATGCCATCCTTGATCCCAGGATAGATAAGGTGGGGGGACCTAGTGGGTCGGATAGGTGTGAGACAAGTCTGTCTGATCTGATGGCACAATGCGATCTGGTCGACAGATTTCGTATCGATCACCCAGGGCGGGAGATGTGGACGTGGCTCGCTAGCGGCACTTTCCTTTCAAGTACTTACTTGGATAGATTGCTAATTAGAAGAGGCAACGTAGATTATATCTCTTGTCCCACGTTCCACTGGTTAGGCCATTCTGACCACAAGCTACTTGTGGCCAGTCTGGAGTTAGGCCCTAAGACACACAAGGTAGCTAGCTACTGGAAGTTAAATACCTCCTTACTGGAGATACGTGACTTCCGGGAGCAGCTATCTCTTAACTTTCAAAAGGGATTAGTGGGGGCGGTAACCGGGAGTAAGTGGTGGGTTAACGCCAAAGTTGGCATTAGGCGCTTTTCTGTTCAATATAGCCAACGCCTCGCCTTAAATAAGGCAGAAACAGAAAAGCGTTTAGAAACTAAGCTGGCCCGGGCGGTGGCTGGGGGGGATTCCCTAGGCATAGAACTAGCTAAGGGGGACCTGAAACGTGCGGCTAACGTGCGGTATGAAGGTCAAGTAGTTAGAGCTAGGCTAGATAGAGTGTCCAACGAAGCCGTGAATGTGGACGCGCAAGAGCGTAGAACTCCACTTCGTCGCAGCTCGGTCGGTCTCATTCGTCAAGTCAAACACCCGGAAGGACACACCCTTGTGTCGGCTCGGGAGATTTGCCGGGGATTTCGTGAGCATTTCATGGAACGGTTCACCCAACTGCCCGGACTCCGCGTCGAGGAGTTTGGCAGCTATTTAGCTGGCTCGCCCCGCCTGGAGGCGGCCCGAGCGGCTAGCTGTGATGGGCGCGTTACAGAGTGTGAGGTCTTGGCTGCACTGAAGCAGGTCGGCTACGACAAATCGCCGGGACTCGATGGTTTGCCCTATGAATTGTTCTTGAGGCTGTCGCACATCTTCGTACCTATTCTGGTCAATGTTTTCAATCACTGGTTTGAACAGGGTTCCATCCCCGGTCAAGTCACCAAGGGAGTGATCACATTGCTTCAGAAAAAGGGCCAAGATGGTGGGGAATTAGACGACTACAGGCCCATAACTCTGCTAAACACAGATTTAAAGATTTTGGCCAAAGTTCTTGCAAATCGGTTGCAGCTTGTTATCGCTGAGTTGGTCGAACCTGATCAGAATTATGCTGTGAAGGGGAGATCGATTCAAAACAACTTGCATCTGATGCGCACGATCATAGAGGGATTAGAAGACGACACCGAAGCCGCGCTGATCAATTTAGATCAGTCCAAAGCTTTTGACAGGGTCGACCATCGGTTCCTGGGATCTGTTTTAGAGGCCTCCGGTTTTACACCGGACTTCCGCAGATGGATCTCCATTTTGTATCGCGGGCCGACGGCAGTGGTGCAAGTGAATGGAATGCGATCGGAGTCTTTTGCCGTCTCTCGGTCGGTACGTCAGGGATGTCCGCTGTCTCCCCTGCTTTACGTCCTTGCCTTGGAGCCTTTTCTCCGCAGGCTTAGGATCGGGGAGCCTGGACTGGCCCTACGCGGTATTGCTCTTCCTGGCGGTGCGCGAGCCAGGGTATCCGCGTATGCCGATGATGTCACCGTGTTTGTGTCGTGCTTTCGAGACATTCTCGCGGTGACTAAGGCACTCAGAAGGTACGAAAAAGTGACAGGGGCCAAAGTCAACCTTAGCAAATCCAATGGCCTAAGGTTGGCTGCCTGGAGTGGCGCGGCTGCGCTCCCGGGCCTTTTCAACTGGACTGACGGCCCGGTTCGGATCCTCGGCGTATGGTTCGGACCCGGTCTCCAGCTTGATAAGAACTGGTCGGAAGTACAGTCTAAGGTCGAAGCGTCTGTAAGGATTTGGCTTCGAAGGGGGCTTTCCCTTAAAGGTCGGGCTGAGGCGTGCGTCACGTACGTCTTTCCGCTCATCCTTTACCGATTGGCTGTACTACCTCTGCCTGCGGACCGCCGAGCGGTTTTAACGCGTCTCCTTTTCTCGCTTTTGTGGGCAAAGGGGAAGCCGCTAGTCCGTAGACAGGTCTGTACTCAACGTCCTGATGTGGGAGGCTTGGGAATGCCCGACTTGGCGAGCCATTTGTATGCCGAGCGGTTATCATTCCTGAGCCGAACCTTGACAGAGGAGTCTGCGTGGGGCCCTGCGGTTGGAAGCGCTTTTCCTAACCTCATCCCTGACCACTTGGCCGAATGCCGACGTAAGCCAAGGAGTCAATCGCAGTTCTTCAACGAATGCCGAGCTGCGCTCAGAGTGCTGCCGGGGTCCAGTGACCTCGCCCGGTCTAGAAGGACATTCTATCGGGAGTTAGTGGTGGGGACCGCTTCGGATCCTCTTGGGGAGCGACTTGGATTGTCGGAGGAGGAGGCTCGCTCTCAGTGGAATTGGGCGCCAGGCAGGAGCTATCTCAATAATTCTGAGTTCTCTCTGACCTGGCGATTGGTTCGAAATGTGTTACCCCTCAATGACATACGATTCAAAATTGGTATGGCTATCAGCCCCTTTTGCCCACGTTGCGAGGAAGATGAAATTGAAACGGCGGAACATGCCTTTTTCACCTGCTCCAAACTTCGTGAATTTTGGACGTATGTCGGCGAGGTGACGGCTCGCATCACCCCCGATCGGGTGACGTGCTTGGATTTAGCATCCGTTGTCTTCAACATGGACCCCTTGTGGCCCAGGGAGAAACGTATGGTTTTGCTCGCGATCTTAGCCGTAGCTAGACTCGTGGTGTATACTTCTCGCTTAGAGATAGGGCGTGGGGGGGTGCCGCCTTCTTATTATGATTTGATTTCGTATTTTAAACACCAGCTTAAAATCAAAATCAAATCTGATAGAAGGAGGTTGCCTTCTTCACTTTTCAAAAGTAGGTGGATACACACCGCTAGTTTATGCGTGTTCACGCGGAATAGATTCGAGTTCGTGTTCCCTGCCTAGGCATGGCACACAGCGACCTCAAAGTCTCTTTGTCGAAAAAACAACCCCTTTTTAAAAAAACTGACCAGCAAATTCTTTGGCGCAGTCCCTATTAGCTAGTAGCGTAAATGAGCTCTCTGTCCCCAGATTTATTTTAGGTGTCAGAACTCCTTCAGGATGCCCGTTCCCTAATTTATTTTATATCCCTGACCCGCCCTAAAAGTACTTATCCTGAAGGACACCGCACATCCCGACAAACCCATCCCTCCATTTCTTTTGCCCCCATAGAAACGCCCACTCCCAATTAGGAACTGACTCTCTTGCTTTCGGTTTTTACCGGAAGACAGCGAGCATTTCATACCTTAGATAGGTGGGGGGGACCCTACTAACTTATCTTAATTAGCATTTTCCTTGTTTCTTTATTTTTACCATCACTTTTATTTTTATTTATTTTTGGGGGATTATTTAAGGCTTAGTTTTTTGTTCTCCCACTCCCTTCATCACACATGTACATAAAATTTGTAAATAAAATTCATTGAAACACCTGGGGATATTTTAAGTAGCTTAAGTCCATAGAGTGAATGTGGTATTATGGTGACTGAAACTAGATTCTAGGGTATTCATAGACCAAGTGGACGACCCCCGACCCCCATTTTCCCCCCCATACCCCCTTTTGGCCTTGTGCCACATCTATTTAATGTATTCTGTATATTATTTGGATAAATAAATTGATTTTCTCCCGCCTTTTAAAATCTTGACTCGTCTTGTATTTTTTCAGGCAACTCTTAGGCAATCACTTGTGATTGCCTAAGAGGAGACCAGCTACTTGGGCCCCGCCCAGTTTAAAGCTAAATCATCAGGGGACTCTCTCTGTCCCCTTAGACTAGCCCCTGTTGGGCAATTTGTCTCTTCACACCCCTCTTGGGTGGCCGCCCCTGTTGGGCGGTTCCATTGTATTAATCTTTTTGTTCCCTTCTCTTGCAGGTGTCCAACCCCCAGGCTTGACTTAAGCAGCTGGCAGGTTTCGGGTCTGACTTACGTACCTTTTGGCGACGGTCTTCCTGAATCCGAATCGGCGGGTCTCTAGCCGGGAGTTGGATGGAAGAGGGGAGGAGTGGTCCGGGCTCTGCTGCAGAGTCTTTGTCTAGCCCGGGCTCCTTTTCCGAACTGAGGCGACGGTCTCAGGTCGGGGAGGGAGCAGACCTCAAACAGCAGGACGGTCACGCCGCCATAGGCGTCGTGCCCAGTACGTCCGCCAGTGCCGCTCCCAGCACTGAAAGTAGATCAGGGTCTGCCGCCTTAGGCGGGAGCCCTGTTAGCTTGCACGCTGCTGTCCCCGGCAGCTCCACCCAGGATAGCTCAGATCCTAGAGGTGATCTGGGTCGGTGGGAACGACTCCCCACTGCACCAATCGCTCGCCGGGCTTCAACCGTCAGCCCGCCTGGTAGTAGGCGAAAAGGCCGCCTGCCTCCAGGAGTAAGAGCGACCCGGTCAGTGGAGTCCCACAAAGAAGGGGCCACCGACCCAGATCAGCCGCCAGCCCACATTGACAGGGACTCTGCTCAATGCCGCAACCTGACCCAAGAACTTTTTGGCAGTGACAGCAGCATTTGCAGCGACAGCAGTGTCTGCAGCGACCACAGCCCTGTGAGCAGTCGTGGCAGTAGCAGAGACAGCAGCATGGAAGTTCTGCAGCTGACTCCAGATGGCCCGGCCAAGGCTAGCATGCGGCAGTCTAGGCCGAGGAAGATGGGGGCTGCTCGCACTGTTTTGAAGAAAGGAGCAGCGGATGTCGCTGGCAAGAGAGGAACCAAGGCGGCCACTCCGCCGGCAACAACGCCGGAAACAGCTCCAAAGGAGTGGCCGTCCCTCTCATCAACACCAGCGGAGACACCCAATTCATGGGCGATACCTCCCGGGCAGAAGACGCCGTCGCCGACGAAGGCTGTAACACCTACAACTCCGGCGCAAACCAACTCTCCTGCCCAATCACCTAAAGACCAGTGGGGACCCCAGTCGCAAAGAAGCCCGTCAGAATACCGTCGGTTGTTCGAGTCTAAGTACAAGGAACTAACCGACGGTAGCGTTATCAAAGCAGCGCCAGGAGCGGTGGAACGGCTAGCGAAGCGAATTGTTTCGCTAGTCACCATCGACTCCAGAACCAAAGGGCTGGCTGGGCTCCAGATCGAAACGGTAGGGGAGATTTTATGGCCCCTGAAAGTCCCGGCGACATATATTTGCCGTCGAGGTTTCGCAACCTGGGACCTTTTACTCCCCTCTGAACAGGAAGCAGAGAAGTTGGCCAGGGCCGACCTGAGGCATAAACATCTGATCCTCAGGCCGGAGTACTTGAGCAGGAGGAGGACACTAGTCACTGTCCTCGGCGTCCCCTGCTATATTGACTCGGAGCAACTAGGTGCAGTGATGAGTCAATATGGGGACGTCGAAGCCATAATCCCGGTCCGCGGTCCCCATAACCTAATGGTAGGGGACTACAAAATTAAAATGCGTTTGGACCGGGATGGCTTCAACAAGATACCGCCACTGCTCAAGTGCGACTCCTGGTCGATGTCTATCATCGTCGAGGGCAGGAGGCCACATTGCTGGCACTGCGAGCAGAAGGGGCATATGGCGAAAGACTGCCCAAAAAAGGCGCCAATCAAGAAGACCCCTTCTGCCGCAGCCCCGGGAGGTCCAGCGGCATCAGTAGCTCCTAGAACTGATAAGGACGAGGAGGGTTTCACCCCAGTGGTTCGAAAGAACAAACCACAGAAGCCCTCCTCCAAAGTGCAGCCCTCTGAAGTAAAAGGGATGCGGGGTCCCGCTAAGTCAATGAGCGTGGATATGCCCACCGATAAGGAGCCGCAGCAAACATCTAGCACGGCAGCGGCCACGAAACGAAAAACCGAGGTTCCCCTGTCACTACCTTCGTCAACATCTTCATCGTCCGAATCGGAAGGGGAGAAGATGGAGGGTGACGCTGGCCCGGCCCCGGCTCGAGAGACAGTGAAAAAGTTCACCCGGGATAGAAAGGTGGCCAAACGTGCCGTTTCACAAGAAAAAGAGGCTGGGCCCCAATCCCCCGCCCCGATGTCCGTAGAGATGACTATCTCTCCTGCTCAGTCCCCCGAATCCCCAAAACCTAAACCCACCACTGAGCAGAAATCCCCTTCCCCCACTGAAACTCCCCCAGCTAGTTCCCGCTCTCTGTCTCGAAAGGAAGAGTCGGGGTCCAAAACTCCCAATGTGGCCAAACAGGCCAAGAAACAAAAAGCGTCGCCCTCCCCTACAAGAAAGGAGAAGACGAGAAAGCTCCCCTTCCTGCCAGGGGACCTCATCTGCGAAGCAGATCTGCACCACGCCGCTGCCGAGCTCACGCCGCAGCAAAGAAGCGCGCTCAGGCCGCTGCAGCTCCTTACGAAGACCCAGGGTCTGGACACTACCAACCCGTCCAACTTCCCCGATGCTCCTTTGCTGATCACGTTCGTCAGGAAGACGAAAATTCGCCGCACGAAATCCATGTGGCGAATGATAGAAGCAGCAAAGGATGCGATCCTGGGTCTAACGTTGGTGGAAGAAGGGCACGACTCCCTCGACGATCTGAGGGATAAATGTGAAGGGAGGATCCCCATTTACGTCCACCCTTGTTTTTATAGAGCGTTAAAGTTAACCTTCCCCCTGGATGTCGGGGGCATCTCCCGAGACGGCCGCGCGTCGTCAGAATTGCTCACTGGCAATATCGGGCATGCCGTCGGCATCCTCACTGACAAAGACTTTAGGCCGCTGATTGACACTGACTAGTGCAATGGCTACGACCTTGAAACTAGGAAGCTTGAACGCGAGAGGCTTGAGATCCTTAAGCAAGGCAGCCCGCATACTGGGGGATCTCAAGGCTCTTGAATTAGATGTGGCTGCGGTACAGGAAACTCACTATGTTTCGATGGACGATCACCGACTGCTGTCGGAACATTTCGATGTTTTTTCAGCTTTTGGTGACCGTTCTGCTCGGGGAGTTTCGCTGTTAGTTAGACGCACTCTGTTAGCAAGGGTAAACGTTGTTCACGCGGATGCTGATGGCAGACTGGTCGTGGCTGATGTTGCCGTGAATAGTGCCATGTTTCGAATCGTCGCGGTTTATGCGCCCAATTCCATTCGTGAGAGGGTTTCCTTTTTCCGGGGGTTGGAGGGGTTTCTCGGTGGTTCGGAGCGGCTAATCCTAGTGGGAGATTGGAATGCCATCCTTGATCCCAGGATAGATAAGGTGGGGGGACCTAGTGGGTCGGATAGGTGTGAGACAAGTCTGTCTGATCTGATGGCACAATGCGATCTGGTCGACAGATTTCGTATCGATCACCCAGGGCGGGAGATGTGGACGTGGCTCGCTAGCGGCACTTTCCATTCAAGTTCTTACTTGGATAGATTGCTAATTAGAAGAGGCAACGTAGATTATATCTCTTGTCCCACGTTCCACTGGTTAGGCCATTCTGACCACAAGTTACTTGTGGCCAGTCTGGAGTTAGCCCCTAAGACACACAAGGTAGCTAGCTACTGGAAGTTAAATACCTCCTTACTGGAGATACGTGACTTCCGGGAGCAGCTATCTCTTAACTTTCAAAAGGGATTAGTGGGGGCGGTAACCGGGAGTAAGTGGTGGGTTAACGCCAAAGTTGGCATTAGGCGCTTTTCTGTTCAATATAGCCAACGCCTCGCCCTAAATAAGGCAGAAACAGAAAAGCGTTTAGAAAATAAGCTGGCCCGGGCGGTGGCTGGGGGGGATTCCCTAGGCATAGAGCTAGCTAAGGGGGACCTGAAACGTGCGGCTAACGTGCGGTATGAGGGTCAAGTAGTTAGAGCTAGGCTAGATAGAGTGTCCAACGAAGCCGTGAATGTGGACGCGCAAGAGCGTAGAACTCCACTTCGTCGCAGCTCGGTCGGTCTCATTCGTCAAGTCAAACACCCGGAAGGACACACCCTTGTGTCGGCTCGGGAGATTTGCCGGGGATTTCGTGAGCATTTCATGGAACGGTTCACCCAACTGCCCGGACTCCGCGTCGAGGAGTTTGGCAGCTATTTAGCTGGCTCGCCCCGCCTGGAGGCGGCCCGAGCGGCTAGCTGTGATGGGCGCGTTACAGAGTGTGAGGTCTTGGCTGCACTGAAGCAGGTCGGCTACGACAAATCGCCGGGACTCGATGGTTTGCCCTATGAATTGTTCTTGAGGCTGTCGCACATCTTCGTACCTATTCTGGTCAATGTTTTCAATCACTGGTTTGAACAGGGTTCCATCCCCGGTCAAGTCACCAAGGGAGTGATCACATTGCTTCAGAAAAAGGGCCAAGATGGTGGGGAATTAGACGATTACAGGCCCATAACTCTGCTAAACACAGATTTAAAGATTTTGGCCAAAGTTCTTGCAAATCGGTTGCAGCTTGTTATCGCTGAGTTGGTCGAACCTGATCAGAATTATGCTGTGAAGGGGAGATCGATTCAAAACAACTTGCATCTGATGCGCACGATCATAGAGGGATTAGAAGACGACACCGAAGCCGCGCTGATCAATTTAGATCAGTCCAAAGCTTTTGACAGGGTCGACCATCGGTTCCTGGGATCTGTTTTAGAGGCCTCCGGTTTTACACCGGACTTCCGCAGATGGATCTCCATTTTGTATCGCGGGCCGACGGCAGTGGTGCAAGTGAATGGAATGCGATCGGAGTCTTTTGCCGTCTCTCGGTCGGTACGTCAGGGATGTCCGCTGTCTCCCCTGCTTTACGTCCTTGCCTTGGAGCCTTTTCTCCGCAGGCTTAGGATCGGGGAGCCTGGACTGGCCCTACGCGGTATTGCTCTTCCTGGCGGTGCGCGAGCCAGGGTATCCGCGTATGCCGATGATGTCACCGTGTTTGTGTCGTGCTTTCGAGACATTCTCGCGGTGACTAAGGCACTCAGAAGGTACGAAAAAGTGACAGGGGCCAAAGTCAACCTTAGCAAATCCAATGGCCTAAGGTTGGCTGCCTGGAGTGGCGCGGCTGCGCTCCCGGGCCTTTTCAACTGGACTGACGGCCCGGTTCGGATCCTCGGCGTATGGTTCGGACCCGGTCTCCAGCTTGATAAGAACTGGTCGGAAGTACAGTCTAAGGTCGAAGCGTCTGTAAGGATTTGGCTTCGAAGGGGGCTTTCCCTTAAAGGTCGGGCTGAGGCGTGCGTCACGTACGTCTTTCCGCTCATCCTTTACCGATTGGCTGTACTACCTCTGCCTGCGGACCGCCGAGCGGTTTTAACGCGTCTCCTTTTCTCGCTTTTGTGGGCAAAGGGGAAGCCGCTAGTCCGTAGACAGGTCTGTACTCAACGTCCTGATGTGGGAGGCTTGGGAATGCCCGACTTGGCGAGCCATTTGTATGCCGAGCGGTTATCATTCCTGAGCCGAACCTTGACAGAGGAGTCTGCGTGGGGCCCTGCGGTTGGAAGCGCTTTTCCTAACCTCATCCCTGACCACTTGGCCGAATGCCGACGTAAGCCAAGGAGTCAATCGCAGTTCTTCAACGAATGCCGAGCTGCGCTCAGAGTGCTGCCGGGGTCCAGTGACCTCGCCCGGTCTAGAAGGACATTCTATCGGGAGTTAGTGGTGGGGACCGCTTCGGATCCTCTTGGGGAGCGACTTGGATTGTCGGAGGAGGAGGCTCGCTCTCAGTGGAATTGGGCGCCAGGCAGGAGCTATCTCAATAATTCTGAGTTCTCTCTGACCTGGCGATTGGTTCGAAATGTGTTACCCCTCAATGACATACGATTCAAAATTGGTATGGCTATCAGCCCCTTTTGCCCACGTTGCGAGGAAGATGAAATTGAAACGGCGGAACATGCCTTTTTCACCTGCTCCAAACTTCGTGAATTTTGGACGTATGTCGGCGAGGTGACGGCTCGCATCACCCCCGATCGGGTGACGTGCTTGGATTTAGCATCCGTTGTCTTCAACATGGACCCCTTGTGGCCCAGGGAGAAACGTATGGTTTTGCTCGCGATCTTAGCCGTAGCTAGACTCGTGGTGTATACTTCTCGCTTAGAGATAGGGCGTGGGGGGGTGCCGCCTTCTTATTATGATTTGATTTCGTATTTTAAACACCAGCTTAAAATCAAAATCAAATCTGATAGAAGGAGGTTGCCTTCTTCACTTTTCAAAAGTAGGTGGATACACACCGCTAGCTTATGCGTGTTCACGCGGAATAGATTCGAGTTCGTGTTCCCTGCCTAGGCATGGCACACAGCGACCTTAAAGCATCTTTGTCGAAAAACAAAAATCCCCTTAAAAACTGACCAGTAAATTTTGGGCGCAGTCCCTATTAGCTAGTAGCGTAAATGAGCTCTTTGCCCCCAGCTTTATTTTAGGTGTCAGAACTCCTTCAGGATGCCCGCTCCCTAATTTATTTTATATCCCCGACCCGCCATAATAGTTCTTATCCTGAAGGACACCGCACATCCCGACAAACCCATCCCTCCATTTCTTTTGCCCCCATAGAAACGCCCACTCCCAATTAGGAGCTTACTCTCTTGCTTTCGGTCTGTACCAGAAGACAGCGAGCAGCTCATACTCTAGATAGGATGGGGGGTACCTTACTAACACACCTTAATTAGCATTTTCTTTGGTTCTTTATTTTTATCATCACTTTTATTTTTATTTATTTTTGGGGGATTATTTAAGGCTTAGTTTTTTGTTCTCCCACTCCCATCATCACACATGTAAATATCTATTGTAAATAAAATTCATTGAAACACCTGGGGATATTTTAAGTAGCTTAAGTCCATAGAGTGAATGTGGTATTGTGGTGACTGAAACTAGTTTTTAGGGTATTCATAGACCAAGTGGACGACCCCCGACCCCCATCTTCCCCCCCATACCCCTTTTTGGCCCTGTGCCACATCTGATTATTTATGTACAAATTTTTGGATAAATAAATTGATTTTCTCCCGCCTTTTAAAATCTTGACTCGTCTTGTATTTTTTCAGGCAACTCTTAGGCAATCACTTGTGATTGCCTAAGGGGAGACCAGCTACTTGGGCCCCGCCCAGTTTAAAGCTAAATCATCAGGGGACTCTCTCTGTCCCCTTAGACTAGCCCCTGTTGGGCAATTTGTCTCTTCACACCCCTCTTGGGTGGCCGCCCCTGTTGGGCGGTTCCATTGTATTAATCTTTTTGTTCCCTTCTCTTGCAGGTGTCCAACCCCCAGGCTTGACTTAAGCAGCTGGCAGGTTTCGGGTCTGACTTACGTACCTTTTGGCGACGGTCTTCCTGAATCCGAATCGGCGGGTCTCTAGCCGGGAGTTGGATGGAAGAGGGGAGGAGTGGTCCGGGCTCTGCTGCAGAGTCTTTGTCTAGCCCGGGCTCCTTTTCCGAACTGAGGCGACGGTCTCAGGTCGGGGAGAGAGCAGACCTCAAACAGCAGGACGGTCACGCCGCCATAGGCGTCGTGCCCAGTACGTCCGCCAGTGCCGCTCCCAGCACTGAAAGTAGATCAGGGTCTGCCGCCTTAGGCGGGAGCCCTGTTAGCTTGCACGCTGCTGTCCCCGGCAGCTCCACCCAGGATAGCTCAGATCCTAGAGGTGATCTGGGTCGGTGGGAACGACTCCCCACTGTACCAATCGCTCGCCGGGCTTCAACCGTCAGCCCGCCTGGTAGTAGGCGAAAAGGCCGCCTGCCTCCAGGAGTAAGAGCGACCCGGTCGGTGGAGTCCCACAAAGAAGGGGCCACCGACCCAGATCAGCCGCCAGCCCACATTGACAGGGACTCTGCTCAATGCCGCAACCTCACCCAAGAACTCTTTGGAAGTGACAGCAGCATTTGCAGCGACAGCAGTGTCTGCAGCGACCACAGCCCTGTGAGCAGTCGTGGCAGTAGCAGAGACAGCAGCATGGAAGTTCTGCAGCTGACTCCAGATGGCCCGGCCAAGGCTAGCATGCGGCAGTCTAGGCCGAGGAAGATGGGGGCTGCTCGCACCGTCACCAAAAAAGGAGCAGCGGATGTCGCTGGCAAGAGAGGAACCAAGGCGGCCACTCCGCCGGCAACAACGCCGGAAACAGCTCCAAAGGAGTGGCCGTCCCTCTCATCAACACCAGCGGAGACACCCAATTCATGGGCTATACATCCCGGGCAGAAGACGCCGTCACCGTCGAAGACACCTACAACTCCGACGGCAACTATCACTCCTGCCCAACCATCACCAAAAGACCAGTGGGGACCCCAGTCGCAAAGAAGCCCATCAGAATACCGTCGGTTGTTCGAGTCTAAGTACAAGGAACTAACCGACGGTAGCGTTATCAAAGCAGCGCCAGGAGCGGTGGAACGGCTAGCAAAGCGAATTGTTTCGCTAGTCACCATCGACTCCAGAACCAAAGGGCTGGCTGGGGTCCAAATCGAGACAGTAGGGGAAATCCTATGGTCCCTAAAAGTCCCGGCGACATACATTTGCCGTCGAGGTTTCGCGACCTGGGACGTACTACTCCCCTCGGAACAAGAAGCGGAGAAATTGGCCAGGGCCGACCTGAGGCATAAACATCTGATCCTCAGGCCGGAGTACTTGAGCAGGAGGAGGACACTAGTCACTGTCCTCGGCGTCCCCTGCTATATTGACTCGGAGCAACTAGGTGCAGTGATGAGTCAATATGGGGACGTCGAAGCCATAATCCCGGTCCGCGGTCCCCATAACCTAATGGTAGGGGACTACAAAATTAAAATGCGTTTGGACCGGGATGGCTTCAACAAGATACCGCCACTGCTCAAGTGCGACTCCTGGTCGATGTCTATCATCGTCGAGGGCAGGAGGCCACATTGCTGGCACTGCGAGCAGAAGGGGCATATGGCGAAAGACTGCCCAAAAAAGGCGCCAATCAAGAAGACCCCTTCTGCCGCAGCCCCGGGAGGTCCAGCGGCATCAGCAGCTCCTAAAACCGGAAAAGACGAGGAGGGTTTCACCCCAGTGGTCCGAAAGAACAAACCACAGAAGCCCTCCTCCAAAGTGCAGCCCTCTGAAGTAAAAGGGATGCGGGGTCCCGCCAAGTCAATGAGCGAGGATATGCCCACCGATAAGGAGCCGCAGCAAACATCTGGCACGGCAGCGGCCACCAAACGGAAGACAGAGGCTCCCCTGTCACTACCTTCATCAACATCATCATCGTCCGACTCGGAAGGGGAGAAGATGGAGGGTGACGCTTGCCCGGCCCCGGCTCGAGAGACAGAGAAAAAGTTCACCCGGGACAGAAAGGTGGCCAAACGTGCCGTTTCACTATCAAAAGAGGCTGGGCCCCAATCCCCCGCCCCAATGTCCGTAGAGATGACTATCTCTCCTGCTCAGTCCCCCGAATCCCCAAAACCTAAACCCACCACTGAGCAGAAATCCCCTTCCCCCACTGAAACTCCCCCAGCTAGTTCCCGCTCTCTGTCTCGAAAGGAAGAGTCGGGGTCCAAAACTCCCAATGTGGCCAAACAGGCCAAGAAACAAAAAGCGTCGCCCTCTCCTACAAGAAAGGAGAAGACGAGAAAGCTCCCCTTCCTGCCAGGGGACCTCATCTGCAATGCAGATCTGCACCACGCCGCTGCCGAGCTTACGCCGCAGCAGAGAGGTGCCATCAAACCGCTGCAGCTCCTTACGAAGACCCAGGGTCTGGACACTACCAACCCGTCCAACTTCCCCGATGCTCCTTTGCTGATCACGTTCGTCAGGAAGACGAAAATTCGCCGCACGAAATCCATGTGGCGAATGATAGAAGCAGCAAAGGATGCGATCCTGGGTCTAACGTTGGTGGAAGAAGGGCACGACTCCCTCGACGATCTGAGGGATAAATGTGAAGGGAGGATCCCCATTTACGTCCACCCCTCGTTTTATAGAGCTTTAAAGTTAACCTTCCCCCTGGATGTCGGGGGCATCTCCCGAGACGGCCGCGCGTCGTCAGAATTGCTCACTGGCAATATCGGGCATGCCGTCGGCATCCTCACTGACAAAGACTTTAGGCCGCTGATTGACACTGACTAGTGCAATGGCTACGACCTTGAAACTAGGAAGCTTGAACGCGAGAGGCTTGAGATCCTTAAGCAAAGCAGCCCGCATACTGGGGGATCTCAAGGCTCTTGAATTAGATGTGGCTGCGGTACAGGAAACTCACTATGTTTCGATGGACGATCATCGACTGCTGTCGGAACATTTCGATGTTTTTTCAGCATTTGGTGACCGTTCTGCTCGGGGAGTTTCGCTGTTAGTTAGACGCACTCTGTTAGCAAGGGTAAACGTTGTTCACGCGGATGCTGATGGCAGACTGGTCGTGGCTGATGTTGCCGTGAATAGTGCCATGTTTCGAATCGTCGCGGTTTATGCGCCCAATTCCATTCGTGAGAGGGTTTCCTTTTTCCGAGGGTTGGAGGGGTTTCTCGGTGGTTCGGAGCGGCTAATCCTAGTGGGAGATTGGAATGCCATCCTTGATCCCAGGATAGATAAGGTGGGGGGACCTAGTGGGTCGGATAGGTGTGAGACAAGTCTGTCTGATCTGATGGCACAATGCGATCTGGTCGACAGATTTCGTATCGATCACCCAGGGCGGGAGATGTGGACGTGGCTCGCTAGCGGCACTTTCCTTTCAAGTACTTACTTGGATAGATTGCTAATTAGAAGAGGCAACGTAGATTATATCTCTTGTCCCACGTTCCACTGGTTAGGCCATTCTGACCACAAGCTACTTGTGGCCAGTCTGGAGTTAGGCCCTAAGACACACAAGGTAGCTAGCTACTGGAAGTTAAATACCTCCTTACTGGAGATACGTGACTTCCGGGAGCAGCTATCTCTTAACTTTCAAAAGGGATTAGTGGGGGCGGTAACCGGGAGTAAGTGGTGGGTTAACGCCAAAGTTGGCATTAGGCGCTTTTCTGTTCAATATAGCCAACGCCTCGCCTTAAATAAGGCAGAAACAGAAAAGCGTTTAGAAACTAAGCTGGCCCGGGCGGTGGCTGGGGGGGATTCCCTAGGCATAGAACTAGCTAAGGGGGACCTGAAACGTGCGGCTAACGTGCGGTATGAAGGTCAAGTAGTTAGAGCTAGGCTAGATAGAGTGTCCAACGAAGCCGTGAATGTGGACGCGCAAGAGCGTAGAACTCCACTTCGTCGCAGCTCGGTCGGTCTCATTCGTCAAGTCAAACACCCGGAAGGACACACCCTTGTGTCGGCTCGGGAGATTTGCCGGGGATTTCGTGAGCATTTCATGGAACGGTTCACCCAACTGCCCGGACTCCGCGTCGAGGAGTTTGGCAGCTATTTAGCTGGCTCGCCCCGCCTGGAGGCGGCCCGAGCGGCTAGCTGTGATGGGCGCGTTACAGAGTGTGAGGTCTTGGCTGCACTGAAGCGGGTCGGCTACGACAAATCGCCGGGACTCGATGGTTTGCCCTATGAATTGTTCTTGAGGCTGTCGCACATCTTCGTACCTATTCTGGTCAATGTTTTCAATCACTGGTTTGAACAGGGTTCCATCCCCGGTCAAGTCACCAAGGGAGTGATCACATTGCTTCAGAAAAAGGGCCAAGATGGTGGGGAATT
The DNA here is from genome assembly GCA_963556195.1 of Sepiola atlantica. Lineage (NCBI taxonomy): Eukaryota > Metazoa > Mollusca > Cephalopoda > Sepiida > Sepiolidae > Sepiola > Sepiola atlantica. Next base: position 94,952,878 of record OY744533.1, read on the forward strand.
AGACGATTACAGGCCCATAACTCTGCTAAACACAGATTTAAAGATTTTGGCCAAAGTTCTTGCAAATCGGTTGCAGCTTGTTATCGCTGAGTTGGTCGAACCTGATCAGAATTATGCTGTGAAGGGGAGATCGATTCAAAACAACTTGCATCTGATGCGCACGATCATAGAGGGATTAGAAGACGACACCGAAGCCGCGCTGATCAATTTAGATCAGTCCAAAGCTTTTGACAGGGTCGACCATCGGTTCCTGGGATCTGTTTTAGAGGCCTCCGGTTTTACACCGGACTTCCGCAGATGGATCTCCATTTTGTATCGCGGGCCGACGGCAGTGGTGCAAGTGAATGGAATGCGATCGGAGTCTTTTGCCGTCTCTCGGTCGGTACGTCAGGGATGTCCGCTGTCTCCCCTGCTTTACGTCCTTGCCTTGGAGCCTTTTCTCCGCAGGCTTAGGATCGGGGAGCCTGGACTGGCCCTACGCGGTATTGCTCTTCCTGGCGGTGCGCGAGCCAGGGTATCCGCGTATGCCGATGATGTCACCGTGTTTGTGTCGTGCTTTCGAGACATTCTCGCGGTGACTAAGGCACTCAGAAGGTACGAAAAAGTGACAGGGGCCAAAGTCAACCTTAGCAAATCCAATGGCCTAAGGTTGGCTGCCTGGAGTGGCGCGGCTGCGCTCCCGGGCCTTTTCAACTGGACTGACGGCCCGGTTCGGATCCTCGGCGTATGGTTCGGACCCGGTCTCCAGCTTGATAAGAACTGGTCGGAAGTACAGTCTAAGGTCGAAGCGTCTGTAAGGATTTGGCTTCGAAGGGGGCTTTCCCTTAAAGGTCGGGCTGAGGCGTGCGTCACGTACGTCTTTCCGCTCATCCTTTACCGATTGGCTGTACTACCTCTGCCTGCGGACCGCCGAGCGGTTTTAACGCGTCTCCTTTTCTCGCTTTTGTGGGCAAAGGGGAAGCCGCTAGTCCGTAGACAGGTCTGTACTCAACGTCCTGATGTGGGAGGCTTGGGAATGCCCGACTTGGCGAGCCATTTGTATGCCGAGCGGTTATCATTCCTGAGCCGAACCTTGACAGAGGAGTCTGCGTGGGGCCCTGCGGTTGGAAGCGCTTTTCCTAACCTCATCCCTGACCACTTGGCCGAATGCCGACGTAAGCCAAGGAGTCAATCGCAGTTCTTCAACGAATGCCGAGCTGCGCTCAGAGTGCTGCCGGGGTCCAGTGACCTCGCCCGGTCTAGAAGGACATTCTATCGGGAGTTAGTGGTGGGGACCGCTTCGGATCCTCTTGGGGAGCGACTTGGATTGTCGGAGGGGGAGGCTCGCTCTCAGTGGAATTGGGCGCCAGGCAGGAGCTATCTCAATAATTCTGAGTTCTCTCTGACCTGGCGATTGGTTCGAAATGTGTTACCCCTCAATGACATACGATTCAAAATTGGTATGGCTATCAGCCCCTTTTGCCCACGTTGCGAGGAAGATGAAATTGAAACGGCGGAACATGCCTTTTTCACCTGCTCCAAACTTCGTGAATTTTGGACGTATGTCGGCGAGGTGACGGCTCGCATCACCCCCGATCGGGTGACGTGCTTGGATTTAGCATCCGTTGTCTTCAACATGGACCCCTTGTGGCCCAGGGAGAAACGTATGGTTTTGCTCGCGATCTTAGCCGTAGCTAGACTCGTGGTGTATACTTCTCGCTTAGAGATAGGGCGTGGGGGGGCGCCGCCTTCTTATTATGATTTGATTTCGTATTTTAAACACCAGCTTAAAATCAAAATCAAATCTGATAGAAGGAGGTTGCCTTCTCCACTTTTCGAAAGTAGGTGGATACACACCGCTAGCTTATGCGTGTTCACGCGGAATAGATTCGAGTTCGTGTTCCCTGCCTAGGCATGGCACACAGCGACCTTAAAGCATCTTTGTCGAAAAACAAAAATCCCCTTAAAAACTGACCAGTAAATTTTGGGCGCAGTCCCTATTAGCTAGTAGCGTAAATGAGCTCTTTGCCCCCAGCTTTATTTTAGGTGTCAGAACTCCTTCAGGATGCCCGCTCCTTAATTTATTGTATATCCCCGACCCGCCATAATAGTTCTTATCCTGAAGGACACCGCACATCCCGACAAACCCATCCCTCCATTTCTTTTGCCCCCATAGAAACGCCCACTCCCAATTAGGAGCTTACTCTCTTGCTTTCGGTCTGTACCAGAAGACAGCGAGCAGCTCATACTCTAGATAGGATGGGGGGTACCTTACTAACACACCTTAATTAGCATTTTCTTTGGTTCTTTATTTTTATCATCACTTTTATTTTTATTTATTTTTGGGGGATTATTTAAGGCTTAGTTTTTTGTTCTCCCACTCCCATCATCACACATGTAAATATCTATTGTAAATAAAATTCATTGAAACACCTGGGGATATTTTAAGTAGCTTAAGTCCATAGAGTGAATGTGGTATTGTGGTGACTGAAACTAGTTTTTAGGGTATTCATAGACCAAGTGGACGACCCCCGACCCCCATCTTCCCCCCCATACCCCTTTTTGGCCTTGTGCCACATCTGATTATTTATGTACAAATTTTTGGATAAATAAATTGATTTTCTCCCGCCTTTTAAAATCTTGACTCGTCTTGTATTTTCTCAGGCAACTCTTAGGCAATCACTTGTGATTGCCTAAGAGGAGACCAGCTACTTGGGCCCCGCCCAGTTTAAAGCTAAATCATCAGGGGACTCTCTCTGTCCCCTTAGACTAGCCCCTGTTGGGCAATTTGTCTCTTCACACCCCTCTTGGGTGGCCGCCCCTGTTGGGCGGTTCCATTGTATTAATCTTTTTGTTCCCTTCTCTTGCAGGTGTCCAACCCCCAGGCTTGACTTAAGCAGCTGGCAGGTTTCGGGTCTGACTTACGTACCTTTTGGCGACGGTCTTCCTGAATCCGAATCGGCGGGTCTCTAGCCGGGAGTTGGATGGAAGAGGGGAGGAGTGGTCCGGGCTCTGCTGCAGAGTCTTTGTCTAGCCCGGGCTCCTTTTCCGAACTGAGGCGACGGTCTCAGGTCGGGGAGGGAGCAGACCTCAAACAGCAGGACGGTCACGCCGCCATAGGCGTCGTGCCCAGTACGTCCGCCAGTGCCGCTCCCAGCACTGAAGGTAGATCGGGGTCTGCCGCCTTAGGCGGGAGCCCTGTTAGCTTGCACGCTGCTGTCCCCGGCAGCTCCACCCAGGATAGCTCAGATCCTAGAGGTGATCTGGGTCGGTGGGAACGACTCCCCACTGTACCAATCGCTCGCCGGGCTTCAACCGTCAGCCCGCCTGGTAGTAGGCGAAAAGGCCGCCTGCCTCCAGGAGTAAGAGCGACCCGGTCGGTGGAGTCCCACAAAGAAGGGGCCACCGACCCAGATCAGCCGCCAGCCCACATTGACAGGGACTCTGCTCAATGCCGCAACCTCACCCAAGAACTCTTTGGAAGTGACAGCAGCATTTGCAGCGACAGCAGTGTCTGCAGCGACCACAGCCCTGTGAGCAGTCGCGGCAATAGCAGAGACAGCAGCATGGAAGTTCTGCAGCTGACTCCAGACGTTCCGGCCCAGACTAACATGCGGCAGTCCAGGCCGAGGAAGATGAGGGCGGCACATACTGTACCAAAGAAAGGAGCAGCGGATGTCGCTGGCAAGAGAGGAACCAAGGCGGCCACTCCGCCGGCAACAACGCCGGAAACAGCTCCAAAGGAGTGGCCGTCCCTCTCATCAACACCAGCGGAGACACCCAATTCATGGGCGATACCTCCCGGGCAGAAGACGCCGTCGCCGACGAAGGCTGTAACACCTACAACTCCGGCGCAAACCAACTCTCCTGCCCAATCACCTAAAGACCAGTGGGGACCCCAGTCGCAAAGAAGCCCGTCAGAATACCGTCGGTTGTTCGAGTCTAAGTACAAGGAACTAACCGACGGTAGCGTTATCAAAGCAGCGCCAGGAGCGGTGGAACGGCTAGCGAAGCGAATTGTTTCGCTAGTCACCATCGACTCCAGAACCAAAGGGCTGGCTGGGCTCCAGATCGAAACGGTAGGGGAGATTTTATGGTCCCTGAAAGTCCCGGCGACATATATTTGCCGTCGAGGTTTCGCAACCTGGGACCTTTTACTCCCCTCTGAACAGGAAGCAGAGAAGTTGGCCAGGGCCGACCTGAGGCATAAACATCTGATCCTCAGGCCGGAGTACTTGAGCAGGAGGAGGACACTAGTCACTGTCCTCGGCGTCCCCTGCTATATTGACTCGGAGCAACTAGGTGCAGTGATGAGTCAATATGGGGACGTCGAAGCCATAATCCCGGTCCGCGGTCCCCATAACCTAATGGTAGGGGACTACAAAATTAAAATGCGTTTGGACCGGGATGGCTTCAACAAGATACCGCCACTGCTCAAGTGCGACTCCTGGTCGATGTCTATCATCGTCGAGGGCAGGAGGCCACATTGCTGGCACTGCGAGCAGAAGGGGCATATGGCGAAAGACTGCCCAAAAAAGGCGCCAATCAAGAAGACCCCTTCTGCCGCAGCCCCGGGAGGTCCAGCGGCATCAGTAGCTCCTAGAACTGATAAGGACGAGGAGGGTTTCACCCCAGTGGTACGAAAGAACAAACCACAGAAGCCCTCCTCCAAAGTGCAGCCCTCTGAAGTAAAAGGGATGCGGGGTCCCGCCAAGTCAATGAGCGAGGATATGCCCACCGATAAGGAGCCGCAGCAAACATCTGGCACGGCAGCGGCCACCAAACGGAAGACAGAGGCTCCCCTGTCACTACCTTCATCAACATCATCATCGTCCGACTCGGAAGGGGAGAAGATGGAGGGTGACGCTTGCCCGGCCCCGGCTCGAGAGACAGAGAAAAAGTTCACCCGGGACAGAAAGGTGGCCAAACGTGCCGTTTCACTATCAAAAGAGGCTGGGCCCCAATCCCCCGCCCCAATGTCCGTAGAGATGACTATCTCTCCTGCTCAGTCCCCCGAATCCCCAAAACCTAAACCCACCACTGAGCAGAAATCCCCTTCCCCCACTGAAACTCCCCCAGCTAGTTCCCGCTCTCTGTCTCGAAAGGAAGAGTCGGGGTCCAAAACTCCCAATGTGGCCAAACAGGCCAAGAAACAAAAAGCGTCGCCCTCTCCTACAAGAAAGGAGAAGACGAGAAAGCTCCCCTTCCTGCCAGGGGACCTCATCTGCAATGCAGATCTGCACCACGCCGCTGCCGAGCTTACGCCGCAGCAGAGAGGTGCCATCAAACCGCTGCAGCTCCTTACGAAGACCCAGGGTCTGGACACTACCAACCCGTCCAACTTCCCCGATGCTCCTTTGCTGATCACGTTCGTCAGGAAGACGAAAATTCGCCGCACGAAATCCATGTGGCGAATGATAGAAGCAGCAAAGGATGCGATCCTGGGTCTAACGTTGGTGGAAGAAGGGCACGACTCCCTCGACGATCTGAGGGATAAATGTGAAGGGAGGATCCCCATTTACGTCCACCCTTGTTTTTATAGAGCGTTAAAGTTAACCTTCCCCCTGGATGTCGGGGGCATCTCCCGAGACGGCCGCGCGTCGTCAGAATTGCTCACTGGCAATATCGGGCATGCCGTCGGCATCCTCACTGACAAAGACTTTAGGCCGCTGATTGACACTGACTAGTGCAATGGCTACGACCTTGAAACTAGGAAGCTTGAACGCGAGAGGCTTGAGATCCTTAAGCAAAGCAGCCCGCATACTGGGGGATCTCAAGGCTTTTGAATTAGATGTGGCTGCGGTACAGGAAACTCACTATGTTTCGATGGACGATCATCGACTGCTGTCGGAACATTTCGATGTTTTTTCAGCATTTGGTGACCGTTCTGCTCGGGGAGTTTCGCTGTTAGTTAGACGCACTCTGTTAGCAAGGGTAAACGTTGTTCACGCGGATGCTGATGGCAGACTGGTCGTGGCTGATGTTGCCGTGAATAGTGCCATGTTTCGAATCGTCGCGGTTTATGCGCCCAATTCCATTCGTGAGAGGGTTTCCTTTTTCCGAGGGTTGGAGGGGTTTCTCGGTGGTTCGGAGCGGCTAATCCTAGTGGGAGATTGGAATGCCATCCTTGATCCCAGGATAGATAAGGTGGGGGGACCTAGTGGGTCGGATAGGTGTGAGACAAGTCTGTCTGATCTGATGGCACAATGCGATCTGGTCGACAGATTTCGTATCGATCACCCAGGGCGGGAGATGTGGACGTGGCTCGCTAGCGGCACTTTCCTTTCAAGTACTTACTTGGATAGATTGCTAATTAGAAGAGGCAACGTAGATTATATCTCTTGTCCCACGTTCCACTGGTTAGGCCATTCTGACCACAAGCTACTTGTGGCCAGTCTGGAGTTAGGCCCTAAGACACACAAGGTAGCTAGCTACTGGAAGTTAAATACCTCCTTACTGGAGATACGTGACTTCCGGGAGCAGCTATCTCTTAACTTTCAAAAGGGATTAGTGGGGGCGGTAACCGGGAGTAAGTGGTGGGTTAACGCCAAAGTTGGCATTAGGCGCTTTTCTGTTCAATATAGCCAACGCCTCGCCTTAAATAAGGCAGAAACAGAAAAGCGTTTAGAAACTAAGCTGGCCCGGGCGGTGGCTGGGGGGGATTCCCTAGGCATAGAACTAGCTAAGGGGGACCTGAAACGTGCGGCTAACGTGCGGTATGAAGGTCAAGTAGTTAGAGCTAGGCTAGATAGAGTGTCCAACGAAGCCGTGAATGTGGACGCGCAAGAGCGTAGAACTCCACTTCGTCGCAGCTCGGTCGGTCTCATTCGTCAAGTCAAACACCCGGAAGGACACACCCTTGTGTCGGCTCGGGAGATTTGCCGGGGATTTCGTGAGCATTTCATGGAACGGTTCACCCAACTGCCCGGACTCCGCGTCGAGGAGTTTGGCAGCTATTTAGCTGGCTCGCCCCGCCTGGAGGCGGCCCGAGCGGCTAGCTGTGATGGGCGCGTTACAGAGTGTGAGGTCTTGGCTGCACTGAAGCAGGTCGGCTACGACAAATCGCCGGGACTCGATGGTTTGCCCTATGAATTGTTCTTGAGGCTGTCGCACATCTTCGTACCTATTCTGGTCAATGTTTTCAATCACTGGTTTGAACAGGGTTCCATCCCCGGTCAAGTCACCAAGGGAGTGATCACATTGCTTCAGAAAAAGGGCCAAGATGGTGGGGAATTAGACGATTACAGGCCCATAACTCTGCTAAACACAGATTTAAAGATTTTGGCCAAAGTTCTTGCAAATCGGTTGCAGCTTGTTATCGCTGAGTTGGTCGAACCTGATCAGAATTATGCTGTGAAGGGGAGATCGATTCAAAACAACTTGCATCTGATGCGCACGATCATAGAGGGATTAGAAGACGACACCGAAGCCGCGCTGATCAATTTAGATCAGTCCAAAGCTTTTGACAGGGTCGACCATCGGTTCCTGGGATCTGTTTTAGAGGCCTCCGGTTTTACACCGGACTTCCGCAGATGGATCTCCATTTTGTATCGCGGGCCGACGGCAGTGGTGCAAGTGAATGGAATGCGATCGGAGTCTTTTGCCGTCTCTCGGTCGGTACGTCAGGGATGTCCGCTGTCTCCCCTGCTTTACGTCCTTGCCTTGGAGCCTTTTCTCCGCAGGCTTAGGATCGGGGAGCCTGGACTGGCCCTACGCGGTATTGCTCTTCCTGGCGGTGCGCGAGCCAGGGTATCCGCGTATGCCGATGATGTCACCGTGTTTGTGTCGTGCTTTCGAGACATTCTCGCGGTGACTAAGGCACTCAGAAGGTACGAAAAAGTGACAGGGGCCAAAGTCAACCTTAGCAAATCCAATGGCCTAAGGTTGGCTGCCTGGAGTGGCGCGGCTGCGCTCCCGGGCCTTTTCAACTGGACTGACGGCCCGGTTCGGATCCTCGGCGTATGGTTCGGACCCGGTCTCCAGCTTGATAAGAACTGGTCGGAAGTACAGTCTAAGGTCGAAGCGTCTGTAAGGATTTGGCTTCGAAGGGGGCTTTCCCTTAAAGGTCGGGCTGAGGCGTGCGTCACGTACGTCTTTCCGCTCATCCTTTACCGATTGGCTGTACTACCTCTGCCTGCGGACCGCCGAGCGGTTTTAACGCGTCTCCTTTTCTCGCTTTTGTGGGCAAAGGGGAAGCCGCTAGTCCGTAGACAGGTCTGTACTCAACGTCCTGATGTGGGAGGCTTGGGAATGCCCGACTTGGCGAGCCATTTGTATGCCGAGCGGTTATCATTCCTGAGCCGAACCTTGACAGAGGAGTCTGCGTGGGGCCCTGCGGTTGGAAGCGCTTTTCCTAACCTCATCCCTGACCACTTGGCCGAATGCCGACGTAAGCCAAGGAGTCAATCGCAGTTCTTCAACGAATGCCGAGCTGCGCTCAGAGTGCTGCCGGGGTCCAGTGACCTCGCCCGGTCTAGAAGGACATTCTATCGGGAGTTAGTGGTGGGGACCGCTTCGGATCCTCTTGGGGAGCGACTTGGATTGTCGGAGGAGGAGGCTCGCTCTCAGTGGAATTGGGCGCCAGGCAGGAGCTATCTCAATAATTCTGAGTTCTCTCTGACCTGGCGATTGGTTCGAAATGTGTTACCCCTCAATGACATACGATTCAAAATTGGTATGGCTATCAGCCCCTTTTGCCCACGTTGCGAGGAAGATGAAATTGAAACGGCGGAACATGCCTTTTTCACCTGCTCCAAACTTCGTGAATTTTGGACGTATGTCGGCGAGGTGACGGCTCGCATCACCCCCGATCGGGTGACGTGCTTGGATTTAGCATCCGTTGTCTTCAACATGGACCCCTTGTGGCCCAGGGAGAAACGTATGGTTTTGCTCGCGATCTTAGCCGTAGCTAGACTCGTGGTGTATACTTCTCGCTTAGAGATAGGGCGTGGGGGGGTGCCGCCTTCTTATTATGATTTGATTTCGTATTTTAAACACCAGCTTAAAATCAAAATCAAATCTGATAGAAGGAGGTTGCCTTCTTCACTTTTCAAAAGTAGGTGGATACACACCGCTAGTTTATGCGTGTTCACGCGGAATAGATTCGAGTTCGTGTTCCCTGCCTAGGCATGGCACACAGCGACCTCAAAGTCTCTTTGTCGAAAAAACAACCCCTTTTTAAAAAAAACTGACCAGCAAATTCTTTGGCGCAGTCCCTATTAGCTAGTAGCGTAAATGAGCTCTCTGTCCCCAGATTTATTTTAGGTGTCAGAACTCCTTCAGGATGCCCGTTCCCTAATTTATTTTATATCCCTGACCCGCCCTAAAAGTACTTATCCTGAAGGACACCGCACATCCCGTCAAACCCATCCCTCCATTTCTTTTGCCCCCATAGAAACGCCCACTCCCAATTAGGAACTGACTCTCTTGCTTTCGGTTTTTACCGGAAGACAGCGAGCATTTCATACCTTAGATAGGTGGGGGGGACCCTACTAACTTATCTTAATTAGCATTTTCCTTGTTTCTTTATTTTTACCATCACTTTTATTTTTATTTATTTTTGGGGGATTATTTAAGGCTTAGTTTTTTGTTCTCCCACTCCCATCATCACACATGTACATAATCTTTGTAAATAAAATTCATTGAAACACCTGGGGATATTTTAAGTAGCTTAAGTCCATAGAGTGAATGTGGTATTATGGTGACTGAAACTAGTTTCTAGGGTATTCATAGACCAAGTGGACGACCCCCGACCCCCATCTTCCCCCCCATACCCCCTTTTGGCCTTGTGCCACATCTAAATTTTTTGTACATGTATAAATTTTTTGGATAAATAAATTGATTTTCTCCCGCCTTTTAAAATCTTGACTCGTCTTGTATTTTTTCAGGCAACTCTTAGGCAATCACTTGTGATTGCCTAAGAGGAGACCAGCTACTTGGGCCCCGCCCAGTTTAAAGCTAAATCATCAGGGGACTCTCTCTGTCCCCTTAGACTAGCCCCTGTTGGGCAATTTGTCTCTTCACACCCCTCTTGGGTGGCCGCCCCTGTTGGGCGGTTCCATTGTATTAATCTTTTTGTTCCCTTCTCTTGCAGGTGTCCAACCCCCAGGCTTGACTTAAGCAGCTGGCAGGTTTCGGGTCTGACTTACGTACCTTTTGGCGACGGTCTTCCTGAATCCGAATCGGCGGGTCTCTAGCCGGGAGTTGGATGGAAGAGGGGAGGAGTGGTCCGGGCTCTGCTGCAGAGTCTTTGTCTAGCCCGGGCTCCTTTTCCGAACTGAGGCGACGGTCTCAGGTCGGGGAGGGAGCAGACCTCAAACAGCAGGACGGTCACGCCGCCATAGGCGTCGTGCCCAGTACGTCCGCCAGTGCCGCTCCCAGCACTGAAAGTAGATCAGGGTCTGCCGCCTTAGGCGGGAGCCCTGTTAGCTTGCACGCTGCTGTCCCCGGCAGCTCCACCCAGGATAGCTCAGATCCTAGAGGTGATCTGGGTCGGTGGGAACGACTCCCCACTGTACCAATCGCTCGCCGGGCTTCAACCGTCAGCCCGCCTGGTAGTAGGCGAAAAGGCCGCCTGCCTCCAGGAGTAAGAGCGACCCGGTCGGTGGAGTCATACAAAGAAGGGGCCACCGACCCAGATCAGCCGCCAGCCCACATTGACAGGGACTCTGCTCAATGCCGCAACCTCACCCAAGAACTCTTTGGAAGTGACAGCAGCATTTGCAGCGACAGCAGTGTCTGCAGCGACCACAGCCCTGTGAGCAGTCGTGGCAGTAGCAGAGACAGCAGCATGGAAGTTCTGCAGCTGACTCCAGTTGGTCCGGCCAAGGCTAGCATGCGGCAGTCTAGGCCGAGGAAGATGGGGGCTGCTCGCACCATCACTAAAAAAGGAGCAGCGGATGTCGCTGGCAAGAGAGGAACCAAGGCGGCCACTCCGCCGGCAACAACGCCGGAAACAGCTCCAAAGGAGTGGCCGTCCCTCTCATCAACACCAGCGGAGACACCCAATTCATGGGCGATACCTCCCGGGCAGAAGACGCCGTCGCCGACGAAGGCTGTAACACCTACAACTCCGGCGCAAACCAACTCTCCTGCCCAATCACCTAAAGACCAGTGGGGACCCCAGTCGCAAAGAAGCCCGTCAGAATACCGTCGGTTGTTCGAGTCTAAGTACAAGGAACTAACCGACGGTAGCGTTATCAAAGCAGCGCCAGGAGCGGTGGAACGGCTAGCGAAGCGAATTGTTTCGCTAGTCACCATCGACTCCAGAACCAAAGGGCTGGCTGGGCTCCAGATCGAAACGGTAGGGGAGATTTTATGGTCCCTGAAAGTCCCGGCGACATATATTTGCCGTCGAGGTTTCGCAACCTGGGACCTTTTACTCCCCTCTGAACAGGAAGCAGAGAAGTTGGCCAGGGCCGACCTGAGGCATAAACATCTGATCCTCAGGCCGGAGTACTTGAGCAGGAGGAGGACACTAGTCACTGTCCTCGGCGTCCCCTGCTATATTGACTCGGAGCAACTAGGTGCAGTGATGAGTCAATATGGGGACGTCGAAGCCATAATCCCGGTCCGCGGTCCCCATAACCTAATGGTAGGGGACTACAAAATTAAAATGCGTTTGGACCGGGATGGCTTCAACAAGATACCGCCACTGCTCAAGTGCGACTCCTGGTCGATGTCTATCATCGTCGAGGGCAGGAGGCCACATTGCTGGCACTGCGAGCAGAAGGGGCATATGGCGAAAGACTGCCCGAAAAAGGCGCCAATCAAGAAGACCCCTTCTGCCGCAGCCCCGGGAGGTCCAGCGGCATCAGCAGCTCCTAAAACCGGAAAGGACGAGGAGGGTTTCACCCCAGTGGTCCGAAAGAACAAACCACAGAAGCCCTCCTCCAAAGTGCAGCCCTCTGATGTAAAAGGGATGCGGGGTCCCGCTAAGTCAATGAGCGAGGATATGCCCACCGATAAGGAGCCGCAGCAAACATCTGGCACGGCAGCGGCCACCAAACGGAAGACAGAGGCTCCCCTGTCACTACCTTCATCAACATCATCATCGTCCGACTCGGAAGGGGAGAAGATGGAGGGTGACGCTTGCCCGGCCCCGGCTCGAGAGACAGAGAAAAAGTTCACCCGGGACAGAAAGGTGGCCAAACGTGCCGTTTCACTATCAAAAGAGGCTGGGCCCCAATCCCCCGCCCCAATGTCCGTAGAGATGACTATCTCTCCTGCTCAGTCCCCCGAATCCCCAAAACCTAAACCCACCACTGAGCAGAAATCCCCTTCCCCCACTGAAACTCCCCCAGCTAGTTCCCGCTCTCTGTCTCGAAAGGAAGAGTCGGGGTCCAAAACTCCCAATGTGGCCAAACAGGCCAAGAAACAAAAAGCGTCGCCCTCTCCTACAAGAAAGGAGAAGACGAGAAAGCTCCCCTTCCTGCCAGGGGACCTCATCTGCAATGCAGATCTGCACCACGCCGCTGCCGAGCTTACGCCGCAGCAGAGAGGTGCCATCAAACCGCTGCAGCTCCTTACGAAGACCCAGGGTCTGGACACTACCAACCCGTCCAACTTCCCCGATGCTCCTTTGCTGATCACGTTCGTCAGGAAGACGAAAATTCGCCGCACGAAATCCATGTGGCGAATGATAGAAGCAGCAAAGGATGCGATCCTGGGTCTAACGTTGGTGGAAGAAGGGCACGACTCCCTCGACGATCTGAGGGATAAATGTGAAGGGAGGATCCCCATTTACGTCCACCCTTGTTTTTATAGAGCTTTAAAGTTAACCTTCCCCCTGGATGTCGGGGGCATCTCCCGAGACGGCCGCGCGTCGTCAGAATTGCTCACTGGCAATATCGGGCATGCCGTCGGCATCCTCACTGACAAAGACTTTAGGCCGCTGATTGACACTGACTAGTGCAATGGCTACGACCTTGAAACTAGGAAGCTTGAACGCGAGAGGCTTGAGATCCTTAAGCAAAGCAGCCCGCATACTGGGGGATCTCAAGGCTCTTGAATTAGATGTGGCTGCGGTACAGGAAACTCACTATGTTTCGATGGACGATCATCGACTGCTGTCGGAACATTTCGATGTTTTTTCAGCATTTGGTGACCGTTCTGCTCGGGGAGTTTCGCTGTTAGTTAGACGCACTCTGTTAGCAAGGGTAAACGTTGTTCACGCGGATGCTGATGGCAGACTGGTCGTGGCTGATGTTGCCGTGAATAGTGCCATGTTTCGAATCGTCGCGGTTTATGCGCCCAATTCCATTCGTGAGAGGGTTTCCTTTTTCCGAGGGTTGGAGGGGTTTCTCGGTGGTTCGGAGCGGCTAATCCTAGTGGGAGATTGGAATGCCATCCTTGATCCCAGGATAGATAAGGTGGGGGGACCTAGTGGGTCGGATAGGTGTGAGACAAGTCTGTCTGATCTGATGGCACAATGCGATCTGGTCGACAGATTTCGTATCGATCACCCAGGGCGGGAGATGTGGACGTGGCTCGCTAGCGGCACTTTCCTTTCAAGTACTTACTTGGATAGATTGCTAATTAGAAGAGGCAACGTAGATTATATCTCTTGTCCCACGTTCCACTGGTTAGGCCATTCTGACCACAAGCTACTTGTGGCCAGTCTGGAGTTAGGCCCTAAGACACACAAGGTAGCTAGCTACTGGAAGTTAAATACCTCCTTACTGGAGATACGTGACTTCCGGGAGCAGCTATCTCTTAACTTTCAAAAGGGATTAGTGGGGGCGGTAACCGGGAGTAAGTGGTGGGTTAACGCCAAAGTTGGCATTAGGCGCTTTTCTGTTCAATATAGCCAACGCCTCGCCTTAAATAAGGCAGAAACAGAAAAGCGTTTAGAAACTAAGCTGGCCCGGGCGGTGGCTGGGGGGGATTCCCTAGGCATAGAACTAGCTAAGGGGGACCTGAAACGTGCGGCTAACGTGCGGTATGAAGGTCAAGTAGTTAGAGCTAGGCTAGATAGAGTGTCCAACGAAGCCGTGAATGTGGACGCGCAAGAGCGTAGAACTCCACTTCGTCGCAGCTCGGTCGGTCTCATTCGTCAAGTCAAACACCCGGAAGGACACACCCTTGTGTCGGCTCGGGAGATTTGCCGGGGATTTCGTGAGCATTTCATGGAACGGTTCACCCAACTGCCCGGACTCCGCGTCGAGGAGTTTGGCAGCTATTTAGCTGGCTCGCCCCGCCTGGAGGCGGCCCGAGCGGCTAGCTGTGATGGGCGCGTTACAGAGTGTGAGGTCTTGGCTGCACTGAAGCAGGTCGGCTACGACAAATCGCCGGGACTCGATGGTTTGCCCTATGAATTGTTCTTGAGGCTGTCGCACATCTTCGTACCTATTCTGGTCAATGTTTTCAATCACTGGTTTGAACAGGGTTCCATCCCCGGTCAAGTCACCAAGGGAGTGATCACATTGCTTCAGAAAAAGGGCCAAGATGGTGGGGAATTAGACGATTACAGGCCCATAACTCTGCTAAACACAGATTTAAAGATTTTGGCCAAAGTTCTTGCAAATCGGTTGCAGCTTGTTATCGCTGAGTTGGTCGAACCTGATCAGAATTATGCTGTGAAGGGGAGATCGATTCAAAACAACTTGCATCTGATGCGCACGATCATAGAGGGATTAGAAGACGACACCGAAGCCGCGCTGATCAATTTAGATCAGTCCAAAGCTTTTGACAGGGTCGACCATCGGTTCCTGGGATCTGTTTTAGAGGCCTCCGGTTTTACACCGGACTTCCGCAGATGGATCTCCATTTTGTATCGCGGGCCGACGGCAGTGGTGCAAGTGAATGGAATGCGATCGGAGTCTTTTGCCGTCTCTCGGTCGGTACGTCAGGGATGTCCGCTGTCTCCCCTGCTTTACGTCCTTGCCTTGGAGCCTTTTCTCCGCAGGCTTAGGATCGGGGAGCCTGGACTGGCCCTACGCGGTATTGCTCTTCCTGGCGGTGCGCGAGCCAGGGTATCCGCGTATGCCGATGATGTCACCGTGTTTGTGTCGTGCTTTCGAGACATTCTCGCGGTGACTAAGGCACTCAGAAGGTACGAAAAAGTGACAGGGGCCAAAGTCAACCTTAGCAAATCCAATGGCCTAAGGTTGGCTGCCTGGAGTGGCGCGGCTGCGCTCCCGGGCCTTTTCAACTGGACTGACGGCCCGGTTCGGATCCTCGGCGTATGGTTCGGACCCGGTCTCCAGCTTGATAAGAACTGGTCGGAAGTACAGTCTAAGGTCGAAGCGTCTGTAAGGATTTGGCTTCGAAGGGGGCTTTCCCTTAAAGGTCGGGCTGAGGCGTGCGTCACGTACGTCTTTCCGCTCATCCTTTACCGATTGGCTGTACTACCTCTGCCTGCGGACCGCCGAGCGGTTTTAACGCGTCTCCTTTTCTCGCTTTTGTGGGCAAAGGGGAAGCCGCTAGTCCGTAGACAGGTCTGTACTCAACGTCCTGATGTGGGAGGCTTGGGAATGCCCGACTTGGCGAGCCATTTGTATGCCGAGCGGTTATCATTCCTGAGCCGAACCTTGACAGAGGAGTCTGCGTGGGGCCCTGCGGTTGGAAGCGCTTTTCCTAACCTCATCCCTGACCATTTGGCCGAATGCCGACGTAAGCCAAGGAGTCAATCGCAGTTCTTCAACGAATGCCGAGCTGCGCTCAGAGTGCTGCCGGGGTCCAGTGACCTCGCCCGGTCTAGAAGGACATTCTATCGGGAGTTAGTGGTGGGGACCGCTTCGGATCCTCTTGGGGAGCGACTTGGATTGTCGGAGGAGGAAGCTCGCTCTCAGTGGAATTGGGCGCCAGGCAGGAGCTATCTCAATAATTCTGAGTTCTCTCTGACCTGGCGATTGGTTCGAAATGTGTTACCCCTCAATGACATACGATTCAAAATTGGTATGGCTATCAGCCCCTTTTGCCCACGTTGCGAGGAAGATGAAATTGAAACGGCGGAACATGCCTTTTTCACCTGCTCCAAACTTCGTGAATTTTGGACGTATGTCGGCGAGGTGACGGCTCGCATCACCCCCGATCGGGTGACGTGCTTGGATTTAGCATCCGTTGTCTTCAACATGGACCCCTTGTGGCCCAGGGAGAAACGTATGGTTTTGCTCGCGATCTTAGCCGTAGCTAGACTCGTGGTGTATACTTCTCGCTTAGAGATAGGGCGTGGGGGGGCGCCGCCTTCTTATTATGATTTGATTTCGTATTTTAAACACCAGCTTAAAATCAAAATCAAATCTGATAGAAGGAGGTTGCCTTCTCCACTTTTCGAAAGTAGGTGGATACACACCGCTAGCTTATGCGTGTTCACGCGGAATAGATTCGAGTTCGTGTTCCCTGCCTAGGCATGGCACACAGCGACCTTAAAGCATCTTTGTCGAAAAACAAAAATCCCCTTAAAAACTGACCAGTAAATTTTGGACGCAGTCCCTATTAGCTAGTAGCGTAAATGAGCTCTTTGCCCCCAGCTTTATTTTAGGTGTCAGAACTCCTTCAGGATGCCCGCTCCCTAATTTATTTTATATCCCCGACCCGCCATAATAGTTCTTATCCTGAAGGACACCGCACATCCCGACAAACCCATCCCTCCATTTCTTTTGCCCCCATAGAAACGCCCACTCCCAATTAGGAGCTTACTCTCTTGCTTTCGGTCTGTACCAGAAGACAGCGAGCAGCTCATACTCTAGATAGGATGGGGGGTACCTTACTAACACACCTTAATTAGCATTTTCTTTGGTTCTTTATTTTTATCATCACTTTTATTTTTATTTATTTTTGGGGGATTATTTAAGGCTTAGTTTTTTGTTCTCCCACTCCCATCATCACACATGTAAAATATTTATTGTAAATAAAATTCATTGAAACACCTGGGGATATTTTAAGTAGCTTAAGTCCATAGAGTGAATGTGGTATTATGGTGACTGAAACTAGTTTCTAGGGTATTCATAGACCAAGTGGACGACCCCCGACCCCCATTTTCCCCCCCATACCCCTTTTTGGCCTTGTGCCACATCTAACTATTGTACCACAATTTTTGGATAAATAAATTGATTTTCTCCCGCCTTTTAAAATCTTGACTCGTCTTGTATTTTTTCAGGCAACTCTTAGGCAATCACTTGTGATTGCCTAAGAGGAGACCAGCTACTTGGGCCCCGCCCAGTTTAAAGCTAAATCATCAGGGGACTCTCTCTGTCCCCTTAGACTAGCCCCTGTTGGGCAATTTGTCTCTTCACACCCCTCTTGGGTGGCCGCCCCTGTTGGGCGGTTCCATTGTATTAATCTTTTTGTTCCCTTCTCTTGCAGGTGTCCAACCCCCAGGCTTGACTTAAGCAGCTGGCAGGTTTCGGGTCTGACTTACGTACCTTTTGGCGACGGTCTTCCTGAATCCGAATCGGCGGGTCTCTAGCCGGGAGTTGGATGGAAGAGGGGAGGAGTGGTCCGGGCTCTGCTGCAGAGTCTTTGTCTAGCCCGGGCTCCTTTTCCGAACTGAGGCGACGGTCTCAGGTCGGGGAGGGAGCAGACCTCAAACAGCAGGACGGTCACGCCGCCATAGGCGTCGTGCCCAGTACGTCCGCCAGTGCCGCTCCCAGCACTGAAAGTAGATCAGGGTCTGCCGCCTTAGGCGGGAGCCCTGTTAGCTTGCACGCTGCTGTCCCCGGCAGCTCCACCCAGGATAGCTCAGATCCTAGAGGTGATCTGGGTCGGTGGGAACGACTCCCCACTGTACCAATCGCTCGCCGGGCTTCAACCGTCAGCCCGCCTGGTAGTAGGCGAAAAGGCCGCCTGCCTCCAGGAGTAAGAGCGACCCGGTCGGTGGAGTCCCACAAAGAAGGGGCCACCGACCCAGATCAGCCGCCAGCCCACATTGACAGGGACTCTGCTCAATGCCGCAACCTCACCCAAGAACTCTTTGGAAGTGACAGCAGCATTTGCAGCGACAGCAGTGTCTGCAGCGACCACAGCCCTGTGAGCAGTCGTGGCAGTAGCAGAGACAGCAGCATGGAAGTTCTGCAGCTGACTCCAGATGGCCCGGCCAAGGCTAGCATGCGGCAGTCTAGACCGAGGAAGATGGGGGCTGCTCGCACCGTCACCAAAAAAGGAGCAGCGGATGTCGCTGGCAAGAGAGGAACCAAGGCGGCCACTCCGCCGGCAACAACGCCGGAAACAGCTCCAAAGGAGTGGCCGTCCCTCTCATCAACACCAGCGGAGACACCCAATTCATGGGCGATACCTCCCGGGCAGAAGACGCCGTCGCCGACGAAGGCTGTAACACCTACAACTCCGGCGCAAACCAACTCTCCTGCCCAATCACCAAAAGACCAGTGGGGACCCCAGTCGCAAAGAAGCCCGTCAGAATACCGTCGGCTGTTCGAGTCTAAGTACAAGGAACTAACCGACGGTAGCGTTATCAAAGCAGCGCCAGGAGCGGTGGACCGGCTAGCGAAGCGAATTGTTTCGCTAGTCACCATCGACTCCAGAACCAAAGGGCTGGCTGGGGTCCAGATCGAGACGGTAGGGGAGATTTTATGGTCCCTGAAAGTCCCGGCGACATATATTTGCCGTCGAGGTTTCGCAACCTGGGACCTTTTACTCCCCTCTGAACAGGAAGCAGAGAAGTTGGCCAGGGCCGACCTGAGGCATAAACATCTGATCCTCAGGCCGGAGTACTTGAGCAGGAGGAGGACACTAGTCACTGTCCTCGGCGTCCCCTGCTATATTGACTCGGAGCAACTAGGTGCAGTGATGAGTCAATATGGGGACGTCGAAGCCATAATCCCGGTCCGCGGTCCCCATAACCTAATGGTAGGGGACTACAAAATTAAAATGCGTTTGGACCGGGATGGCTTCAACAAGATACCGCCACTGCTCAAGTGCGACTCCTGGTCGATGTCTATCATCGTCGAGGGCAGGAGGCCACATTGCTGGCACTGCGAGCAGAAGGGGCATATGGCGAAAGACTGCCCGAAAAAGGCGCCAATCAAGAAGACCCCTTCTGCCGCAGCCCCGGGAGGTCCAGCGGCATCAGCAGCTCCTAAAACCGGAAAGGACGAGGAGGGTTTCACCCCAGTGGTCCGAAAGAACAAACCACAGAAGCCCTCCTCCAAAGTGCAGCCCTCTGATGTAAAAGGGATGCGGGGTCCCGCTAAGTCAATGAGCGAGGATATGCCCACCGATAAGGAGCCGCAGCAAACATCTGGCACGGCAGCGGCCACCAAACGGAAGACAGAGGCTCCCCTGTCACTACCTTCATCAACATCATCATCGTCCGACTCGGAAGGGGAGAAGATGGAGGGTGACGCTTGCCCGGCCCCGGCTCGAGAGACAGAGAAAAAGTTCACCCGGGACAGAAAAGTGGCCAAACGTGCCGTTTCACAATCCAAAGAGGCTGGGCCCCAATCCCCCGCCCCAATGTCCGTAGAGATGACTATCTCTCCTGCTCAGTCCCCCGAATCCCCAAAACCTAAACCCACCACTGAGCAGAAATCCCCTTCCCCCACTAAAACTCCCCCAGCTAGTTCCCGCTCTCTGTCTCGAAAGGAAGAGTCGGGGTCCAAAACTCCCAATGTGGCCAAACAGGCCAAGAAACAAAAAGCGTCGCCCTCTCCTACAAGAAAGGAGAAGACGAGAAAGCTCCCCTTCCTGCCAGGGGACCTCATCTGCAATGCAGATCTGCACCACGCCGCTGCCGAGCTTACGCCGCAGCAGAGAGGTGCCATCAAACCGCTGCAGCTCCTTACGAAGACCCAGGGTCTGGACACTACCAACCCGTCCAACTTCCCCGATGCTCCTTTGCTGATCACGTTCGTCAGGAAGACGAAAATTCGCCGCACGAAATCCATGTGGCGAATGATAGAAGCAGCAAAGGATGCGATCCTGGGTCTAACGTTGGTGGAAGAAGGGCACGACTCCCTCGACGATCTGAGGGATAAATGTGAAGGGAGGATCCCCATTTACGTCCACCCTTGTTTTTATAGAGCGTTAAAATTAACCTTCCCCCTGGATGTCGGGGGCATCTCCCGAGACGGCCGCGCGTCGTCAGAATTGCTCACTGGCAATATCGGGCATGCCGTCGGCATCCTCACTGACAAAGACTTTAGGCCGCTGATTGACACTGACTAGTGCAATGGCTACGACCTTGAAACTAGGAAGCTTGAACGCGAGAGGCTTGAGATCCTTAAGCAAGGCAGCCCGCATACTGGGGGATCTCAAGGCTCTTGAATTAGATGTGGCTGCGGTACAGGAAACTCACTATGTTTCGATGGACGATCACCGACTGCTGTCGGAACATTTCGATGTTTTTTCAGCTTTTGGTGACCGTTCTGCTCGGGGAGTTTCGCTGTTAGTTATACGCACTCTGTTAGCAAGGGTAAACGTTGTTCACGCGGATGCTGATGGCAGACTGGTCGTGGCTGATGTTGCCGTGAATAGTGCCATGTTTCGAATCGTCGCGGTTTATGCGCCCAATTCCATTCGTGAGAGGGTTTCCTTTTTCCGAGGGTTGGAGGGGTTTCTCGGTGGTTCGGAGCGGCTAATCCTAGTGGGAGATTGGAATGCCATCCTTGATCCCAGGATAGATAAGGTGGGGGGACCTAGTGGGTCGGATAGGTGTGAGACAAGTCTGTCTGATCTGATGGCACAATGCGATCTGGTCGACAGATTTCGTATCGATCACCCAGGGCGGGAGATGTGGACGTGGCTCGCTAGCGGCACTTTCCTTTCAAGTACTTACTTGGATAGATTGCTAATTAGAAGAGGCAACGTAGATTATATCTCTTGTCCCACGTTCCACTGGTTAGGCCATTCTGACCACAAGCTACTTGTGACCAGTCTGGAGTTAGGCCCTAAGACACATAAGGTAGCTAGCTACTGGAAGTTAAATACCTCCTTACTGGAGATACGTGACTTCCGGGAGCAGCTATCTCTTAACTTTCAAAAGGGATTAGTGGGGGCGGTAACCGGGAGTAAGTGGTGGGTTAACGCCAAAGTTGGCATTAGGCGCTTTTCTGTTCAATATAGCCAACGCCTCGCCTTAAATAAGGCAGAAACAGAAAAGCGTTTAGAAACTAAGCTGGCCCGGGCGGTGGCTGGGGGGATTCCCTAGGCATAGAACTAGCTAAGGGGGACCTGAAACGTGCGGCTAACGTGCGGTATGAAGGTCAAGTAGTTAGAGCTAGGCTAGATAGAGTGTCCAACGAAGCCGTGAATGTGGACGCGCAAGAGCGTAGAACTCCACTTCGTCGCAGCTCGGTCGGTCTCATTCGTCAAGTCAAACACCCGGAAGGACACACCCTTGTGTCGGCTCGGGAGATTTGCCGGGGATTTCGTGAGCATTTCATGGAACGGTTCACCCAACTGCCCGGACTCCGCGTCGAGGAGTTTGGCAGCTATTTAGCTGGCTCGCCCCGCCTGGAGGCGGCCCGAGCGGCTAGCTGTGATGGGCGCGTTACAGAGTGTGAGGTCTTGGCTGCACTGAAGCAGGTCGGCTACGACAAATCGCCGGGACTCGATGGTTTGCCCTATGAATTGTTCTTGAGGCTGTCGCACATCTTCGTACCTATTCTGGTCAATGTTTTCAATCACTGGTTTGAACAGGGTTCCATCCCCGGTCAAGTCACCAAGGGAGTGATCACATTGCTTCAGAAAAAGGGCCAAGATGGTGGGGAATTAGACGATTACAGGCCCATAACTCTGCTAAACACAGATTTAAAGATTTTGGCCAAAGTTCTTGCAAATCGGTTGCAGCTTGTTATCGCTGAGTTGGTCGAACCTGATCAGAATTATGCTGTGAAGGGGAGATCGATTCAAAACAACTTGCATCTGATGCGCACGATCATAGAGGGATTAGAAGACGACACCGAAGCCGCGCTGATCAATTTAGATCAGTCCAAAGCTTTTGACAGGGTCGACCATCGGTTCCTGGGATCTGTTTTAGAGGCCTCCGGTTTTACACCGGACTTCCGCAGATGGATCTCCATTTTGTATCGTGGGCCGACGGCAGTGGTGCAAGTGAATGGAATGCGATCGGAGTCTTTTGCCGTCTCTCGGTCGGTACGTCAGGGATGTCCGCTGTCTCCCCTGCTTTACGTCCTTGCCTTGGAGCCTTTTCTCCGCAGGCTTAGGATCGGGGAGCCTGGACTGGCCCTACGCGGTATTGCTCTTCCTGGCGGTGCGCGAGCCAGGGTATCCGCGTATGCCGATGATGTCACCGTGTTTGTGTCGTGCTTTCGAGACATTCTCGCGGTGACTAAGGCACTCAGAAGGTACGAAAAAGTGACAGGGGCCAAAGTCAACCTTAGCAAATCCAATGGCCTAAGGTTGGCTGCCTGGAGTGGCGCGGCTGCGCTCCCGGGCCTTTTCAACTGGACTGACGGCCCGGTTCGGATCCTCGGCGTATGGTTCGGACCCGGTCTCCAGCTTGATAAGAACTGGTCGGAAGTACAGTCTAAGGTCGAAGCGTCTGTAAGGATTTGGCTTCGAAGGGGGCTTTCCCTTAAAGGTCGGGCTGAGGCGTGCGTCACGTACGTCTTTCCGCTCATCCTTTACCGATTGGCTGTACTACCTTTGCCTGCGGACCGCCGAGCGGTTTTAACGCGTCTCCTTTTCTCGCTTTTGTGGGCAAAGGGGAAGCCGCTAGTCCGTAGACAGGTCTGTACTCAACGTCCTGATGTGGGAGGCTTGGGAATGCCCGACTTGGCGAGCCATTTGTATGCCGAGCGGTTATCATTCCTGAGCCGAACCTTGACAGAGGAGTCTGCGTGGGGCCCTGCGGTTGGAAGCGCTTTTCCTAACCTCATCCCTGACCACTTGGCCGAATGCCGACGTAAGCCAAGGAGTCAATCGCAGTTCTTCAACGAATGCCGAGCTGCGCTCAGAGTGCTGCCGGGGTCCAGTGACCTCGCCCGGTCTAGAAGGACATTCTATCGGGAGTTAGTGGTGGGGACCGCTTCGGATCCTCTTGGGGAGCGACTTGGATTGTCGGAGGAGGAGGCTCGCTCTCAGTGGAATTGGGCGCCAGGCAGGAGCTATCTCAATAATTCTGAGTTCTCTCTGACCTGGCGATTGGTTCGAAATGTGTTACCCCTCAATGACATACGATTCAAAATTGGTATGGCTATCAGCCCCTTTTGCCCACGTTGCGAGGAAGATGAAATTGAAACGGCGGAACATGCCTTTTTCACCTGCTCCAAACTTCGTGAATTTTGGACGTATGTCGGCGAGGTGACGGCTCGCATCACCCCCGATCGGGTGACGTGCTTGGATTTAGCATCCGTTGTCTTCAACATGGACCCCTTGTGGCCCAGGGAGAAACGTATGGTTTTGCTCGCGATCTTAGCCGTAGCTAGACTCGTGGTGTATACTTCTCGCTTAGAGATAGGGCGTGGGGGGGTGCCGCCTTCTTATTATGATTTGATTTCGTATTTTAAACACCAGCTTAAAATCAAAATCAAATCTGATAGAAGGAGGTTGCCTTCTTCACTTTTCAAAAGTAGGTGGATACACACCGCTAGCTTATGCGTGTTCACGCGGAATAGATTCGAGTTCGTGTTCCCTGCCTAGGCATGGCACACAGCGACCTTAAAGCATCTTTGTCAAAAAACAAAAATCCCCTTAAAAACTGACCAGTAAATTTTGGGCGCAGTCCCTATTAGCTAGTAGCGTAAATGAGCTCTTTGCCCCCAGCTTTATTTTAGGTGTCAGAACTCCTTCAGGATGCCCGCTCCCTAATTTATTTTATATCCCCGACCCGCCATAATAGTTCTTATCCTGAAGGACACCGCACATCCCGACAAACCCATCCCTCCATTTCTTTTGCCCCCATAGAAACGCCCACTCCCAATTAGGAGCTTACTCTCTTGCTTTCGGTCTGTACCAGAAGACAGCGAGCAGCTCATACTCTAGATAGGATGGGGGGTACCTTACTAACACACCTTAATTAGCATTTTCTTTGGTTCTTTATTTTTATCATCACTTTTATTTTTATTTATTTTTGGGGGATTATTTAAGGCTTAGTTTTTTGTTCTCCCACTCCCATCATCACACATGTAAATATCTATTGTAAATAAAATTCATTGAAACACCTGGGGATATTTTAAGTAGCTTAAGTCCATAGAGTGAATGTGGTATTGTGGTGACTGAAACTAGTTTTTAGGGTATTCATAGACCAAGTGGACGACCCCCGACCCCCATCTTCCCCCCCATACCCCTTTTTGGCCTTGTGCCACATCTGATTATTTATGTACAAATTTTTGGATAAATAAATTGATTTTCTCCCGCCTTTTAAAATCTTGACTCGTCTTGTATTTTTTCAGGCAACTCTTAGGCAATCACTTGTGATTGCCTAAGAGGAGACCAGCTACTTGGGCCCCGCCCAGTTTAAAGCTAAATCATCAGGGGACTCTCTCTGTCCCCTTAGACTAGCCCCTGTTGGGCAATTTGTCTCTTCACACCCCTCTTGGGTGGCCGCCCCTGTTGGGCGGTTCCATTGTATTAATCTTTTTGTTCCCTTCTCTTGCAGGTGTCCAACCCCCAGGCTTGACTTAAGCAGCTGGCAGGTTTCGGGTCTGACTTACGTACCTTTTGGCGACGGTCTTCCTGAATCCGAATCGGCGGGTCTCTAGCCGGGAGTTGGATGGAAGAGGGGAGGAGTGGTCCGGGCTCTGCTGCAGAGTCTTTGTCTAGCCCGGGCTCCTTTTCCGAACTGAGGCGACGGTCTCAGGTCGGGGAGGGAGCAGACCTCAAACAGCAGGACGGTCACGCCGCCATAGGCGTCGTGCCCAGTACGTCCGCCAGTGCCGCTCCCAGCACTGAAAGTAGATCAGGGTCTGCCGCCTTAGGCGGGAGCCCTGTTAGCTTGCACGCTGCTGTCCCCGGCAGCTCCACCCAGGATAGCTCAGATCCTAGAGGTGATCTGGGTCGGTGGGAACGACTCCCCACTGTACCAATCGCTCGCCGGGCTTCAACCGTCAGCCCGCCTGGTAGTAGGCGAAAAGGCCGCCTGCCTCCAGGAGTAAGAGCGACCCGGTCGGTGGAGTCCCACAAAGAAGGGGCCACCGACCCAGATCAGCCGCCAGCCCACATTGACAGGGACTCTGCTCAATGCCGCAACCTCACCCAAGAACTCTTTGGAAGTGACAGCAGCATTTGCAGCGACAGCAGTGTCTGCAGCGACCACAGCCCTGTGAGCAGTCGTGGCAGTAGCAGAGACAGCAGCATGGAAGTTCTGCAGCTGACTCCAGATGGCTCGGCCAAGGCTAGCATGCGGCAGTCTAGACCGAGGAAGATGGGGGCTGCTCGCACCGTCACCAAAAAAGGAGCAGCGGATGTCGCTGGCAAGAGAGGAACCAAGGCGGCCACTCCGCCGGCAACAACGCCGGAAACAGCTCCAAAGGAGTGGCCGTCCCTCTCATCAACACCAGCGGAGACACCCAATTCATGGGCGATACCTCCCGGGCAGAAGACGCCGTCGCCGACGAAGGCTGTAACACCTACAACTCCGGCGCAAACCAACTCTCCTGCCCAATCACCAAAAGACCAGTGGGGACCCCAGTCGCAAAGAAGCCCGTCAGAATACCGTCGGCTGTTCGAGTCTAAGTACAAGGAACTAACCGACGGTAGCGTTATCAAAGCAGCGCCAGGAGCGGTGGACCGGCTAGCGAAGCGAATTGTTTCGCTAGTCACCATCGACTCCAGAACCAAAGGGCTGGCTGGGGTCCAGATCGAGACGGTAGGGGAGATTTTATGGTCCCTGAAAGTCCCGGCGACATATATTTGCCGTCGAGGTTTCGCAACCTGGGACCTTTTACTCCCCTCTGAACAGGAAGCAGAGAAGTTGGCCAGGGCCGACCTGAGGCATAAACATCTGATCCTCAGGCCGGAGTACTTGAGCAGGAGGAGGACACTAGTCACTGTCCTCGGCGTCCCCTGCTATATTGACTCGGAGCAACTAGGTGCAGTGATGAGTCAATATGGGGACGTCGAAGCCATAATCCCGGTCCGCGGTCCCCATAACCTAATGGTAGGGGACTACAAAATTAAAATGCGTTTGGACCGGGATGGCTTCAACAAGATACCGCCACTGCTCAAGTGCGACTCCTGGTCGATGTCTATCATCGTCGAGGGCAGGAGGCCACATTGCTGGCACTGCGAGCAGAAGGGGCATATGGCGAAAGACTGCCCGAAAAAGGCGCCAATCAAGAAGACCCCTTCTGCCGCAGCCCCGGGAGGTCCAGCGGCATCAGCAGCTCCTAAAACCGGAAAGGACGAGGAGGGTTTCACCCCAGTGGTCCGAAAGAACAAACCACAGAAGCCCTCCTCCAAAGTGCAGCCCTCTGATGTAAAAGGGATGCGGGGTCCCGCTAAGTCAATGAGCGAGGATATGCCCACCGATAAGGAGCCGCAGCAAACATCTGGCACGGCAGCGGCCACCAAACGGAAGACAGAGGCTCCCCTGTCACTACCTTCATCAACATCATCATCGTCCGACTCGGAAGGGGAGAAGATGGAGGGTGACGCTTGCCCGGCCCCGGCTCGAGAGACAGAGAAAAAGTTCACCCGGGACAGAAAAGTGGCCAAACGTGCCGTTTCACAATCCAAAGAGGCTGGGCCCCAATCCCCCGCCCCAATGTCCGTAGAGATGACTATCTCTCCTGCTCAGTCCCCCGAATCCCCAAAACCTAAACCCACCACTGAGCAGAAATCCCCTTCCCCCACTAAAACTCCCCCAGCTAGTTCCCGCTCTCTGTCTCGAAAGGAAGAGTCGGGGTCCAAAACTCCCAATGTGGCCAAACAGGCCAAGAAACAAAAAGCGTCGCCCTCTCCTACAAGAAAGGAGAAGACGAGAAAGCTCCCCTTCCTGCCAGGGGACCTCATCTGCAATGCAGATCTGCACCACGCCGCTGCCGAGCTTACGCCGCAGCAGAGAGGTGCCATCAAACCGCTGCAGCTCCTTACGAAGACCCAGGGTCTGGACACTACCAACCCGTCCAACTTCCCCGATGCTCCTTTGCTGATCACGTTCGTCAGGAAGACGAAAATTCGCCGCACGAAATCCATGTGGCGAATGATAGAAGCAGCAAAGGATGCGATCCTGGGTCTAACGTTGGTGGAAGAAGGGCACGACTCCCTCGACGATCTGAGGGATAAATGTGAAGGGAGGATCCCCATTTACGTCCACCCTTGTTTTTATAGAGCGTTAAAATTAACCTTCCCCCTGGATGTCGGGGGCATCTCCCGAGACGGCCGCGCGTCGTCAGAATTGCTCACTGGCAATATCGGGCATGCCGTCGGCATCCTCACTGACAAAGACTTTAGGCCGCTGATTGACACTGACTAGTGCAATGGCTACGACCTTGAAACTAGGAAGCTTGAACGCGAGAGGCTTGAGATCCTTAAGCAAGGCAGCCCGCATACTGGGGGATCTCAAGGCTCTTGAATTAGATGTGGCTGCGGTACAGGAAACTCACTATGTTTCGATGGACGATCACCGACTGCTGTCGGAACATTTCGATGTTTTTTCAGCTTTTGGTGACCGTTCTGCTCGGGGAGTTTCGCTGTTAGTTATACGCACTCTGTTAGCAAGGGTAAACGTTGTTCACGCGGATGCTGATGGCAGACTGGTCGTGGCTGATGTTGCCGTGAATAGTGCCATGTTTCGAATCGTCGCGGTTTATGCGCCCAATTCCATTCGTGAGAGGGTTTCCTTTTTCCGAGGGTTGGAGGGGTTTCTCGGTGGTTCGGAGCGGCTAATCCTAGTGGGAGATTGGAATGCCATCCTTGATCCCAGGATAGATAAGGTGGGGGGACCTAGTGGGTCGGATAGGTGTGAGACAAGTCTGTCTGATCTGATGGCACAATGCGATCTGGTCGACAGATTTCGTATCGATCACCCAGGGCGGGAGATGTGGACGTGGCTCGCTAGCGGCACTTTCCTTTCAAGTACTTACTTGGATAGATTGCTAATTAGAAGAGGCAACGTAGATTATATCTCTTGTCCCACGTTCCACTGGTTAGGCCATTCTGACCACAAGCTACTTGTGACCAGTCTGGAGTTAGGCCCTAAGACACATAAGGTAGCTAGCTACTGGAAGTTAAATACCTCCTTACTGGAGATACGTGACTTCCGGGAGCAGCTATCTCTTAACTTTCAAAAGGGATTAGTGGGGGCGGTAACCGGGAGTAAGTGGTGGGTTAACGCCAAAGTTGGCATTAGGCGCTTTTCTGTTCAATATAGCCAACGCCTCGCCTTAAATAAGGCAGAAACAGAAAAGCGTTTAGAAACTAAGCTGGCCCGGGCGGTGGCTGGGGGGGATTCCCTAGGCATAGAACTAGCTAAGGGGGACCTGAAACGTGCGGCTAACGTGCGGTATGAAGGTCAAGTAGTTAGAGCTAGGCTAGATAGAGTGTCCAACGAAGCCGTGAATGTGGACGCGCAAGAGCGTAGAACTCCACTTCGTCGCAGCTCGGTCGGTCTCATTCGTCAAGTCAAACACCCGGAAGGACACACCCTTGTGTCGGCTCGGGAGATTTGCCGGGGATTTCGTGAGCATTTCATGGAACGGTTCACCCAACTGCCCGGACTCCGCGTCGAGGAGTTTGGCAGCTATTTAGCTGGCTCGCCCCGCCTGGAGGCGGCCCGAGCGGCTAGCTGTGATGGGCGCGTTACAGAGTGTGAGGTCTTGGCTGCACTGAAGCAGGTCGGCTACGACAAATCGCCGGGACTCGATGGTTTGCCCTATGAATTGTTCTTGAGGCTGTCGCACATCTTCGTACCTATTCTGGTCAATGTTTTCAATCACTGGTTTGAACAGGGTTCCATCCCCGGTCAAGTCACCAAGGGAGTGATCACATTGCTTCAGAAAAAGGGCCAAGATGGTGGGGAATTAGACGATTACAGGCCCATAACTCTGCTAAACACAGATTTAAAGATTTTGGCCAAAGTTCTTGCAAATCGGTTGCAGCTTGTTATCGCTGAGTTGGTCGAACCTGATCAGAATTATGCTGTGAAGGGGAGATCGATTCAAAACAACTTGCATCTGATGCGCACGATCATAGAGGGATTAGAAGACGACACCGAAGCCGCGCTGATCAATTTAGATCAGTCCAAAGCTTTTGACAGGGTCGACCATCGGTTCCTGGGATCTGTTTTAGAGGCCTCCGGTTTTACACCGGACTTCCGCAGATGGATCTCCATTTTGTATCGCGGGCCGACGGCAGTGGTGCAAGTGAATGGAATGCGATCGGAGTCTTTTGCCGTCTCTCGGTCGGTACGTCAGGGATGTCCGCTGTCTCCCCTGCTTTACGTCCTTGCCTTGGAGCCTTTTCTCCGCAGGCTTAGGATCGGGGAGCCTGGACTGGCCCTACGCGGTATTGCTCTTCCTGGCGGTGCGCGAGCCAGGGTATCCGCGTATGCCGATGATGTCACCGTGTTTGTGTCGTGCTTTCGAGACATTCTCGCGGTGACTAAGGCACTCAGAAGGTACGAAAAAGTGACAGGGGCCAAAGTCAACCTTAGCAAATCCAATGGCCTAAGGTTGGCTGCCTGGAGTGGCGCGGCTGCGCTCCCGGGCCTTTTCAACTGGACTGACGGCCCGGTTCGGATCCTCGGCGTATGGTTCGGACCCGGTCTCCAGCTTGATAAGAACTGGTCGGAAGTACAGTCTAAGGTCGAAGCGTCTGTAAGGATTTGGCTTCGAAGGGGGCTTTCCCTTAAAGGTCGGGCTGAGGCGTGCGTCACGTACGTCTTTCCGCTCATCCTTTACCGATTGGCTGTACTACCTCTGCCTGCGGACCGCCGAGCGGTTTTAACGCGTCTCCTTTTCTCGCTTTTGTGGGCAAAGGGGAAGCCGCTAGTCCGTAGACAGGTCTGTACTCAACGTCCTGATGTGGGAGGCTTGGGAATGCCCGACTTGGCGAGCCATTTGTATGCCGAGCGGTTATCATTCCTGAGCCGAACCTTGACAGAGGAGTCTGCGTGGGGCCCTGCGGTTGGAAGCGCTTTTCCTAACCTCATCCCTGACCACTTGGCCGAATGCCGACGTAAGCCAAGGAGTCAATCGCAGTTCTTCAACGAATGCCGAGCTGCGCTCAGAGTGCTGCCGGGGTCCAGTGACCTCGCCCGGTCTAGAAGGACATTCTATCGGGAGTTAGTGGTGGGGACCGCTTCGGATCCTCTTGGGGAGCGACTTGGATTGTCGGAGGAGGAGGCTCGCTCTCAGTGGAATTGGGCGCCAGGCAGGAGCTATCTCAATAATTCTGAGTTCTCTCTGACCTGGCGATTGGTTCGAAATGTGTTACCCCTCAATGACATACGATTCAAAATTGGTATGGCTATCAGCCCCTTTTGCCCACGTTGCGAGGAAGATGAAATTGAAACGGCGGAACATGCCTTTTTCACCTGCTCCAAACTTCGTGAATTTTGGACGTATGTCGGCGAGGTGACGGCTCGCATCACCCCCGATCGGGTGACGTGCTTGGATTTAGCATCCGTTGTCTTCAACATGGACCCCTTGTGGCCCAGGGAGAAACGTATGGTTTTGCTCGCGATCTTAGCCGTAGCTAGACTCGTGGTGTATACTTCTCGCTTAGAGATAGGGCGTGGGGGGGTGCCGCCTTCTTATTATGATTTGATTTCGTATTTTAAACACCAGCTTAAAATCAAAATCAAATCTGATAGAAGGAGGTTGCCTTCTTCACTTTTCAAAAGTAGGTGGATACACACCGCTAGCTTATGCGTGTTCACGCGGAATAGATTCGAGTTCGTGTTCCCTGCCTAGGCATGGCACACAGCGACCTTAAAGCATCTTTGTCAAAAAACAAAAATCCCCTTAAAAACTGACCAGTAAATTTTGGGCGCAGTCCCTATTAGCTAGTAGCGTAAATGAGCTCTTTGCCCCCAGCTTTATTTTAGGTGTCAGAACTCCTTCAGGATGCCCGCTCCCTAATTTATTTTATATCCCCGACCCGCCATAATAGTTCTTATCCTGAAGGACACCGCACATCCCGACAAACCCATCCCTCCATTTCTTTTGCCCCCATAGAAACGCCCACTCCCAATTAGGAGCTTACTCTCTTGCTTTCGGTCTGTACCAGAAGACAGCGAGCAGCTCATACTCTAGATAGGATGGGGGGTACCTTACTAACACACCTTAATTAGCATTTTCTTTGGTTCTTTATTTTTATCATCACTTTTATTTTTATTTATTTTTGGGGGATTATTTAAGGCTTAGTTTTTTGTTCTCCCACTCCCATCATCACACATGTAAATATCTATTGTAAATAAAATTCATTGAAACACCTGGGGATATTTTAAGTAGCTTAAGTCCATAGAGTGAATGTGGTATTGTGGTGACTGAAACTAGTTTTTAGGGTATTCATAGACCAAGTGGACGACCCCCGACCCCCATCTTCCCCCCCATACCCCTTTTTGGCCTTGTGCCACATCTGATTATTTATGTACAAATTTTTGGATAAATAAATTGATTTTCTCCCGCCTTTTAAAATCTTGACTCGTCTTGTATTTTCTCAGGCAACTCTTAGGCAATCACTTGTGATTGCCTAAGAGGAGACCAGCTACTTGGGCCCCGCCCAGTTTAAAGCTAAATCATCAGGGGACTCTCTCTGTCCCCTTAGACTAGCCCCTGTTGGGCAATTTGTCTCTTCACACCCCTCTTGGGTGGCCGCCCCTGTTGGGCGGTTCCATTGTATTAATCTTTTTGTTCCCTTCTCTTGCAGGTGTCCAACCCCCAGGCTTGACTTAAGCAGCTGGCAGGTTTCGGGTCTGACTTACGTACCTTTTGGCGACGGTCTTCCTGAATCCGAATCGGCGGGTCTCTAGCCGGGAGTTGGATGGAAGAGGGGAGGAGTGGTCCGGGCTCTGCTGCAGAGTCTTTGTCTAGCCCGGGCTCCTTTTCCGAACTGAGGCGACGGTCTCAGGTCGGGGAGGGAGCAGACCTCAAACAGCAGGACGGTCACGCCGCCATAGGCGTCGTGCCCAGTACGTCCGCCAGTGCCGCTCCCAGCACTGAAAGTAGATCAGGGTCTGCCGCCTTAGGCGGGAGCCCTGTTAGCTTGCACGCTGCTGTCCCCGGCAGCTCCACCCAGGATAGCTCAGATCCTAGAGGTGATCTGGGTCGGTGGGAACGACTCCCCACTGTACCAATCGCTCGCCGGGCTTCAACCGTCAGCCCGCCTGGTAGTAGGCGAAAAGGCCGCCTGCCTCCAGGAGTAAGAGCGACCCGGTCGGTGGAGTCCCACAAAGAAGGGGCCACCGACCCAGATCAGCCGCCAGCCCACATTGACAGGGACTCTGCTCAATGCCGCAACCTCACCCAAGAACTCTTTGGAAGTGACAGCAGCATTTGCAGCGACAGCAGTGTCTGCAGCGACCACAGCCCTGTGAGCAGTCGTGGCGGTAGCAGAGACAGCAGCATGGAAGTTCTGCAGCTGACTCCAGATGGCCCGGCCAAGGCTAGCATGCGGCAGTCTAGGCCGAGGAAGATGGGGGCTGCTCGCACCGTCACCAAAAAAGGAGCAGCAGATGTCGCTGGCAAGAGAGGAACCAAGGCGGCCACTCCGCCGGCAACAACGCCGGAAACAGCTCCAAAGGAGTGGCCGTCCCTCTCATCAACACCAGCGGAGACACCCAATTCATGGGCGATACCTCCCGGGCAGAAGACGCCGTCGCCGACGAAGGCTGTAACACCTACAACTCCGGCGCAAACCAACTCTCCTGCCCAATCACCTAAAGACCAGTGGGGACCCCAGTCGCAAAGAAGCCCGTCAGAATACCGTCGGTTGTTCGAGTCTAAGTACAAGGAACTAACCGACGGTAGCGTTATCAAAGCAGCGCCAGGAGCGGTGGAACGGCTAGCGAAGCGAATTGTTTCGCTAGTCACCATCGACTCCAGAACCAAAGGGCTGGCTGGGCTCCAGATCGAAACGGTAGGGGAGATTTTATGGTCCCTGAAAGTCCCGGCGACATATATTTGCCGTCGAGGTTTCGCAACCTGGGACCTTTTACTCCCCTCTGAACAGGAAGCAGAAAAGTTGGCCAGGGCCGACCTGAGGCATAAACATCTGATCCTCAGGCCGGAGTACTTGAGCAGGAGGAGGACACTAGTCACTGTCCTCGGCGTCCCCTGCTATATTGACTCGGAGCAACTAGGTGCAGTGATGAGTCAATATGGGGACGTCGAAGCCATAATCCCGGTCCGCGGTCCCCATAACCTAATGGTAGGGGACTACAAAATTAAAATGCGTTTAGACCGGGATGGCTTCAACAAGATACCGCCACTGCTCAAGTGCGACTCCTGGTCGATGTCTATCATCGTCGAGGGCAGGAGGCCACATTGCTGGCACTGCGAGCAGAAGGGGCATATGGCGAAAGACTGCCCAAAAAAGGCGCCAATCAAGAAGACCCCTTCTGCCGCAGCCCCGGGAGGTCCAGCGGCATCAGCAGCTCCTAACACCGGAAAAGACGAGGAGGGTTTCACCCCAGTGGTCCGAAAGAACAAACCACAGAAGCCCTCCTCCAAAGTGCAGCCCTCTGAAGTAAAAGGGATGCGGGGTCCCGCTAAGTCAATGAGCGTGGATATGCCCACCGATAAGGAGCCGCAGCAAACATCTAGCACGGCAGCGGCCACGAAACGAAAAACCGAGGTTCCCCTGTCACTACCTTCGTCAACATCATCATCGTCCGACTCGGAAGGGGAGAAGATGGAGGGTGACGCTTGCCCGGCCCCGGCTCGAGAGACAGAGAAAAAGTTCACCCGGGACAGAAAGGTGGCCAAACGTGCCGTTTCACTATCAAAAAAGGCTGGGCCCCAATCCCCCGCCCCAATGTCCGTAGAGATGACTATCTCTCCTGCTCAGTCCCCCGAATCCCCAAAACCTAAACCCACCACTGAGCAGAAATCCCCTTCCCCCACTGAAACTCCCCCAGCTAGTTCCCGCTCTCTGTCTCGAAAGGAAGAGTCGGGGTCCAAAACTCCCAATGTGGCCAAACAGGCCAAGAAACAAAAAGCGTCGCCCTCTCCTACAAGAAAGGAGAAGACGAGAAAGCTCCCCTTCCTGCCAGGGGACCTCATCTGCAATGCAGATCTGCACCACGCCGCTGCCGAGCTTACGCCGCAGCAGAGAGGTGCCATCAAACCGCTGCAGCTCCTTACGAAGACCCAGGGTCTGGACACTACCAACCCGTCCAACTTCCCCGATGCTCCTTTGCTGATCACGTTCGTCAGGAAGACGAAAATTCGCCGCACGAAATCCATGTGGCGAATGATAGAAGCAGCAAAGGATGCGATCCTGGGTCTAACGTTGGTGGAAGAAGGGCACGACTCCCTCGACGATCTGAGGGATAAATGTGAAGGGAGGATCCCCATTTACGTCCACCCTTGTTTTTATAGAGCGTTAAAGTTAACCTTCCCCCTGGATGTCGGGGGCATCTCCCGAGACGGCCGCGCGTCGTCGGAATTGCTCACTGGCAATATCGGGCATGCCGTCGGCATCCTCACTGACAAAGACTTTAGGCCGCTGATTGACACTGACTAGTGCAATGGCTACGACCTTGAAACTAGGAAGCTTGAACGCGAGAGGCTTGAGATCCTTAAGCAAAGCAGCCCGCATACTGGGGGATCTCAAGGCTTTTGAATTAGATGTGGCTGCGGTACAGGAAACTCACTATGTTTCGATGGACGATCATCGACTGCTGTCGGAACATTTCGATGTTTTTTCAGCATTTGGTGACCGTTCTGCTCGGGGAGTTTCGCTGTTAGTTAGACGCACTCTGTTAGCAAGGGTAAACGTTGTTCACGCGGATGCTGATGGCAGACTGGTCGTGGCTGATGTTGCCGTGAATAGTGCCATGTTTCGAATCGTCGCGGTTTATGCGCCCAATTCCATTCGTGAGAGGGTTTCCTTTTTCCGAGGGTTGGAGGGGTTTCTCGGTGGTTCGGAGCGGCTAATCCTAGTGGGAGATTGGAATGCCATCCTTGATCCCAGGATAGATAAGGTGGGGGGACCTAGTGGGTCGGATAGGTGTGAGACAAGTCTGTCTGATCTGATGGCACAATGCGATCTGGTCGACAGATTTCGTATCGATCACCCAGGGCGGGAGATGTGGACGTGGCTCGCTAGCGGCACTTTCCTTTCAAGTACTTACTTGGATAGATTGCTAATTAGAAGAGGCAACGTAGATTATATCTCTTGTCCCACGTTCCACTGGTTAGGCCATTCTGACCACAAGCTACTTGTGGCCAGTCTGGAGTTAGGCCCTAAGACACACAAGGTAGCTAGCTACTGGAAGTTAAATACCTCCTTACTGGAGATACGTGACTTCCGGGAGCAGCTATCTCTTAACTTTCAAAAGGGATTAGTGGGGGCGGTAACCGGGAGTAAGTGGTGGGTTAACGCCAAAGTTGGCATTAGGCGCTTTTCTGTTCAATATAGCCAACGCCTCGCCTTAAATAAGGCAGAAACAGAAAAGCGTTTAGAAAATAAGCTGGCCCGGGCGGTGGCTGGGGGGGATTCCCTAGGCATAGAACTAGCTAAGGGGGACCTGAAACGTGCGGCTAACGTGCGGTATGAAGGTCAAGTAGTTAGAGCTAGGCTAGATAGAGTGTCCAACGAAGCCGTGAATGTGGACGCGCAAGAGCGTAGAACTCCACTTCGTCGCAGCTCGGTCGGTCTCATTCGTCAAGTCAAGCACCCGGAAGGACACACCCTTGTGTCGGCTCGGGAGATTTGCCGGGGATTTCGTGAGCATTTCATGGAACGGTTCACCCAACTGCCCGGACTCCGCGTCGAGGAGTTTGGCAGCTATTTAGCTGGCTCGCCCCGCCTGGAGGCGGCCCGAGCGGCTAGCTGTGATGGGCGCGTTACAGAGTGTGAGGTCTTGGCTGCACTGAAGCAGGTCGGCTACGACAAATCGCCGGGACTCGATGGTTTGCCCTATGAATTGTTCTTGAGGCTGTCGCACATCTTCGTACCTATTCTGGTCAATGTTTTCAATCACTGGTTTGAACAGGGTTCCATCCCCGGTCAAGTCACCAAGGGAGTGATCACATTGCTTCAGAA
Organism: Sepiola atlantica; assembly: GCA_963556195.1. Classification (NCBI taxonomy): domain Eukaryota; kingdom Metazoa; phylum Mollusca; class Cephalopoda; order Sepiida; family Sepiolidae; genus Sepiola; species Sepiola atlantica. The sequence goes on from OY744533.1 coordinate 94,988,932, forward strand.
AAAGGGCCAAGATGGTGGGGAATTAGACGATTACAGGCCCATAACTCTGCTAAACACAGATTTAAAGATTTTGGCCAAAGTTCTTGCAAATCGGTTGCAGCTTGTTATCGCTGAGTTGGTCGAACCTGATCAGAATTATGCTGTGAAGGGGAGATCGATTCAAAACAACTTGCATCTGATGCGCACGATCATAGAGGGATTAGAAGACGACACCGAAGCCGCGCTGATCAATTTAGATCAGTCCAAAGCTTTTGACAGGGTCGACCATCGGTTCCTGGGATCTGTTTTAGAGGCCTCCGGTTTTACACCGGACTTCCGCAGATGGATCTCCATTTTGTATCGCGGGCCGACGGCAGTGGTGCAAGTGAATGGAATGCGATCGGAGTCTTTTGCCGTCTCTCGGTCGGTACGTCAGGGATGTCCGCTGTCTCCCCTGCTTTACGTCCTTGCCTTGGAGCCTTTTCTCCGCAGGCTTAGGATCGGGGAGCCTGGACTGGCCCTACGCGGTATTGCTCTTCCTGGCGGTGCGCGAGCCAGGGTATCCGCGTATGCCGATGATGTCACCGTGTTTGTGTCGTGCTTTCGAGACATTCTCGCGGTGACTAAGGCACTCAGAAGGTACGAAAAAGTGACAGGGGCCAAAGTCAACCTTAGCAAATCCAATGGCCTAAGGTTGGCTGCCTGGAGTGGCGCGGCTGCGCTCCCGGGCCTTTTCAACTGGACTGACGGCCCGGTTCGGATCCTCGGCGTATGGTTCGGACCCGGTCTCCAGCTTGATAAGAACTGGTCGGAAGTACAGTCTAAGGTCGAAGCGTCTGTAAGGATTTGGCTTCGAAGGGGGCTTTCCCTTAAAGGTCGGGCTGAGGCGTGCGTCACGTACGTCTTTCCGCTCATCCTTTACCGATTGGCTGTACTACCTCTGCCTGCGGACCGCCGAGCGGTTTTGACGCGTCTCCTTTTCTCGCTTTTGTGGGCAAAGGGGAAGCCGCTAGTCCGTAGACAGGTCTGTACTCAACGTCCTGATGTGGGAGGCTTGGGAATGCCCGACTTGGCGAGCCATTTGTATGCCGAGCGGTTATCATTCCTGAGCCGAACCTTGACAGAGGAGTCTGCGTGGGGCCCTGCGGTTGGAAGCGCTTTTCCTAACCTCATCCCTGACCACTTGGCCGAATGCCGACGTAAGCCAAGGAGTCAATCGCAGTTCTTCAACGAATGCCGAGCTGCGCTCAGAGTGCTGCCGGGGTCCAGTGACCTCGCCCGGTCTAGAAGGACATTCTATCGGGAGTTAGTGGTGGGGACCGCTTCGGATCCTCTTGGGGAGCGACTTGGATTGTCGGAGGAGGAGGCTCGCTCTCAGTGGAATTGGGCGCCAGGCAGGAGCTATCTCAATAATTCTGAGTTCTCTCTGACCTGGCGATTGGTTCGAAATGTGTTACCCCTCAATGACATACGATTCAAAATTGGTATGGCTATCAGCCCCTTTTGCCCACGTTGCGAGGAAGATGAAATTGAAACGGCGGAACATGCCTTTTTCACCTGCTCCAAACTTCGTGAATTTTGGACGTATGTCGGCGAGGTGACGGCTCGCATCACCCCCGATCGGGTGACGTGCTTGGATTTAGCATCCGTTGTCTTCAACATGGACCCCTTGTGGCCCAGGGAGAAACGTATGGTTTTGCTCGCGATCTTAGCCGTAGCTAGACTCGTGGTGTATACTTCTCGCTTAGAGATAGGGCGTGGGGGGGGTGCCGCCTTCTTATTATGATTTGATTTCGTATTTTAAACACCAGCTTAAAATCAAAATCAAATCTGATAGAAGGAGGTTGCCTTCTTCACTTTTCAAAAGTAGGTGGATACACACCGCTAGTTTATGCGTGTTCACGCGGAATAGATTCGAGTTCGTGTTCCCTGCCTAGGCATGGCACACAGCGACCTTAAAGCATCTTTGTCGAAAAACAAAAATCCCCTTAAAAACTGACCAGTAAATTTTGGGCGCAGTCCCTATTAGCTAGTAGCGTAAATGAGCTCTTTGCCCCCAGCTTTATTTTAGGTGTCAGAACTCCTTCAGGATGCCCGCTCCCTAATTTATTTTATATCCCCGACCCGCCATAATAGTTCTTATCCTGAAGGACACCGCACATCCCGACAAACCCATCCCTCCATTTCTTTTGCCCCCATAGAAACGCCCACTCCCAATTAGGAGCTTACTCTCTTGCTTTCGGTCTGTACCAGAAGACAGCGAGCAGCTCATACTCTAGATAGGATGGGGGGTACCCTACTAACACACCTTAATTAGCATTTTCTTTGGTTCTTTATTTTTATCATCACTTTTATTTTTATTTATTTTTGGGGGATTATTTAAGGCTTAGTTTTTTGTTCTCCCACTCCCATCATCACACATGTAAATATCTATTGTAAATAAAATTCATTGAAACACCTGGGGATATTTTAAGTAGCTTAAGTCCATAGAGTGAATGTGGTATTGTGGTGACTGAAACTAGTTTTTAGGGTATTCATAGACCAAGTGGACGACCCCCGACCCCCATCTTCCCCCCCATACCCCTTTTTGGCCTTGTGCCACATCTGATTATTTATGTACAAATTTTTGGATAAATAAATTGATTTTCTTCCGCTTTGTTGGCTTTTTGGCTAAGATCAAAGTGTAGTATCTGTTCTCGGCATTTTTGCCTTGAGATAAAGTGTATTATCTAGTCCTATCCGATAGGTGTCGATCTTACACTCTCGAATCAAAAATCAGATTATCATTTTATTTTTGAATCCCTTTTCCTTTTGTTCACTTCCTCTCCCCTAAAGTACGGCCTGATACGCGCCCACTGTCGGGATCTCTCTCTTACCGCTTAATACTCGTACTCCTCCAAATTTCGCCATAGGCGCTCACATCGACGAATTCAGGAACTTCCCCCTCCCCCCAATTCGGCCTGGGGCGCTCATACTGGCGAACCTCACCTAATTTGGCCTGAGGCGCCACACCGGCGAATGCTGAAACTCCTCCTCCCCAAATTTCGCCTGAGGCGCACCGAATGCCGACACTCCCCCTCGCCCGCAAATTTCGCCTGAGGCGCCCCACTGCCGATACCCCGCCCCTCCCCCAAATTTCGCCTGTGGCGCTCACACCGGTGAATGCCGGAACTCCCCCCCTCCCCCAAATTCGGCATAATTTCGCCTGAGGCGCTCATACCGCCGACTGCCGACATTCCCCCTCCCTAAATTCGGCCTGAGGTGCCCCACCGCCGACTGCTGACATTCCGCCGCCCCAGATTTGACCTGAGGCGCCCCACCGCCGAATGCCGACACTCCTCCTCCCCAGATTTGGCCTGAGGCGCCCCACCGCCAAATGCCGACCCTCCCTTCCACCGCCGAATGCCGATACCGCCCCCCCCATGTAATGCATGGGATGAGTGCATCATGACAACGGAACCGAATCGACCCTACCTCTACACGTCTCAAAAAAGGAGGAGGTAATGCATGGGATCAGTGCATCATGACAACGGAACCGATACGACCCTACCTCAACACGTCTCAAATAAGGAAGAGATAATGCATGGGATGAGGGCATCATGACAACGGAACCGATACGACCCTACCTCAACACTTCTCAAATAAGGAGGAGATAATGCATGGGATGAGGGCATCATGACAACGGAACCGATACGACCCTACCTCAACACTTCTAAAAAAAGGAGGAGGTAATGCATGGGATCAGTGCATCATGACAACGGAACCGATACTACCCTACCTCAACACTCTCAAAAAAGGAGGAGGTAATGCTCACACCGGCGAATACCGTACCCCCCCCCCCAATTTGGCCTGAAAGGAAAACTGCCACTCTCTGACGTCATGATGACCTGATATAACCGGACACAATTTAGGTCAAGACCGGGTACATCCGGCAAGGGATTATGGGACAAGTGCGGATGTGATTGAGCAACCCTTGTTTCACTACACACTCGTAACGTAGGATTCCTATGTTGTTATTGATGCAACCGGAAAGAAGTTATTGGATGATCTGATACAACCGGACACAATTTAGGGCAAGACCGGGTACATCCGGCAAAGGGATTATGGGATGCTTATAGTGACTCGGCATTTTTATCGGATTAGTACATAAATACATTAGATTATTTCGAATTTAGTACATATTAACGTTGAAATTTCGTGTAAAATACGAAAAAACTGCTACCTTTTGTCGGAAAGTGGTCCGGTTGACTGTCAGCGAGTGAATCGTTTGTCGTGATTTTTAGATATTATGATTCCGGGATATGTACGGTGCTAAAGATATCAACTTTTTGACATGTCGCCGCGTAGTTTTTGAGGAGTATCTGGACATACAAACAAACAGACAGACAGACATACAGACAACTGGCCTTTATATAATAGACTAGCGGGCTACCCGGCGTTGCTCGGGGTCATAAAAACATATATTTGAAGAAAGATCGTGTGTGTAACATCTTTATATTAAAACGTCTATGTCCGCCCCCTCTCTCTATAGCCGTCTCTTTATCTGCTACCTTTCTCTTCCCTGGTCGCCCCATTTAGCCGCTACTTTCTAATGTTGCCTTTTGCAAAAGCTGTTTCTTCCCCACCATTTCTCCTATTGCCCAGGGTAATAGTATGACATATTTCTATAAAAAGTAACACCTCTATCTGCACCTTCTATATAGGTACTTATCTCCACCCCGGTGTTCATACTATATACGTATCTATCATCACCCCGGTGCGCATACTATATACGTACCTATCGCCGCCCCAGTGCACATAATATATACGTACCTATCGCCGCCCCGGTGCAGATACTATTTAAGTACCTATCGCCGCCCCGTTGCGAATGCTAAATAGTACCTATCGTTGCCCCGGTGTAGATGCTAAATACATACCTATTGCGCCCCGGTGTGCATGCTACATAAGTACCTATCGCTGCCCTAGTGCGAATACTAAAGACATACCAATTGCGCCCCGGTGTGCATGCTACATAAGTACCTATCGCTGCCCTAGTGCGAATAATAAATATGTACATATTGCCGCTTTGGTGTGAATGCTAAATACGTACCTATAGCCGCCCTGGTGCGAATGCTAAATACGTACCTATAGCCGCCCCGGTGTGAATGCTAAATACGTACCTATCACCACCATAGTGCGAATGCGAAATACATACCTTTCGCAGCCCGGTGCGCATGCTATAAATGAACTGATCGCCGCCGCAGAGCGCATGCTATGTACGTACTTATTGCTGCCCATGTGTACATGCTATATACGTAGCTATCGCACCTCTGAATTCTGAATACGTACCTATCGCCGCCCTGGTGTGGAAGCTAAATACGTACATATCGCCGCCCCGGTGCAATGCTAAATACATACCTATCGCCGCCCCGGTGTGAATTCTAAATACGTACCTATCGCCGCCCCGGTGTGAATTCTAAATACGTACCTATCGCCGCCCCAGTGCGGAAGCTAAATACGTACATATCGCTACCCCGATGCGAATGCTAAATACATACCTATCGCTTCCCCGGTGTGAATGCTAAATACATACCTATCGCCGCCCCGGTGTGAATGCTAAATACGTACCTATTGCCGCCCCGGTGTGAATTTTAAATATGTACCTTTCGCCGCCCCGGTGTGAATTTTAAATATGTACCTATCGCCGCCCCGGTGCGCTTGCTATATATGAACCGATCGCTGCCTCAGTGCGTATGCTAAATACATACCTATCACTGCCCCGGTGCGCATACTATATACGTACTTATTACCGCCCATGTGCACATGCTATATAAGTATCTATCACCACCGCTGAATGCTAAATAAGTACCTATCGACGCCCCGGTGTGGAAGCTAAATACGTACATATCGCGGCCCCTAAATTTGGGCGGACCCCTAAAAAATTTGGCCTGACTCCTAAAATTTTCCCCGACCCCTAAATCTCTCCAGCCCCCTAATTTTTCACTCTCCCCCAACCATGAGAAATATTTTGAGTTCAAAAACAAAAAAAAGAAAAAAATTTGGCCTGACCCCTAAAAAGTTCGTCCTGATCCCTAAAATTTTCCCCGACCCCTAAATCTCTCCAGCCCCCTAATTTTTCACTCTCCCCCAACCATGAGAAATATTTTGACTTCAAAACAAAAAAAAATATAAAAAATTGGCCTGACCCCTAAAAAGTTCGTCCTGACCCCTAAAATTTTCCCCGACCCCTAAATCTCTCCAGCCCCCTAATTTTTCACTCTCCCCCAACCATGAGAAATATTTTCAGTTCAAAACCAAAAAAAAGAAAAAAATTTGGCCTGACCCCTAAAAAGTTCGTCCTGACCCCTAAAATTTTCCCCGACCCCTAAATCTCTCCAGCCCCCTAATTTTTCACTCTCCTCCAACCATGAGAAATATTTTGAGTTCAAAACCAAAAAAAATAAACAAAATTGGCCTGACCCCTAAAAAGTTCGTCCTGACCCCTAAAATTTTCCCCGACACCTAAATCTCTCCAGCCCCCTAATTTTTCACTCTCCCCCAACCATGAGAAATATTTTCAGTTAAAAACCATAAGAAAGAAAAAAATTTGGCCTGACCCCTAAAAAGTTCGTCCTGACCCCTAAAATTTTCCCCGACCCCTCAATCTCTCCAGCCCGTTAATTTTTCACTCTCCCCGAACCATGAGAAATATTTTCAGTTCAAAACCAAAAAAAAGAAAAAAATTTGGCCTGACCCCTAAAAAGTTCGTCCTGACCCCTAAAATTTTCCCCGACCCCTGAATCTCTCCAGCCCCCTAATTTTTCACTCTCCCCCAACCATGAGAAATATTTTGACTTCAAAACAAAAAAAAACAATAAAATTTGGCCTGACCCCTAAAATATTCCACCTGACCCCTAAAATTTTCCCCGACCCCTAAATCTCTCTAGCTTCCTAATTTTTCACTCTCCCCCAACGATGAGAAATATTTTGACTTCAAAACAAAAACAACAAAAAAATTTGGCCTGACCCCTAAAAAGTTCGGCCTGACCCCTAAAATTTTCCCCGACCCCTAAATCTCTCCAGCCCCCTAATTTTTCACTCTCCCCCAACCATGAGAAATATTTTGACTTCAAAACAAAAAAAAACAAAAAAATTTGGCCTGACCCCTAAAAAGTTCGTCCTGACCCCTAAAATTTTCCCCGACCCCTAAATCTCTCTAGCCCCCTAATTCTTAACTCTCCCCCAACGATGAGAGATATTTTGACTTCAAAACAAAAAAAAACAATAAAATTTGGCCTGACCCCTAAAAAGTTCGTCCTGACCCCTAAAATTTTCCCCGACCCCTAAATCTCTCCAGCCCCCTACTTTTTCACTCTCCCCCAACGATGAGAAATATTTTGACTTCAAAACAAAAAAAAACAAAAAAAAACAAAAAAATTTGGCCTGACCCCTAAAAAGTTCGTCCTGACCCCTAAAATTTTCCCCGACCCCTAAATCTCTCTAACCCCCTTAATTTTTCACTCTCCCCCAACCTATGAGAAATATTTTGTGTTCAAAACAAAAAAAAAGAAAAAAATTTGGCCTGACCCCTAAAAAGTTCGTCCTGACCCCTAAAGTTTTCCCCGACCCCTAAATCTCTCCAGCCTCCTAATTTTGCACTCTCCCCCACCCCTGAGAAATATTTTGACTTCAAAACAAAAAAAACAAAAAAAAATTTGGCCTGACCCCTAAAAAGTTCGTCCTGACCCCTAAAATTTTCCCCGACCCCTAAATCTCTCCAGCCCCTTAATTTTTCACTCTCCCCCAACCCTGAGAAATATTTTGACTTCAAAACAAAAAAAAAAGAAAAAAATTTGGCCTGACCCCTAAAAAGTTCGTCCTGACCCCTAAAATTTTCCCCGACCCCTAAATCTCTCCAGCCCCCTAATTTTTAACTCTCACCCAACCCTAAGAAATATTTTGAGTTCAAAACAAAAAAATGTTATTTAACATGTATACAAATATTAGTGAAAATAATGGCGGAGCATAATTATTTCTCTTTTTACTTTACTTATTGAGACGTTATTTGATATGTATAAAAATATAAGTGAAAACAATGGCGGAGCATAATTATTTTTCTTCTTTCTTTACTTATTGAGACGTTATTTAATATGTATACAAATATTAGTGAAAACAGTGGCGGAGCATAATTATTTCTCTTTTTACTTTACTTATTGAGACGTTATTTAACATGTATTCAAATATTAGTGAAAACAATGGCGGAGCATAAGTATATTTCTTCTTACTTTACATATTGAGACGTTATTTGATATGTATACACATTTTAGTGAAAACAGTGGTGGAGCATAATTATTTTTCTTCTTACATTACTTATTTAGACGTTATATCATATGTATACAGATATTAGTGAAAACAATGGTGGAGCATAATTATTTTTCTTCTTACTTTACTTATTGAGACGTTATTTAATATGTATACAAATATTAGTGAAAACAGTGGTGGAGCATAATTATTTTTCTTCTTACTTTACTTATTGAGACGTTATTTAATATGTATACAAATATTAGTGAAAACAATGGTGGAGCATAATTATTTATTACTTTAATTTTACTGATACTACACTAACTTCACACCTCTCAAAAAGAAGGAAGTTATACCTGGGAGGATGGTATCATGTCAACAGAAGAAATGCAGTTAGGATTAAGCAACCCTGGCTTCACTACAAGCTCGTGTTCAAAAAAGTGCGGTTATTGATTAAGCAACCCTGGCTTCACTGTGGATTCATGTTCAAAAAAGTGCCGTTAGGAATTAAGCAACCCTTGCTTCACTATGGACTCATGTTCAAAAAAATACCGTTAGGGATTAAGCAACAGTTGCTTCAATAAAAACTTATGTTTCGTTGTGATAAGGCAACCCGTGCTTCACTATAAACTCATGTTCAAAAAAAGTGCCGTTAGGGATTTCCTCTGACGTCATTTCCTGCTAAAATCGTGACTTTGCATTATGCCGACAATCCCCCATCTCTAAATTTGGCCTGAGGCGCACCACCGGCGAATGCCGACACTCCCCCAAATTCGGCCTGAGGCGCTCATACTGGCGAATGCCGACACTCACCCTCCCCAGATTTGGCCTGAGGCGCCCCACCGCCGGATGCCGAGACCCCCCCCCCATCTTCCCCAAATTTCTCCTGAGGCGCTCACACCGGCGAATGCCGACACCCCCCACACCCACCCCAAGTTTTCAATATGTATACAATATGTATAGAAATATTAGTGAAAACAATGGGGGAGCATACAAATATTAGTGAAAACAGTGGGGGAGCATAATTATTTATTACTTTAATTTTACTGATACTACACTAACTTCACACCTCTCAAAAAGGAGGAGGTAATACCTAGGAGGATGTTATCATGTCAACAGAAAAAATGCGGTTAGGATTAAGCAACCCTTGCTTCACTATGAACTCATGTTAAAAAAAGTGCCGTTATTGATTAAACAACACTTGCGTCACTATAAACGCATGTATCAAAAAGTGCCGTTAGGAGTTAAGCAACCCTTGCATCACTATGGACTCATGTTCAAAAAAGTGCCGTTAGTAAGTAAGCAACCCATGCTTGACTATGGACTCGTGTTCAAAAAAAGTGCCGTTTGTGATTAAGCAACACTTGCTTCACTATAAACTCATGTTCAAAAAAGAGCCGTTAGGGATTTCCTCTGACGTCATTTCCTGTTAAAATCATGACGGTGCATTATTTCTCAAATTCTTTGTTTTTTTCTCAAATTAGTACTAAACAACGTTGAAAATCGAGGAAAAAGGCACCCCCCCATTGGAGAAAAGTGCTCAGTCGACCCTCGAAGAGTCCATTTTTTTTTCCGGTTCTGAGATATTATACGTCCCGGGGCTGGCCGGTTATGATGATATCAACCGTGTGACTCTTTGTTGGGTCCTGTCGGAGGAGTATCTGGCCATACAAACAAACAGACAGACAGACAGACAGACATACAGACAAGTGCCCTTTATATAATAGATTTCTCTCTCTCTCTCTCTCTCTCTATCTCTCATACTCCCCCTCTTTTCTCTCTCTCTCTCTCTCTCTCTCTATATATATATATATATATATATATATGAGTGTGTGTGTGTGTGAAATAAATGTTTAGCATATACTTTCAATACTTTATGTTTTCCAACCTCTTCCAATTTAAGCTCGATGATTGTCAACTAGTAACAACAGAGCATATATAAGTAAGCAAGTTTCATTTACATTCCAAAAGTCAAGATTTTATTTTATCTTACGAAGACATTTTCAAAACAGATACATATTAGTGCAATTATTTTACGAACTTGTTCTGCTAAAAGTAAGTAGTGTTGGTAGGTTGGATGTGTATTCCAAACTATTTCTTCCGAACTATTTAACCACCTAGATGTTCCTACTGAATATAGCCCAAATCATTTTCGCAATGAATGCAACAATAGTTGTCCTCGTCGGGTGTGAATTTGTTCACTTTGATTATCTACCATGAATTTGAAAATAAGTCTACAACAAGAAGATGAAAAATTAATGTCAGGCGATAATTATGAATACAGAAAATAAATAATTATCTACACGTAATATTGATTATTGCATAATTGAAACGGGAAGCTTAGATGTTCAGAATAACCAATTGCGCCAAAATGTAATGTGTAAGCAGTTTAAAAAATTCTTGTATGGCTGTCATAACATTTTTTACTGGGCAAATCGCTGAAATTTTCTAATAAGTCGAAATGACAGCGTATTTTGTCAAAATAAAGTTGTCCCCATTAACTCGTATATCCGTTGGTTGGCATTTGTTTTGATTAGGAGTTCGCGTTGTTTTTACAAGTAATAAAATAAATATTATTTATTAAAAATATTCATCTAACGTTTAAATGTTACCCATTAGTAAGTAACGGCACCCGACAGGGAAAATATCTAAAATAAATTTGTTTCTTTTAAATATCAATTTGAGATCACATTCGTAAGTTTACGATTTAAAAAAATCATACCCCCATTGTGAAAAGCAAAAATACATAAGGATTTTCACCTTGATGGTTAGAAAATGTATTTTATTTTAAATAGGAACTATTATGCTATTTTAATCAATTACAATATCACACACTAAGAAAAATCCCAGTCAAATGAATAACAAATGTGTATTAACTCCGCACGTAGTTTTGTATTCAGATAAAGAAGAGTTTACATTATCTACGGGACACCATCATCGAGAGTCTTTGGCTTCGCTGTACAAGGGTTTATCAGGACAACCTGCCATCAGGATACTTCACTGTACAAGAAAACCCGTATCAAATATTCAAAATAACATAGTATTCACAGCACAACCTATATCCCCTCAGCACGGCTATACACTTGCTCATACGAGGAATGGTACACATTCGCTTAGTGATGCTACCTCCAGAAACAACACTTAGCTAGATACTCCACCAGACTAGATGCATTCTTGTCCTGGAATCGCGTAAGACCAAGAGACGACAAGAAAGATATAATATAACATATTTAACTGTTCAATTCGAGAGAGGAAAATTAATGTTTTGACTTATTTACTAATTCAACGTTTTAGAAATAAACGAGAACTTTAATAGACCATTTGAATATCTATGCACCTCATATAGATATGAAGTGTTAGCCTCAGGAAGAGTTGATTTCTTTGAATTTCGACTGAAATAAAATTAAACAGAAAAATGAAGTAAATAGATACACACAATATTAATGAGGTAAATTATATAATTAGAATAATCTTCCAGTTAATTTAAGTCATTTATAGATGTACAATATATAACTATTGTACATCTATAAATTACTTAAATTAACTGGAAGATTATTCTCATTATATGATTTACGTCATTAATATTGTGTGTATCTATTTACTTCATATACATAGCTAATATGGGAGAATAAAACTAAAATAATGATTGCCAGAGAAGGTTATGCGAATTAGTGCGAACACTGAACTGAGGTTTCAAGATGGCGGACGGCCACACATGCAAATGTAAGTTCACCGTTGCTTTTTTGGACATTATCTTTTATGTAACACTACGGTGTATATTTTTAAAACTAAGAACTTTTTGTACTATCCGAAGAGCTCACGGATAACAGATCCAATATTAACAGACTAATGTTGGTTGGTCGACTTTTACTAAAATAAGTTCGTAAAATAATTACACTAAAAAGTATCCGTTTTAAAATGTTTTCGTGAGATAAAAAATCTTAACTTTTGGAATGTAAATGAATTTTGCTTGTACCTATATATATATATATATATATTATAATATAAAATGAAGTAATAAAATAAGGTGTCAATCAAATTTTATTAGAATTCAAAGTTCATGCAAAGCATCCTTAAGTCCTTAGCTCATGAGTTTTCAAAGATAATTCTTCTCTTCAGAGGACCATTACCGCAGTTATACTACTACAGGTAATAAAATTACGCTTTGAAAATATATAAAATTATATACACAAATACATAAAAATACATAACATCAAACATATCAATCCAAAAACATACTTTTGTTGAATCCATACAGTCCATCCAGGTCATACAAGTTGAGAAGCATAATCAAGAAGGACATTACTCCAAGATACAAACAGCAGTCCAAATACGTGAAATTGAAGGGGCCGGCAAAGTTATCCAGTCGCGAAATGTGTCCATATTCAATGTTAATGATAAATAAATCAATCAAAATAATACAAAAAGTCCAATCAAAGTTCCGAAATCCCGACAAGTGCAACCCAAGTCAAATCCAAGTTCGTTGTTTAATTAGAAAACCCGTTAAATCCGAATTGAGCAATATATATATATATATATATATATATATATATATATATATATTGTTGAATATAAGAGACAACCCATGTCTAGATATCCTTTGGTAGATCCTTTCAATAGTCCGAATCAGGATCTTAGTTTCGGAGTGAAATTGGCTGATGAATTTGCCATAGTTTAGATTTGTCTCCCAAGTACTTTCAGACCTATCCGTGTCCATCTTCAGGGGAATGAGCTTAATCAGGTACGCCAAAACCTTCTATAACACTAACACATGGTCTGTACCTGATTGACCTAATTCCCCTGAAGATGGACCCAGATGAGTCTGAAAGTACTTGGGAGACAAATCTAAACTATGGCAAATTCATCAGCCAATTCCCCTCCGAAACTAAGATCCCGATTCGGACTATTGAAAGGATCTACCAAAGGATATCTAGACATGAGTTGTCTCTTATATTCGACAACACTTGCCTGCAAGATAAGATGCTGCATTTATATATATATATATATATATATATATATATATATATATATATATATATATATATATATATAGAGAGAGAGAGAGAGAGAGAGAGAGAGAGAGAAGAGAGAAAGAGAGAGCATTTTCTTTCCAAATTCATTTCAGGTTGCGGAGTAAGTCTGAGATGCTTATCTGACTTGCTATTTGCTTTCTCGTTCCCCTACATCAATTGAAATGTTTTTTGCCTGGGGGCATGACAAGGACACGTGTTTTACTCACTAACCCTGTCCTGACGGGGTTAAAAGTACACACGCATATACACACATATTTGTATTTATTATAGAGTACAGGATATACTGAATATGCCTCGAGTCCCTCTCTTTTTAAATTTTATTTTCTCTCTCTGCCTCACCACGTTGACACTCTTTGCGAGCCATCTCTCTCTCTCTCTCGCCCTCTCTCTTTCTCTCCTCAGTGTATAAAGATGTTCTATCACTATTCTTCGATGTTCACTAGTTTCGTTTTCACTCACTTTATTTACGTACGTTTATTCCTACTATATTCCTTCTCGCTTCCCCTCTCTTAGTGTATCTGTCTGTCCGTCTCTTTACCTCCGTTTTCCACCTTCTCTCTTCTTCTGTCTTTGCGATTGATTTCCCCATTCTTCTTTCTTTCAACAAGAATAGAAGCCGTAGAAGTTTTTATCTTTACGCCCTTCCGTTCACTGGAAACATACAAGCCAATCAAAGCGCAGATAAACGAATTCAAAATCAACCTAAGTGCTCGGATGGCAGGCTTCCGCGGATCAATTCAGAAAGGCTTAAGAAGATCGACTACCCGAATACCCGGTTATCTGATCGTTTACCCTTTTGTACTTGGTTACCTTTTTTTATTATTTCCATGGACAAAAAAAAAAAAACGAAAACAATCACCCAAACATGACATTGCCTCATCCATAATACAACTAACAAACATATACGCTATCTAGTTAATAATGTTCTTAACGTATATACAATACTATGTTATTTCCTCTATTTTTATAATTACTTTTTCTATAACAGTAATACGATAGCATGTTGGAATATGTATGACCATGAAATAATATAATTAGGGCGTTGGGTTACAGTTATTAAAAACGACATTGCGTCATATCTTGCTCTCAAGCGGAAGCAAGTAAATACCAAGACGTACGGTATTATATCTACCTCCTCTCCAGGAGGTCAGACACAAGGTCAGGTGTGGATTTTAATGAAAGTGTTTCTGTGGAACAATTGGATTCGAACCCGGCACACCCAGGTTATTAGTCCGCGTTGTTAACCACTAAGCCATTGACGAAGTTAAGCGGCGTTGTGCTTGACTAGTCGGAAATAAGTGACTATTTTTGGAATACAAGGCGTTGTATATAAGAGGATGGCGACACCTCCTTGCCAAATAAGAACTGTAAAAAAACAAAGCAAACAATGTTGTCATTTACCCTGGCCGAGATATACATGCGACTGGAGACCGCTTGTCAATTTACTTTCCTAGAAACTTCCTCCTTTGGGGGAAACCGTTGTAATCCGATCAGAGTGATTACCGCATTACGTACAAGGCAGATAAGTATACACCAATGCGCTCTAACGTATTTTGGAGTTGGGCTATAAAAATAGATGGATTCCCAGGAGGTATTTTTTTCTGGGAGTACGCATCTCATTACTAAAAAAAAAACTAGGGTCTGGTTCATTCCCTGTCGCGTCTGGCACCCCAACATGGGGAAAAAGGGAAAGAGGGAGTAGGTGTTAGTATATATTCAATTGACATTGACTGTCAACATGAAGTAATCCTCAATCTCTGACAATAAAAGCAACATTGTTTCACAACTTGTCATCATGTTGTGTATTTCAAACGCAATTTGGTCAGTTATTAACCTAAACACTTCGGTAAAACTCAAAAATCTTTTCTCTAGTCGACAGTTCACCATTTGTGTGATAGATGCACTTCGTGACCCCCTTAAATTGCAAGTGAAAATAATTCCTCAAGACTGATGTTTTGAAAATTCACTCAAGTTATGCAGGTGTCCTCGCGGTCTCCGTAACTCCAATATGAAATATATGACCTTTTAAATTAAATATATGGAGTACTGTTGTCATATTTGGACTGATGAATCTCTGCCCTATTTCAGGGTTTCTGATGAGGTTCAGAAAGGCATCTGTAATTTGATTGGCCACCGTTTCTTCTTCTCTGCACCCCATCACTCTCCCAGGAGTGATGTTGCTAGTCTCAGTTTTTTCAATAAATACTAGTATGACACCTGTTCTTTACAATTATGTGATCTATTCCCTGCTTTCTTTTGTTCCAGCTCGTTTGCTTCGCTGGTTTAGTGTTTTCCACCAATTCGCTGTTTTTATATCTCATTTTATTACAGCTTCTCATTCAAGTAGTTAGTTTCCAAAAGCATCAGACTTGTGGAACTCTCTACCTGCTGATTGTTTTCTTTCTACCTATAGCCTGGGTCTTTTCAAGACGAAGACCAATAGGCATCTTTTCTCTTTGCAATACTCATATTTCATTCAAGTTAGCCCTTACATCAAGTGGCCACATGCTTGGTCTGGAGCGATTTTCATAAAAAAGGGAAACTTATTAATTCGTTTAATAAAGTTTGGCGATACTTTATCATCACCTCCCAGATGTGATAACCCCTAATCTCTTTTAATTAATTATTCCATAAATAATTTTACTTCCGGAGTCAATTATATTTTCATCAGTAAACTCAACATCGTTAACGAACAGTCACGATACAAAAAAATACGAAGAAAAAATCTACAGTCAACGAAATTGTACGTGGAAAAGTGTCAAAGGTGTACACCCAAACCGGCGACGTCAGAGTCTTACAGATACCAACAATAAAATGGTTAAACATTAACATACCAACAATAAAATGGTTAAACATTAACATACTTACAATATAATGGTTAAACATTAACATACCAACAATAAAATGGTTAAACATTAACATACTTACAATAAAATGGTTAAACATTAACATACCAACAATAAAATGGTTAAACATTAACATACAAACAATAAAATTGTTAAACATTAACATACAAACAATAAAATGGTTAAACATTAACATACCAACAATAAATGGGCTAAACATTAACATACCAACAATAAAATGGTTAAACATTAACATACCAACAATAAAATAGTTAAACATTAACATACCAACAATAAAATGGTTAAACATTAACATACAAACAATAAAATGGTTAAACATTAACATACCAACAATAAAATGGTTAAACATTAACATACCAACAATAAATGGGCTAAACATTAACATACCAACAATAAAATGGTTAAACATTAACATACCAACAATAAAAGGGTTAAACAATAACATACCAAGAATAAAATGATTAGACATTAACACACCAACAATAAAATCGTTAAACATTAACATACCAACAATAAAATCGTTAAACATTAACATACCAGCAATAAAAGGGCTAAACATTAACATATTAACAATAAAATAGTTAAACATTAACATATCAACAATAAAATGGCTAAACATTAACATACCAACAATGAAAGAGCTAAACATTAACATACCAACAATAAAAGGGTTAAACAATAACATACTAACAATAAAAGGGTTACACATGAACATACCAACAATGCAATGGTTAAACATTAACATACCAACAATAAAAGGACTAAACATTAACATACCAACAATAAAAGCGCTAAACATTAACATACCAACAATAAAAGGGCTAAACATTAACATACCAACAATAAAAGGGCTAAACATTAACATATTAACAATAAAATGGTTAAACATTAACATACCAACAATAAAATGGTTAAACATTAACATACCAACAATAAAATGGCTAAACATTAACATACCAACAATAAAAGGGCTAAACATTAACATACCAACACTAAAATGGTTAAGCATTAACATAAAAAAGCGAAAAAAAATCATAAAAAACCTAAACAAATAACAAACAAATAAATATACATCGTAACTAATATATTTAAAAGTTAAAAGAAACTTACATTGTAATTATCGAAAATATGTATAGACATTTCAGAACAGATGAAAATCTGACGTGAAAATATGAACGATTATGGTATGGTTTTAGTTAAAGAAAAATGACCTTCAAATATTTTGTATTTGTTGATATATTAAATGCATCAATTTTGTGTTTTTTTATTTCAGCTATATATTTTAAGAATGGCAGGAATATAACACACACTAATAACAGGGATAGAAAAAAGGTAAATCATTTTTGATATGCTATAATGTGTCAACTCGTCTAAACATTAGTTTTACCAATAGACTTTATATTAAATAAGAATATACACATGATTCAGAGGTTGTCAATATTAAGTATATATACTAGGGTGTGTAAATTTTAGTGTATATATATATATATATATATATAATGTATTTTTATGTAATTGTATGGATTGATGATTGTAGAGTTTGCTGTTTTACGCTTACTACTATTTCGACTGTTTCACTTCCCAAGTGATAAAATGCAGAAGATTGCATTATAAGTGTCCTTAACTTTATAGGGCGTATTGTTCGTTAATATATATATTTTAATTAATTTTATACGCAAGTAAAAGTATTCAATGAGCACGTGTTTCTAGATTACATTCGTTACCAGCATGGCCAGCTTAGACAAGGATCGAACCTTCGATATTGATGTCTATAGTCTGGCATTTTACCTCCGGACTATGACGCTATGACATGTGCATTTATAGGCATGTTCATTGCTTCCTGTTTAAATCACTTCTCTTAATATACAAGAAAATCAAACTTAGATACGTATGACTTAATGCCTTCAATGAAAAACTATATGTAAGAAATGGATCGATCTTATAGGCAAAATGGTTGACTCATAGATAGTGAAATGTTATCGCATTTTGCTACAAGATTGCAATTGTTGAATATTTTGTGAGGATCAGACTCACATCCATTACCAACAAGACACCCACATAATTAAACAACTTAGAAACACGCCTGTTTACTGCTCAGAGATGATATGGCTAATTTATTTTTATTATATTTGAGGTTAATTTAGGGTCGTTTTAAACATAAGGTGGAAATCAGTTGATTGGATTGGCCATAGTTTTGATAAAACTATTAATCGAGATGAACCATAATGAGACATTTTATGAACGAACATAAACTCGTTGAATGAGCTTCGTTAAAATTAAAGGATCACCCGTAATGAACAGCCACACACTCATATGCTTTCACATTCACAAACACACACACTAGACCACGGCCGAAATCACGCACACATATATACGTAGTGAAATCATGAAAGAAAACCAATTATATTTATTGTACATATATATATATACATGTATATTAATATTGCAGAGGATGAAAAATAAGATAAAAAGAGAAAGACGAAAAAAGAAAAAAGAAGAGAAAGAAGAAGAAAAAAATGAAGAAGAAAAAGAAGAGAAAGAAAAAAAAGAGAATGAAAAAGAAGAGAAAGAAGAAGAGAAAAAAGAAGAAGAAGAAGAAGAGAAAGAAGAAGAAGTAGAAGAAGAAGAAGAAGAAAAAGGTAAGCAAGCATGGACATTAATCATCATAAAAGATTAAATATGAGAATTAGAGGATGAATCGAAGAAGAAGCAGAGAAAGATAAAAAGGATGAAGATTAAACACATGAAGTAGAAGAAGACGATGATGCAAAAGAAGAGGAGAGAAGTCGAAGTAGTACAAGTAATATTAATCAATAAGATTAATAAAAGAATAAGGAAAATGAAATGTATATTAGTCATCACAAAGTTGTAAACTGCAGAGATAGATAACAAATTAAAAAAAAGCGTTTGAGAAAGAGAAGTAGAACATTTTGTTGAATTTGTGACATTGATCAATACAATAGAAGAAGAAATATAGAGTATGAAAAGGGACAAAAGAAAATCAATTAGAAACGACTGCATTATTTCTTCTGTTAAGAAAAATAGATTCGATGACTAACGGCGGGTAACATAGACTATATATATATATATATATATATATATATATATATATATATATAGTTTTAAAAGTTTATCCTTTTTTTTTTGAAGCATCCGAATGAAATTTAGTAAAAAAGGGTGAGGTAAAAAAACTACCATCAAAGCATGTTATAGATGCGATATTTATTTCATTTTAAAAGAAAAGAAAAATCGAAATCGATTTTTTTATAAACTTTCATTTTTTTAGTTTATAGTAT
Organism: Sepiola atlantica; assembly: GCA_963556195.1. Classification (NCBI taxonomy): domain Eukaryota; kingdom Metazoa; phylum Mollusca; class Cephalopoda; order Sepiida; family Sepiolidae; genus Sepiola; species Sepiola atlantica. The sequence goes on from OY744533.1 coordinate 95,008,387, forward strand.
ACTATAAACTAAAAAATGAAAGTTTATAAAAACGATGAAAAAAATCGATTTCGATTTAAAAAAATTTTTAAAAATAAAATAAACATCGCATCTATAGCATGCTTTGATGGTAGTTTATTTACCTCACTCCTTTTTACTATATATATATATATATATATATATATATATATATATATATATATATATAGTTATGATTATTTATATTTACACAGACATGTACAAACTCTGCTACAAATGCCTGTGTAAATACAAATAATCATATATAAAAGCTCTGTTTGATATTGAGCACTTTTTACAAACCAGGTTGGAATTCTTTGGATTACTACCATGTGGATGTTTCACCTGGATTATATATATATATATATATATATATATATATATATATATATATATATATATATATATATATATATATATATATATATGAGTATATGAAAGGATAAAAATAATCCGACGGTATGAAATTAAAAATGGAAAAGCGGAAGACCTTTTCGCGCAACGTTTCGCCCAAATTTCACGAGGGCTTTGTCAAGAGCGGACGAAGAATACAAAAATGACAAAAGACGAGAAAGTCTGTAAATTATGGGGAATATATATAGTGGTTGGGTTCATGTTGAGATAAAGGGTATGCAAATAAAAAAAAAATAAAAAAAATAAAAAATAGAAATAAATATATATATATATGCACATAAATCTGATCGAAACATATATATAACACATATACATACATATATATCAAATATACATAGAAGTAGCATTGGAAAAGAAGAGGAGAAAATAAAGAGCAGAAAGGGGTCCAAAGGATATTTAATTTAAAGCTCAGGGAATCATCCGGTGTCTAGAATTATCTTGTTTTCACTAATGATTGCTTTTGATAGGTTGGGGGAGATATTGTAGAAGCCCATTCTTTGTTTAATTTTATTTGTGGAAAGTGCTATGAGGGCAGATTCAATTATTCGACGTGTTGACTTGTTGTGTATTATTTTGATTAAAGTGGATTTCTCAAAGTCAAAGTAATGACCATATTCCATAGTATGAGCACATAAGGCGTTAAGTGTGTTGTTAGTTTTAATCGCTCTTTTATGCTCATAAATCCGCTTGTCCAGATTACGCTGCGTCTCTCCAATGTAGACCTTATTACAGTCTAGACAAGGAATGGAGTATATGCCAGCTTTGACATTGGGTGTCGTGTTCAGTTTAGGTGTTTTGATTAAATTTATAATACTTGCAGAAGTTATTTGGGATATGTTTATGCCTAGTTTATTAAGTTCTGTGTAAATCGGGTTATTGTTGGAATTGGTTGGTAAAGCTATATATCTATTTATTATAGGGCTGGTGGATAAGTTTTTCTGTTTGGAATTTGAGTAAATCTGTAGAGCTTTTCTTTTAGAATTTTGTATAAAATACTTTGGGTATTGTAATGTATTGAGAGAGTGTTCAATGTATTTAAATTCGTCATCTAAATATTCATTGCTGCATATCCTAAGTGCTCTTAGGTAAAAACCAATTATGATGCCAGATTTTATTTTATTATTGTGGTGCGAATAAAAATGAACATAATCGTTCTTATTGGTTTGTTTACGGTAGACTTTATAAGATAAATTATTATTTTTATTTATTAGTAGAATATCAAGAAAAGGAATGGAGTTATCTGTTTCTTTTTCGAAAGTAAATTTAATGGTCGGTTCTATTTTGTTCAATTTGTTAGTAATGCTTTCTATTTTAGTGGTTTTCGGGAGGAAAATTAGCTCATATATATATATATATATATATATATATATATATATATATATATATATATATATATATATATAATTATCCTGTACATACACATCGTTACGAGAGAGTAGATACTAATACAAATATATGTTATGCGGACTTATTTTCATTGTTAATACACGAAGATCCGTTCAATTAATACGCGCATTACAACGGACACGGCATTTTCTATATAAATAGTTGGCGTGATGCTCATGTTTGAATTAAAGTATTTATTACTTCATTTACCTGCTGTCGTCTTTCCCTTTCTAAAACTCTGAATGCGACAATATTCATGAATAGACTTTCGCAGTAGAGTTTCACTTACGCCCGTTTTATGTGACACGAAATGAGCAAAAAGCATAAGATTCCTGTTTAATTAAACAGACCATTTAAGCCAATTCATACGCATCTACCGATCTGCATATCTCAATATGTTAATATCTATTCAGACATCTATCTCAGTCTGCTCACCTATCTATAATGTTCGGTATTAATCTATCATTAATCTCTTCCTATTTGACTATCTCTCTGACCCTTTCTCTTTCTTTTTTCCTGCCTCACTATATCTCCTTATCATTACATATATATATATATATATATATATATATATATATATATATATATAAAGAAGAGAGATAAAGATGTGCGAATGACAAATCTATTTCATCTTCGGTTGTTCAATGCAAGGTGTACTCAATAAAAACGTGTTTATTTTTCTTTCCTTAAGCCAGGCTTTTCAAAGATTAAAATCTTATCATCTTGTCATTCGCACATCTTTATAATTCTTCCTTCATTTATCTTTACACTTTCTCTATCCCGTATATTGAGCTTAAATCATTTCACTATAGGTTCAATTCTTTAAAAGTATACTTTTAATCTCACATATATATATATATATATATATATATATATATATATATATATATATATATATATGTAATTAGTGGGAGAGGACTCTAGCAGGGTACTCGATTATTTAAAAAAGATAAATAATAAGAGCGTAATATTTATTTATATGTGTATTACAGAATATCAGAGTGGTACCGTCGGTTTCAAATCCAAACGAAGGGGACCTATAGTTTGTTTCCTATACCGGACTTTCTTCAGCCTCCGCTTTTTTCTGCCCTCCCGGAAAATGACGGCAATATAGAATCTATCATAAATTTATTGAAAAAAAAATACATTTCTCGATCGTAGGTTTTACAATCGCTACTATGTAGCGATTGTAAAACCTACGATCGAGAAATGTATTTTAAGTATTTTATTTAAAAGCTATACAGTGCCTGTTTAGTGTACCGGAGTGCACCAGTAGCACCCGACTTATATTGTCAGACCGAATCTTCAGCACCGTTTGTTAGGCTAAAACTTCGAGAAAAATGTAAAAAACACAATTCATTGATTCCAGGCAAGTGGTGCCAAATTTCTTGCATTATACAATGTCTGTGATCTTGCAGCCATTGCTACGATATATGAAAGAAGGGACTGCTACAATGATATATCCTGCTATATAATTAGCACCTTCACAGGATAAAAATGACTGTGAGATCGGGACAAAAGTTGAGCACCTCATGAAGTGTGCTAAATTGTGTAGAAACTTTGCAATCATAGTATTAAGCGAACTATTCTAAGCTTAAGTTTTTTGTGGCAATGTTTTGAAGAGAACCAAAAAATACATTTGGATAAATACTACTTCCACATTATCAATATAAAAGTTTTTAATATGAAAACTAAACGACAGTTGAAATACCCTAATATTTCATTCGCCATTCGACCAGTTTCACACTGAAAAAATACTTGTATTTTTCTTTTCACCCAAAACAAGGCAGGCTGCCACTGTAGACGTAAGGGGCTACGGAGAATTAGGTGAAGTTTTGGGAGTCATCCTAAATAAGGAACTGTGCAGCGAGATGCTTGTGCACACTAGTTTTACATTTCTGCATATCGGTACAGTCGGGGAAACAGGGAGCAAGAAGGGAGTTCCAAAGGCAGGCATCACGAAGAAAGAAGCTATTGGAGTAGAAGGCTTCTCGGCATCTCGAGACCTCCACAGTGAATGGATTGGATTTAGCTGATTGTCGGGTTGGTCGAGTGTATTTACGTCGAGGGGGCAACAGAGCAAAAAGTTAATCGGGACACAATCCATTGAAGTACTTGTAAAACAAGCACAATGACGGAACATTGCGGCGATGAGACGGGGGTTGGAGCTTGGTGGATAATGAGGGACCTACTAGATTAGGGACTATTTTTTTTACATTCTCTAAGAGGGGGAGACTACTGAGATTGATGCTAATTCGCCCAAGTAGAAGATGATCAGACTGATATTTTAAAGGCTTCTCAATCAGATCGTGATAAACCCTCTCTTTTAGTCAGCCTGAGCTGAATGATCTGGTTAGAAATGTGTATTTATCAAAAGAGTTTACTGAATTGTTGGCTGAGGAAACCTAGCAGAGTCGTTTACTGTTATGATAACATAGATTCAAAATTGTAATTATGTTAAAGAAGTACTTACTTTGAGACTGTTTGCATATGATTCAAGTGAGTGGAGACTTTTTTTGACATCTCTAAAAGAAGAACTCAACTTGAAACGTAAGTCATCACTTTTAAGCTTTACATTACCAATTATTAATAATTCCTTTATTTCAAAATTTGGGCAAGATAAGTTAATCACTTAATTTTTTGAGTTGATCTGGCAAAAGTCTTTCAGCTGCAAATCTGTTGTTCAGAAAATGAATACCATTTGTAAGCTCTAAAAAAGTAAATCTCGGTTAATTGTTTTTTACACAATATCGAGAAATCCTGATTCCTTATATATAATTGTATCACAGTCCATAGTTTTCTTCGAATGTCCGGCTCGTTTGGCAGGCCGAGAGCAGAATCAATGCGTTTCCACGAATAATGACGATAGAGAGGCGTTCGTAAAGCCAAGACAATTCGCGATTGTCTCCGGTGTTGCGCGTCATTAATATGCCAAGGCTGCAGAGGAAGTCGCGTGTAGCATAGCCAATCACTCCACTCGTCTCCACAGCGATCGGTTGCAATACAAATCTGTCGACAAGATTGGCATATTTTGACCTCTTGCAGCTCTCTGCTGATACTGATGCATGTCCAGGGTGTGTTGCCGATTCTATCACTGACGAGGGCCCAAAAGTGTCGACACAAGTCGCATCCCATGTCAGTGACTTACTGTTTGTAAAGGGAAACACCGTCAAGCCATCAGGTCGTTTACCATCCCCTCTGTCAAGGACAACCGGTTCGAAGCTCGACGGGAAGCCAGCGATGTCAAACGACATCATTGAGAATCATTACCATTGGTTATTAATTTTAAGTTAGGATCTTCGAAATCGAATATTTATTTCATTGTTTTTCTTCTGCTTTCTCTTTGTTACTTGTTCATTCTTTCTATTCCCCTTCTTTGTTTTGCTTTTTCTCATGCAAATATTTTTCATTTTTCAATCACGCCTTCATTCTTCTGCATAACATTTAATTCCCTACTCAACTTTACATTTGTCCCATTATTTTTACTCTTTCTTAGTAATTTCTTCTTGTGGAAACGTAGTCTTTCCATCTTCAATTCTTTCTATTTCTTTCTGTGACCCATTTACTTATTTGTTTTATGCTATGTTGTTTTATTAAATTCTTTTTACTTCTCTTATCTTATTTCTTCTTATGCAAAACTATTCTATCTTTCTGTGTTTTTAAAAATCTTTTTTGTCACATTTTTATTTCCTTGTATTCAAGCCTCCCTTTTAATTTTTTCCGTTTTACTCTATTTTTTTTTAAATTTCACTTTTCTCTAATTTATGTCTTAGAGTCTTTTACCCTTTTATTTATTTCCCTTTTCATTCCTTATTTCTTCATCTATCACTTTCGTCCATTCTATTTTTATTCAACATTTTTTATATTTCTTTTAATGTAAATTTATTATCTCTTTTGTTCGTAATTTCTTTTTTTTCTTCTCATTAATTCTTTTTTTTTTCAAAATAGTGCGAAAATATATTCAAAGCAAAGAAGATGAAAAAGACTAGGAAAAAAAGTAAGATGAAAAAATAGAGGGAAAGAAGGAAAGATAAGAGAAAGACAGTATAGTGGTAAAACGAAATAGAGAAAATGCAACGGAAGACAAAAATATGTGTAAGAAAGAAAACATCCAAACAAAAGAAAGAAAGATTAAAAGAAAGAAATAGGTGAAAATAAGACGAAAAGGTGGAAAAAATGACAGCGCACTATGTAAAAAATGATGATAGTGTACTATGTAAAAAATGATGATAGTGTACTATGTAAAAAATGATGATAGCGTACTATGTAAAAAATGATGATAGTATACTATGTAAAAAATGATGATAGCGTACTATGTAAAAAATGATGATAGCGTACTATGTAAAAAATGATGATAGCGTACTATGTAAAAAATGATGATAGCGTACTATGTAAAAAATGATGATAGCGTACTATGTAAGAGAATGACAGCGTACTATGTAAAAGAATGACAGCGTACTATGTAAAAGAATGACAGCGTACTATGTAAAAGGATGACAGCTTACTATGTAAAAAGGATGACAGTGTACTATGTAAAAAATGAATGACAGCGTACTATGTAAAAGAATGACAGCGTACTATGTAAAAGAATGACAGCGTACTATGTAAAAGGATGACAACTTACTATGTAAAAAGGATGACAGCGTACTATGTACAAAGGATGATAGCGTACTATGTAAAAAATGATGATAGCGTACTATGTAAAAAAAGGATGACAGCGTACTATGTAAAAGAATGACAGCGTACTATGTAAAAAATGAATGGCAGCGTACTATGTAAAAAGAATGACAGCGTACTATGTAAAAAGGATGAAAAAAATGGATGAAACAAGGATGGAAGTTAAGATAGAAAATACGAAAAATAACTAAAAGTAAGAAAGTGTGTCTAAAAATATATTCTAGGAGAGTGCGATAATAGGTAAGGAACAAATGATAGAAATACGGATGAAAGAAAAAGAAAGAAAGAAGGCAAAATGGATGAAGTGTAACTATATCTTCAATCTTTTTCTTTTTTCTGTAAAAATTAAATTTCAAAAAAGTAAATTAAACAAAAGAGAATAATTAAAGAGAGAAGAGAAAAGAAAGGAAAAGAAAGGAAAAGAAAGGAAAAAAACGTCGTAAGGCAAAAAAGAAAAATATCACTAATGAAAAGAACTATGCCAATGATGTTACAGAAAGTTAAAAGATGTCGTTAAAAATTGTCCATTTAGAATATAATAAATTCGAATGAAAAAAAAAAACAAGAAAGAAAAAGAAAAACAAGAAACAAAAACAAGAAAAGAAAAAAGAACGAAGGTAAAAAGAAAACAAAAACGACAGAAAGAATGAAAAGAGAGTAGTTCAGATTAAAATTGATGAGAGTGAAAGCAATAAGGCGAGATGCAAATTAAAGAAGAAAGAGGATCGTATATTAAGATAAGGAGGAAGGTAGGAGTATACAAAACAGGGAGAGGTAAAGTTGAACGACCTAAGGGAAAAGAGATGGAGGAGGTGGCCGAAGGGGATGCGAGTTGTCTAAAAAGGGGATTTTTGGATGAAGTTGAAGCCAGGTATATTCGAGTCGAGCCGGGCTGAACACCAAACCATATTAGGAATTAGAGATGAATAATCAATTATAAATGAAAGATGAAAATGAAATGAGGGGAAGGGAGAAGATAATGGACAGAAAAGTGAAGTGGATGCGGATTATAGAAGGTTGAAAAGAGAATACACGGTTTTCAAACGTTGTGGAATCAGAAGAAAGGGATGACATTATGGATGAGAGAACGCCCACATGAGTTATAGTGATAGCGCGTATAAAATGATGAGGTGTCCTCAAATTCACATGTTAACTGTTTTTCACTTTATATATATATATATATATATATATATATATATATATATATATATATATATATATATATATGATCAAATATACACTAAAAGTAAATTTTTAGTAGATATAACCTATAGGGAAATGGTTTAAGCTCAATATACGAGATAGAGCAATTATAAAGGTAGAAGAAATAAGAGTGATAAACATGTACGAATGTTCAGATTTATTTCAAACTTAGATTGTTCAATGCAAACTGTTTATTGTTCTTTCCTTAAGCCAAGGCTTTTCAAAGATCGAAATCTTATCATCAGAGGAGATATACAGATTGATAAGTTGGCTGTGGAAAAGCCAAAGTTCAAACATTTGAAAAAATATTATTAAAAATGGAATGAAAAAGAGTTCGTATGAAAAAGATATGGGATTTGTCCAGATGGTAATTGTCCGTTACTAAAGTGTCCAATGAAAAGGATATTTTGAAGAAGGAGCAAACATTTTTTTCCGTAGAGGCAGTATGGAAAAGTGTTCAAAATGAAGTAACTCCAATGGTGAGAAGTCAAATTTAAATCATTGATGGAGCGCACTTAAACGGAATTGATATGAGAAATCTGGCCATTCTAAAATCTTCCTGGGCCAACAGTAGAAAAATAAATGACTTTAGTGGTGAAATATTCAAGCTATTTTGATAAAAGATCCCTAAGTTAAAAAGCGAGGTTAAATTAGGAGGTGGGCTGGAGAGAAGGAAGAGTGAAGCATGAGAGAGGAGAGTAGTAGGGTTAGTTGAAAGAGCTGTGGTTGCTGTTGAAAGGAGGGAGGGGGAGGTAAGTTTCAAGTGATAGGGGTGTGGTGGGTATAACATGGGTAGGGATTGGCCATGGGTGAAGAAACAGGACAATTGAGTGTAAATAGTATTTGAAAAGAAAAGAAAATGGGTTAAAATAGTTAAAATGGATTTTGGACGGAGGACAAAGTAAATTCGAAGTTAATAGGATTTCCGTTGCGGAGATTGGAATTCCAATGAATGGAGATCTAAAGTTTAAATGTTAAGTAAGTAAGAGTCGGGTAGAGACTAGCGTTAACTAATTAAATATTCTAAAAGTTTAAAAGGGCTATCTAGTTTGTTAAATTAAAAAAGAACAATAAATATTAGTTTATTAAAGAATATACCTTGCATTGAACAATTTAAGTTTGAAATAAATCTGGACATTTGTACATGTTTATCACTCTTATTTCTTTTACCTGTATATATATATATATATATATATATATATATATATATATATATATATATATATATATATATAATATTTTGCCAATAAACATAAACCGATCAGTCATCCCGTTCATTCTCATTCTTTCTCACTCTCGGTCTGTCTTTCGCCCCCTTCATCTCCCTCTCTCTCTCTCTCTCTCTCTCTCTCTATATATATATATATATATATATGTTCAGAATATATATATATATATATATATATATATATATATATATATATATATATATATATGAATGATTATTTTTATTTACACAGACATGTACAAAATCTGCGACACTGGTATGTCGATGTTATCGATTAACAGCTATTATAAACTAAGATCTGATCAGGCCGAGTTAAAATCCGATCTTAACCTACATATATTTTCTATCGGGCCGTGACAGCAATCGTTTCAGCTTGCCGATAATTCCACTGGGCACAGAGATTTACTAAATATGTCTAAATCTGCCCTTTTGGATGAAACCGCGGTACATTGCTGAAATATGTAATATACAGTATCTAAATTAATTATATTAGCTCTCCTATATGATCGAGTACTTTATTTGATTTCTTTTCATATACAACCTGACACATTATATATACATATATATATATATATATATATATATATATATATATATATATATATATATATATATATATATATATATATATATATGGGAAGAGAAGGATGAAGGTAATCCGACGTGATGGTAAAATGAAAAAGGAAAACCAAAAACTGGATGTTTTTTTATGTGTACATCAACGTTTCGTCTTTATTTATAAGACTTCATCAGGATGATGATATAGGGAAAAGATATCATGCAAGCACGGATACATGTAGGGTAGACATGTTGGGAAGAAAAATAAAATAAAATGAAAAATAATGGCAGCGTCTAGCTGGACGTCCGTACTTGTTAGAGAATGAAAAATGAGTGGGAGAAAAAAGGGGAAGGGTGGAGGGAGCAAGGACTACTGTGGCTGGCGATGAGAGAAAGAGGTGGGGGATGAGCAGGGGTAAAATGGATGGCAGAGAGAGATTGGAGGAAGAGGGGGAGGGGGTGTTTGACCAGATGGCTGTGGTCGAGATTGAAGGGGAAGAGTGAGTTGGAATGTTTGTGTGTGTGGGGTGTGTGCAGGGAAATGGGGATGGGTAGAGAGGGAGGGAGGGGCTGTGATTTTGGTGGATGGGCGAAAGTTATAGTCTTAGAGAGCGTTTGAAGAAAATGAGGGAATTTAAGAAGAGGTATGGGAGAAAATGGATGAGAGGGGGAAGAGGGAGGATTTGTCGTGATAGGGTGTGAAATATTTGAAATATTTGGAAAATGATAGCAATGAGTGAGGGATTGGAGTGGGTGGGGGAGGGGGGTGATTGAAAGGGTGGGTGAGGAATATATTTGAAATATTTGGAACATGAGAAAGTTTATTTGGACTGTAGTATTAAAAATGTGAGGGAAAAAAATGAGGAAAAAATAAGAGAAGATTCAGGGAGAAAAGGGAAGGGTGTGGGTGAATGGAAGAGTGTCATAAGGTTAGAGATGAAAATAAAAGTTAGCCATGATCAGGCAAAAGACTTTGTTCTGTGAGGATGATCTTGCTTATTAAGGGTGATAGGTTAAAGAAACCATTTCGCTGCTTGATAGTAGTGGAGGATGTGATGACATTTCATATTAAATGCCAAGAAAAAAGCCTTCCAAATATTCTCCAGAAACACCACACAAAAAAATCAAACCCCTAACACCTCTCTCATAGACAGACCCCTTCTCCTACCCACGCATTCCAATAACACATCCATATGCAACACGCTCAACAAACTAGGCATTCCAATAGTACAAACCACTTCTCAATCCATAAAACAAACTTTAAACACATCCAGACATTTCCAAAAAACACCCACATCCCATGCCGGCTTATACACTGTCCCTTGCAATGATTGCCATCAATTCTACGTGGGAGAAACACAACGTGAATTAAAGAAACGATTAAATGAACATAAAAGGGATATAAAAAACAACAACCCTCTTAGTGCACTTTTCTCCCATGCTCTAGAATATGGTCATGCATTCAAATTTGAACAAGCCAAAATCACTAAACACATCCACAACAAATCTCGGCGAAGATTATTGGAAACTGCACTCATCACATCCTCCACTACTATCAAGCAGCGAAATGGTTTCTTTAACCTATCACCCTTAATAAGCAAGATCATCCTCACAGAACAAAGTCTTTTGCCTGATCATGGCTAACTTTTATTTTCATCTCTAACCTTATGACACTCTTCCATTCACCCACACCCTTCCCTTTTCTCCCTGAATCTTCTCTTATTTTTTCCTCATTTTTTTCCCTCACATTTTTAATACTACAGTCCAAATAAACTTTCTCATGTTCCAAATATTTCAAATATATTCCTCACCCACCCTTTCAATCACCCCCCTCCCCCACCCACTCCAATCCCTCACTCATTGCTATCATTTTCCAAATATTTCAAATATTTCACACCCTATCACGACAAATCCTCCCTCTTCCCCCTCTCATCCATTTTCTCCCATACCTCTTCTTAAATTCCCTCATTTTCTTCAAACGCTCTCTAAGACTATAACTTTCGCCCATCCACCAAAATCACAGCCCCTCCCTCCCTCTCTACCCATCCCCATTTCCCTGCACACACCCCACACACACAAACATTCCAACTCACTCTTCCCCTTCAATCTCGACCACAGCCATCTGGTCAAACACCCCCTCCCCCTCTTCCTCCAATCTCTCTCTGCCATCCATTTTACCCCTGCTCATCCCCCACCTCTTTCTCTCATCGCCAGCCACAGTAGTCCTTGCTCCCTCCACCCTTCCCCTTTTTTCTCCCACTCATTTTTCATTCTCTAACAAGTACGGACGTCCAGCTAGACGCTGCCATTATTTTTCATTTTATTTTATTTTTCTTCCCAACATGTCTACCCTACATGTATCCGTGCTTGCATGATATCTTTTCCCTATATCATCATCCTGATGAAGTCTTATAAATAAAGACGAAACGTTGATGTACACATAAAAAACATCCAGTTTTTGGTTTTCCTTTTTCATTTTACCATATATATATATATATATATATATATATATCCGTTACCTTTGGGTTCATTACTTCTCTTACCTCTTCATCATTTTTCTTTTTGTCACACGCATATATATATATCCCTAGAAGCAAACTAATATAGTGACGGTAAAAAGTAAATTGAGTTACAAGAAAAGCAATTTTCCACCGTAGGACTTGGTACTAAGGGATCTTTTGTTGTTTATTTTCATATAGCTTTAATGGTTGAAAAACTTCCGAGACCATATATATATATATATATATATATATATATATATATGATGGACTCTCCCGTCGATTTCGACGTATGAGTGCCCCACCAGGGGCTGCCCGCGCGTGAATTTGTAATTGCAAGGGTTGCGCAATCACCAACAACCGCTCTCCTGAGTCGGCATTGCTTGATTCCAATGGCAAGTAGTTATACAGGACGACTGGAAACAATGCCGAGATAAGCAGAGAGCACATACAGCACCTGGTATTCCCAAATGGTCACCCATTTAGTACTGGCCAGGCTCGACGCCGATTAACTTCGGTGATCTAACGGGAACCGGTGTGTCAACGTGATTGTGCTCTCTCTCTCTCTCTCTCTCCATATATATATATATATATATATATATATATATATATTAGAAAGAGAGAGAGGAAAAGAGATAAAGAGAGAGAGAGAGAGAGAAGGAAAGATAGGCAGATAGAGACAGCGAGAGTGACAAGAAGTATACACGTACCAGAGGAAGGTAATCCCTGATAAGGTGTTACCTTGAGTATAGAACAGGTACTTCCCTACTCCTCCCTAAAAGAGGATGTATTTGCCGAGCGGATGGTATCATGACGAACGAACATATACTACACCAGCAACTCACCTAAAAGAGGAGGTAATGCCTGGGAGGATTTACTAATGACTAAAGAACAGATACTACATTACTTACTATATTGAGCATTGAAAACAAAGGCACAGTCTGAAATAGTTTAGTAAACTGAAGTGAGTATAAAATATGTAGATTAGTAAGAGTAAGCGTATAGTTTTGACTTAAGACAGACAGATACAAAATCTCCATTAGTAATAAATATTCTTCTTACCGAGTCCATAGATGTATAACTCGCTCATATTACACTTAATACATTTAGATCATATAAAATTATTGTCAGGTCGACATTTACTTAGTTAATGTTTGGATGTCAATGCTGAGATTTATTTGCTTCTGATGATTTGTCTCCACTTTCCGATATACACACACTCTCTCTCTCTCTTTCTCTCTCTCTCCCTCTCTCTCTCTCTCTCTCACTAGGGTTTCCACATATGAACGTATGTAATGTTCTTCAACTGCCATTATCTTTGTTAAGGATATTCTCTCTCTAAGTAATATTAATTTTGTGACTTGAATTTTGTAATTTAATAAAAACCTTAATTATCGCTAAAGGTTAGTTATCAGTTGATAATAAGTAATGTTAATGCTTTTTTATTCTAATAGAGCATTAGCAAAGCTGACGCCAGGTCTATGTAAATGTGTAATACCAAATATCGTGTGTAGCGTGGCAGCCCATTCATTCTTTTTCTTAGGGGTTCTACATATGAAAGCCTGTAATGTACTTCAACTGGTTGTACATGACTTTGCTTCCGCTGGTTATGTCTCACGTAAAGGATATTCTCTTGCAACTTGTCACGATGTCATGTATGAAAAAAGACACTGGAAATCTGGATTTACTTGGTATCGTTAGGTAGTTGATCACCTTGTTATTTTTTCAAACAAGTTAAAATACAATGAAAACTCGAACAAAATGTGTTTTACGTTACTTAAATAAACCTGAGGCTGACCTGTGTAGCAACGCCCAAACGTCACCACTTCTCGGAATCAGGTTTATTTTACGTTGTTCTCCGATCAGCTAACAATACTTATCAAAATCTATTTATATTTTTTAATCAATATAAATATAAACACCTTTAAGCGAACCTTAACTGAGATTAAATGAAGCAGACAATATTAATTTTGTTTAGATTGATATTCATATATAATGTAATATCCGTAAGAATTGTGACATAGTTTGGATGATAGACAGACACCAAATCTCTATTATAGTAATAGTATTCGGTGTGTCTAGCAAATTTCGCTGTTATGGAAGCATACAAGGTTATGAAAAATTAGAAATAATTAAATGCAAAGCAATCTCTAGCGATCATCGAGCAAGAACCATAGGAAAGTGATTGCAGGTACCCAGGTTGTCAGTAATGAAGTAACAAACAACACAGCTTTATTAAAAGTAAAAGTCTTTCGGTGTTAGCTATTTGGCACGTTTGCAAAGTCACACTTTTTTGTATATCTTTAACCATTTCGTAACTGGACGCGATAAAGAGGGTAATAAGGAATAAAGTGCCAGATGCCAGGTCGACTTTATTATAAAACAAACTACAAATTATCCCTGTTTGGAATTTCAGATGGACCCAAAATCTCATCCGTCACATTCCAATCGTTAACTCATATTTTCATGATAAACTTTCGTTACAAAGACAGCTATCATCATCGTTATATCGATTATGCTCAATATCTGTAAAAGCGACAAGACAACAAGTGAAATCCTGAATGACTGAAAAACATAAAAGAAGAATAAGAGTAATTGAAGAAAGAAACACAAACTGAAATTACTAAAGAAACTAGTTGAAAGAAGAATAACCTCAAGGGAGGACTAAGGATGATTAGCCGAATGAACTAAGTTTGGTAAATGTAGGGACAGTTTATGAATCTTTTAACATTGGATTTGAAGACGACCCTGCTGTAATCTGCAGAGACGCAATCCTGCGGCATTGAGTTTCACGAACTGAAAGCCCTCGCGAAGAAGTTCTGTTCGCCTGAGGTCAATCACCTATCAATAAAGGGAAATTATCTTTCGTTGTGGTAAGAAAACGAGTTCTTGCTGTGAATGTTTTAGAAGAGGGAATCAGAGAGAGCGGAACTTCCCATGGAAGTAACGTTTGAGTAGAAAGAGACTAGCGGCGTCGATTCTGTGAGAAAGGGGCTGTAATAAACAGAAGAGATCATCCTCCCACTAGGTTTCGAAGTTCGTAAATCTAGTTAATTACCTAGAATATTTTCTTCATCACGTGGATGCGAGGAGAAACTTTACACTTCAAAACACGTTTTATTGAAAAAGTTCCATATTTGTTGGAATTTAATAAACCTTAGATCCATATTAAATGTCATCATTATTGTCAGTAAAATCAGATTACATTCTCAAATAAGGTTTCATTGAAGACACTTTTCAACATTAAACCATCTGTGTTTAAAAGTGTGTAATATTGAGCGATTTAACAAGGGTAGGGGGTTTCTTTTCGTTACCAATGAGCCACCGCTAATAAAAGCCAAAATGCACACAAGGATAAGAGTCAATAAGATGGATAGATTAAAAGTTGTAATGATGATTGATACTATGAGAGGATTGAACAATCTCCACATACCACCTATTCAAAACAACAGTCCTAACCCTAACCCTAACCCTAACCTATTCAAAACTACAGTCCTAACCCTAACCCTAACCCTAACCCTAACCTATTCAAAACAACAGTCCTAACCCTAACCCTAACCCTAACCTATTCAAAACTACAGTCCTAACCCTAACCCTAACCTATTCAAAACAACAGTCCTAACCCTAACCCTAACCCTAACCTATTCAAAACAACAGTCCTAACCCTAACCCTAACCTATTCAAAACAACAGTCCTAACCCTAACCCTAACCCTAACCCTAACCTATTCAAAACAACAGTCCTAACCCTAACCCTAACCTATTCAAAACAACAGTCCTAACCCTAACCCTAACCCTAACCTATTCAAAACAACAGTCGACCTAGAAAACAGAAATTCTCACCCATTTGTCAGAAAAAAAACATTCTTTATGAGATTTTTAAAATAAAAAAATAAAAAAATAGAGGGAAGCTACAAGAGTTACGAGTTTACCAAAAGAGAACCCAAAGACCATTTCCTACCTTTCATGAGAACATTATATTGGATTGTCTTAAAAAGACATCATATCAGGAAAGTTTTATATATATATATATATATATATATATATATATATATGTGTGTGTGTATATGTGTGTGTGTGTGTACTTCTCTCCCGTAATGCGTGTGAGAAATGTGCCGAACGAAACCATTCTAAAAGCTTAGGGGATGGAAGAAAGCAAATAGCATAAATATATATCCTCTGCCGTATGAAATGAAATACTCTACTCCATTTCATTATTTAAATGTTTTCTTTCCATTTTTCCTGTCTATACAGATCGATACGATTTTCCTTCTTTTCCCTTCTATACAGATTGATACGTTTTTTAAAATTTTTTACATCAACTTGTATAATTTACTGTTCATAAAACTATTACTTTAAAAATAATAAACGACTGTCAAGGTGAATACTATTAAAAATTACTCTTTCTTCTTCCGTAAAAATAATTTTCATTGTGAGCTAAATATTCTTGAAATAGTTAAAACGCATATGCCTATTCTTTCTTTCTCTCTTCATTTATTCAAAATTGTAGCAATTTAATTTTTTTAAACAATAAACATTTTCTATCTTCTGACTGTAAAAATAATTACCAGAAAAATATACTTCAAATCAATGAAACGGATGTCACTTGTTAAAATGTATTTATTTATCGGCGAGACGACATAATTTAATTTGGGCACAATTCATTTTAAAATGTGTAAAGTCGGAATTGTTTACCTTTAAAACGTCAGTTTATTTATTAATCACTACTTTTGCTGATTAAACCATCTCATTGTTTTAAAAGTGTGTGAAAGGTGATAACGTACGTACGAACAGGAAGTGCTTTACCATATAATTATATTAACTAGCGGTTCCCGCCGAAATTCCACATTGCATTCTTCATCTGTTATATATTGCTGTCGCGCATTCTATAGACGACCAGTGCGAACGCTGACCCCACGATATTATTGTGTTACGTTTGTTCAAACTGAAATATACTTATCTAACAACTCTCGTTAATGTAATTACAGGAGTTGTGACATATTCCCATTCTATGGAAGTCCGGCGAACGACGACCTCACGATATTAGTGTACGATATTTGGACAGAACAGTTACTACACTTTGATCCTAGCCCGAAGACCAAGAGAGTGTATATCAGTTCGAGTTGTCCATTCGACAGAACAGTTACTACACTTTGATCCTAGCCTGAAGACCAAGAGAGTGTATATCAGTTCGAGTTGTCCATTCGACACGACAGTTACAAATGTCGGTACTCTTATAGCTGACGCACGATGTTTCCGTGACTATGCGTCGTCAACGTTTGGGCAGATTACGGAAGCGCCCGAGAGTTGACCAGTCGAAAACTGCCAAATGCTAAATTAAAAACTGGCAGCCGATAAATTACGACGAAGAAAATCAAACTAAAATACATACATACAAATAAAGAACGAACAAACCATAGCTAGACGACTGTTAGTAATTAGATGTTTTTTTTTGTTCTTTTTTTGTCAAAGGAACCATTATTAATCAAATGTTTTTTAAATAAAATGTTTTTTGTTTGTGCACCGGAAAGTTTCAAATGATGATTTTGTTTGATTTGTTTAAGCAAATGTTATTGTTTTTTTTTTAAATTTCAATGCTTTTTATTTTATTTTTTGTTGTCAATTTCTTTTTGTTACCATGAACACCGCAGCAACTGTTTTTAAGCAAATATTTTTTGTTTTTGTTTTTTATTTGAACGAAAACAAACTGTTTATAAACATGTTTATTGGTTAATAGTTTCGTCAACTCTCTCGGGCGCTTCCGATACTTTCCCGAACGACGCGAAGTCACGGAAACATGGTGCGTCAGCTATAAGAGTACGCAAAAGTTAAACAGTTTAAACGACTTTCAGTCTTTGAAAAGTGGTTAGGCTGATAATGTACGCACGAACATGAAATTGTCTTATATATATTCTATGAGATTCGAAGATTGTTGAAATGACATTTAAACTATAATATGCCAAAGACACATCATGAATAAGTAAACATAAATATGAAGTCGCGTTTGTGACGGGAAGGTCTGTACACACAATACATCGCTATTTCGATGCTGACACTTTGTTTACATATATAATAGAAATGAAACGATTCCCCTATTATTTATTAAGATCTATTATATGAAATACTCGCTTATTTTTCTATCAAATGAATGTTCACATGCAGTAACGAATACGGCGTATGCCCAAAATGCCCTCTTTAACTTTCTTTACGATAACACCAACATTAACTCAATTTTAACATCAGTGTTAATGAGGTTTCCAACATGCAATGAATAAATTCAAAAAATAATCACACAATTCTCACAGAAGGGAGGTTGCTAGTCTCTCTTTACTCTATCGTGATTTTCATGGTAGGTATTCGACTGAGCTCCAATATATGCCCCCCCCCCTGTATAAAAAAAATCGTCTACCTGAAACTATTGCAAATAATTTTCCATTTCTTCCTCTGTGTACCAAAAACAAAACGAAGCTTCCATGAGCAAAGTTTCTTTCTTAGAACTCCCAGTTTTTGGAACACAATACCGCATTACTGCTTCCCAGCTAACTATAACATGATCGTTTTCAAGTCCAGTTTTTACAGATTCTTGTTGAGCCGTCCCTTAAATAATAAAATTCTGACCAATTTAGACTATCGTTACCAATCCTCACGGTTTGGTCTAACGGTTCACCTGACAAACATATTAGCCCTTATCCTCGAGTTGGATTTGCGCTTTGATAAGCGGTGACGCCTTAGTAAATAAAACCATTCAGTTCGACGTGTGTGAGCAAGTTTATACATTTTGAGCCGGAAGTTTGTGGTCATTATACGAATAATAATTCTACTCAAATGAATATGAACTCATATGTATTCCTCCTAGTTATGTAGAGTCAAAACTGCGCCACTAATAAAAAAATACATATGATTTTTATGAAGTACAACTCTTCAAATAGCACATGTTAACATTTGAGCAGAATCGGTTTATTAGTTTACAAATTACAATTATTTAAGCGAAGCTACTGTTGCAGTTCATCAACACATTGGAAATATCTGAATTCTGTGTATCGCTAAAGCATTGCTTTCTGATGTTCAAAAAAATCAATGGCTTGATAAGTATCATTCGGATTCTTCTCCGTCGCAAATAATAGTTACGAGGTTGCATGATAACTTTAAACGCGGTCGTACGGACACAAATGATGCTGAACGCCCAGGTCGTCCAGATTTGGTAGTTGTCCTGGAAAACATTAAAAAGTCCACAAACTCGCTTGGGCCGATTGTAACTTGAAGCTGCCTGAGATAGCAGAGGAGTTAAAGATATAAAAAGAAACGTAGTGTTGTCACCATTTCGCGTTAATATTTGTGACTATTCGCGTTTGCTCACAGTCGATTAAAAACAACAACGCGTCGACGATCAAGAGTGTTGTTTGCAACTGTTTTTACGCAATAAAAAGGAAGTTTTGCATCAATATGTAACAATGGATGAAACATGGCTCCATCACTTCCGTCAAATCGTCACTTAGCTTTGTGGGCAACAGTAGGTGAAAGCCGTCTAAGGCGACAAAAGACGCAGGCAAGGTTTTGACTCCTGTATTTTCGGATGCGCATCTATTACCTTATGAAAGGAAGGACAATCAATAGCGTATATAATATAGCATTATTGGCGTATTTGAAAGAAAGACATAAAAAAGACGGCCACAAATTAAGAAGAAAAGTGCTCTTTAAACACGAAAATTTATCGTGTCACAAGTCAGACGACACGATTGCAAAATGACATGAATTTTACTTTTTCCAATAGAGAAGGGATATTGGAAACCGATGCGTATTTTAACGCTAAATATAGTTCGCTCTACAAAAAAAAAATCATCAAATTGTAAAAGAAGCGTTGGAATCAATGTATAACCCTAGAATGTGACTATGTTGATGAATAGAGTTACATCTTTTTAAAAAGTTTACTTTATTATTAGATATGTTGGGGTCTTTTTGCGTTATATGTTAATCTCTCAGTTTTTTATAGGACAACTAATTCGGGGACAGAAATATAGAAGCTACCGGTAGACGGATAAAATAGCTGTCATTAGACATAAGATATGAGGGATCAGGATAATTGATGTTAGTGATTGCGCAACGCTTGCACATATATAATAAACTTATCTCGCAGAAACTCTTTCAGAGAGTATGCATTCAAACTCATAACAACAAAAAACCCACACAGTCAGAAGGAGGCGTGTGTGGCACAATGCGTAATCTTTTTTTTTTGGGGGGGGGGGGGTAAATGCTTCCCGTTATATTCGTAACCCTTGCGCCAGACTTTAGTTGCAAGTGAATTCGCTGCACTAAAAATGTTAGCTCACTGATCGGGGTATTTGGTGTAATCCGATGTCAGCCAAAATATAAGCAATGAGTGAGACATCAGCCAGGTTCAAGAGGTAAAAGAAAACCTGTCACCGAGATTTGTTGAAATACTGGTGACAGCTGTATCCCCTCTCTCTCTTTTTCTCTCTTTCTCTATCACACTGTCTCTCTCTTTCTCTCTAACTTTCCCCCCTTCTCGCTCTCTCGCTCTCTAGAAAAAAGATTGAAAATTGAAAGACTGGTTTGAAATCCGAACAAGGAAGACGCGTTAGTCGCGCGCTCTGATTTATCAAAATATAATAAATCATATTTCTATATAAAAAGTAAAATGGTTTGTTCCATTATTACATAATGTTTGATTTGCAGCACGATGGTCCCGACCAAACAGCCGGCCAGCCAGTCCCAGAAGAAGATGACAGTGACTATTGTCAGACGATGATTGCTCACTGGCGATGACAACGTGAGACATCACACATACGTGCACATGTTGCCACACATTGTCCCGTCGTCACAAAAGTCCGGCAAAGATCGCCCATCCGTCCAAAGCCATGGTGCCACATTGATGCCGGTCCCAAAGCGAACATTGCCACATATCCTCACCGGAAACTTGTCAAAAAGTGACTATTTAAGAAAATGGTTCAACAAGGATTTGTTTACATTGAACTTTAAAATGTAAATGTTATAGTCAGCCGGGAAACAGTTCCGTGGAATCGTGTTCCACAGACGGAAAAAAAACTTGGCTTATGAAGGTTCCGCTTAGTTCTAGGCACACAGAGTAAAACAATCGGTACAAATCAATTGAAAACAACGCGTTCGAAGTGTTGTCTTATCAAGTAAGCTAATCGGACGATGTAGTAATAGGGCGTTTTCGGAGGTATACGCTCTCTATGTTCTTGTGTTGCAAACTGCACTCAACTTAATTATTGAACTTTTTAACAAGAAAGATTTGAACAGATCTATGTGATATTTTTTCCGAGGAAACCATTAATATTTTGACCCCCTGTTATTTTGTCGATGGCCTACGTTGTTTCTTTGTTTTTTTATCTTTCAAATTAAACTGACATTTCCAGAGAATCATTTATCGAAAACGTATTCTCATTGCTTGTCTATCATTGCCAAATAAATAAACAATGTAGATGTACATATATCACTGTAAAGTCATTTACCTTATACGGGAAGCTTAATTTGCATGGATAATAAACCACCGGTTTTTAAAGGAAGGAAATGTCATATCGATAGAAACAACGAATGTCGTCAGAAAAGGTTTTCGCACGAGTCATTATCAGTGATTGATCACTGACAATAACAAGTGGTTTTCTATTAATTCGAAGTGACATTCCACCTTCCTTGACCATTCATGACCATTTTGTGTGTAACCAATCGGTATTGTTCCCACTTTATCCTTGTGTGTCGGGGGTATCAGATTATAGTATTTCTGGCAGTTATTATTATTATTATTATTATTATTTACTCATTATGAGTTATCACACTGGTCATCGTCAGTTATCGCCACCTGCCAACAACCTGTGGTATTCCCTGGAGTCTGAGTGACAACAAGTCTCCTCAGACTTCCAGTATGCTCCACCTCTTTTTCGTTCATCACCGCTGATGACCTTGCGGTATCGCAACAGCCACCTACCACCGATTTCCCGCTGATAAGGGCCATTCGTCCCCTCTGGGGCCCGAGTGGCAACAAGCCTCCCCAAGGTCCCAGAGCTGTCCGCGATCTTCCAGTGGAGGTCTGGTTTGCGCTTTCCCTCCTCGACTCTCTGTCCATAATTTTCGTGGCGTCAGCCTATGCTTGCGCCTCTCTCGTGCGGTTGCATTATTATTATTATTATTATTATTATTATTATTATTATTATTATTATTATTATTATTATTATTATTATTATTATTATTATTATTATTTACTCACAAAGGTGTTTTTACAAAGGTCATCGCTGGCAACAATCAATGGTCTTCCCACGGGTGCTCAGCACTCTCCGCACCAGTGGAAGTCTGGTTAGTGATCTCCAACATCTGTCCTCTTTGTAACTTCAGTAATATTTTCTGTGGTAACAGTCGAGATTTGTGTAATCACGTTGAGTGTGTGATTTATTTTTTTTGGGGGGGAGGGGACAGTTTATATAATTTCTTTGGAGTTTCAGTTCACTTAGTTTCATGTGATGTTCTGCTTTCTATGGTTTGGTTTTATTTCTATTGCAACCATCTATGTAGTTGGTTAGCGTTCGTAGTTTATGTGTGTCGGTTTCCGCATTCGAGGATTTTGTAACAAAGTATCCTGGGCCCCATAGAGATCGGGTACTCTGGTGACGCGCTAGTATGCACCTTGGTGGTGATGCTATGCCCTGCGTCGAGACGAAGTGGAGATATAAAACTAGTATATATTGACGTAGAAACGAACTTATTCAAACGACGGGAAAGAGGCACCGGTTTGTCTCGGTTGGTCGTGTTTGGTAGTCAAAATCCACTGTCTCCCAAGGCAAGCGGATAGTTGCCAGATGGGAAGTTAAAGATGATGAAATTCCATGATCCTAAATTTAATTCCGAAATATAAATAAGGTGATATAATTGTTTGGAAGGAATGACATGGTTTGGATTCACGATTCTGTGAGGGCTGTTTTGACTTGGCAGAGATTTGATTGGGCCTGTCATCGTTAATTACGAACCCGGTCACAGATCATCTCCAGCCGTGTGACAGAATGAGAAAGCATTTGTTTTGGCGATAACAATGGGATAAAAAGAAAATTCTATTTATTTTAAGGAAGGGGGAAGTGAGGCGTTTGTCCCCCCCCCCCTTGAGAGAGGAAGACACGCAGGAAGAAATATGGCGGTGAAGGGGGTGTACGACGATAGACACCTTCAATAAAAGAATGTGCGTTTTTCACGCACAACGAGCAGAAGGGTAGAGTATTGATTTACTCCTCTCCAGGAGTTAGGCACAAGGCCAGTTTTTATCTTACTCCCACAAGTAAGATGTGACCCAAGGTCGGGTCGGGAAAGTGGGGTTTAAAAATTCCCTGGGCAGCCCCGTCGACATTCCCCAGTAGGGGCGCCTCAGGCAGTAAGCAATAAACTTACTCCTCCCCAAAGAGGGGAGGCGTGCGTGCGTGGAAGAAAAGAAAACCGGACGAAATCCCCACGATCGCCGTCGCCGTCGCCATCGCCAGTTAAATTGTGACAACTACTTGTGTAAAGAATTCGCGCACACAAAGAACTAACGAAATAACTTAGAGAAAACACTACTTTTACGAGTACGGTAGACACTAATCCAATATAAAATCAATTCTTTTATTTTATTAATAAGTCTCTTCTATACAAAAATCCCCGACCGAGTTGTTGAACATTGTTCTTTTCCTTTTGTTCTGCTTTGAATGATCTTTCGCCCTCACAGAGCCAACCGGTTGCTGTTCGCTCAGTGATCATTCGCTGATATAAACAGTTTCAACGTGGGAGTGTATTTGTAGCTGGACGAGACGACAAGAACGGCGTCATCATCATCATCATCATCATCATCATCATCATCATCATCATCATCATCATCATCATCATCATCATCATCATCATCATCATCCCGGCCTAGAGGAATTTGGATCTATATATTTTTTTTATTGCCACTACGACGATCGGCACGAGTGGGGGTCACAGTCTGGCACCGCGACCAGGGTGTCACATCTGGGCGGTTGACGACCATCGTGCACGCGGGTGGGGTTCATAATTTTCCTTAGGATTTCAGTTGATTTCATTATTGGCGTCCGTTGTGTAGTCTTAGTTTTCCCTTTGAATCCAATTTCTCCGAGTCTTTTTTCAATTTTTTTCGGAACTGTTCACAGTATATTTGCGATTTTCAGTTCTCTTGCAATTTCCGTTATTTGCTTCGTATTTCTGTCTCCTTGATCATCACTCTGTGCCATGCTGGGATGGTTAAAATATACGATTTTGCATTTTTTTCTTTTTGACTATTATGACCTTCGGTAACCTTGCTTGAACGAGTTTATCTATTTGTCCTATGTCTCAAAGCATTTTATGATTTTCCTTGTACAGTGCTGTCTCCGGTCTGTGTCTGTACCATTTATCACGCAATCGTGTCTGTTCTAATATTATTTTAGGGCTACTTTTGCTGCATTCACGTATTATTTGATTTACTGTTTCGTCTCTTTGTTCACAGCTTCTGCATTTACTGTTTGGCTGGGTTTTGTCTTTTTTTAGCTTTGATACAGCATGTTGTTCTGTACATCTGTTAGTAGTGATTCCGTTTCTCTGTTCCAGTGTCATTTTGTAGCCATGTCCATACGTTCTCGTGTGTCTCTTCCTTTGTCATTCTCGTCTTTTCGTTTCTCGTTTAGCTACTCTTTGTCTTTTTTATCTTGATGGTGACCCTTACAACGGACATTAGCTTCAATGTGTTCTGGATTATGTATTTTTCAAATTCTTTTTTTTTTTGTCGTTTCCACATTTTTTTATATTAATACCTCTTATTCCCTCGTCTCTCATTTTCACATAGAGTCAATACTACCGTTCGGGTGTAGTCATTCTGTATAGTCATTAGTATTGTTCAATGAACGAATCAGAATAGTTTACTAGTTTACAGGATTTACTCCTGTTTTAGTACGGAATCGCTCCAGACAAGGCATAAAGCCACTTGATGTAAGGAGCTAAAAAAATACTACTTCAAGGTCAAAAACTAGTCAACGATAAGTGTTAGATTGACAGATTCCGACCCAGAAAACAGCAATTATTCCCCCCTTTGACAGAAACATCGCTCATGGAATGTGAGGACTAAATGAACAAAATAAAGGAAGCGATAGTTACAAAACTGCTGAAAGTAAACCCACCAGTCACTCTCTACTCTTCTTACTAGTTTTTATACTATATTATTTTTTCTAAGAGTTTAGTACTATAAAATTTAATTTCTAATTATTATTATTATCACTAACTAGGAGTTACCACAAAGGTCATCGTCACTGATTGCTCACCGACCACAATCGGTGGTGTTCCCTGGAGTCTGAGTGACAACAAGCCTCCCCAGATATCTAGTACCTTCAACCTCTTTTCAATAACCTCCGCAAATATATTTGTGGTATCGCAACAGCCGCTTACCATTGATTTCTCGCTGGTAGGGACCATTGGTCTTCTCTGGGATTTGGGTGGCAATAAACCTCACGAAGGTCCCAGCATTCTCCACACTCTTCCAGTGGAGGTCTAGTTTGTGCTGTCCCTCCTCGGTTTTCTCACTCTCCTTGGCACTCTAAAACTATTTTGTGCGGTGTCAGCCTAGGCCGGAACCATTTTTTTGGTGGGGGGGGACTTATAGTGTTTCTTTTAATTTCTGTTCATTGGTTCAGTTTTGTGCGATCTCAGCTGAGGCCGGTGTAATTTATTGGGGGCGGGGGGAGGGGGCTTATGATGTGATGTTTCTTGCAGTTTCTGTTCCTTGGTTCGTTATTATTATTATTATTAGTTGTTGTACTTCTTTTTCTTCTTCTTCTTCACTAGAAGTTTTCACACAGGTCATCATCACTGACATTAACAAGTAGTTTTACCGTGGAGTCTGAATGACAATAAGTCTCACCTAATTTCTCGCCCCCTCCACCGTTTTCAATAACCGATAAAAATCATTTTACCTTATCTCAACAGCTGTGAAATATTGATTTCTTGCTACAAACGTCAGTTGGTCTTTTCCTGAAATTTGTATGGCAACAAGCTTCCATAAGATTCCAGCATTCTCCGGACCATTCCAGTGGAGATCTAGTTGGTACTTTCTCTTTTCAGCCGTTTCGTCCTCCTTGAGACTTTACGACCATTTTGTTTGGTCCCACCTGAGAGTGGTGTTACCACGTGTGTTTTTTTTCTGGCGGGGAAATGGGGGTATTAGTTGATGGGATTTCTGGTAGTTTCATTTCTCTTGGGCTCGTGTGGCGTTCTTTTTATATGTTTTGTCCTGTTTCTCTTTTAGATTATCTATGGCTTATTAGCGTCCGTTCGTTATGTAGATTGATTTCCGCATTCGAGGATTTTTTTCCTTAAGATTTCCACTATTTTCATCGTTGCAGTTTGTTCTTAGTCTCGATTTTCCCTTTTATTCCAATTGTTCTTTCATCTTTTTTTCCAGTTCTTTTTAGAAACTGTTCCTAGTGCTCTTAAAATTATCGGTATTCTAGTGGTTTTCTTTATGTTCTAGCACTGCTCTCTGGGAAGAATAATAACAAATTAATCGCAGAAAACTGTGACTCATTGCTTTGTTGTTTCTTATTCCCGTCTGGCATTTTGAACAATTTGAAGCGCGTATTCAAATTTTGAACAATTTGAAGCGCGTATTCAAATTTTGAACAATTTGAAGCGCGTATTCAAATTTTGAACAATTTGAAGCACGTATTAAAATTTTGAACAATTTGAAGCGCGTATTAAAATTTTGAACAATTTGAAGCGCGTATTCACATTTTGAACAATTTGAAGCGCGTATTCAAATTTTGAACAATTTGAAGCGCGTATTCAAATTTTGAACAATTTAGAGCACGTATTCAAATTTTGAACAATTTGAAGCGCGTATTAAAATTTTGAACAATTTGAAGCGCGTATCCAAATTTTGAACAATTTGAAGCGCGTATCCAAATTTTGAACAATTTGAAGCGCGTATTCAAATTTTGAACAATTTGAAGCGCGTATCCAAATTTTGAACAATTTGAAGCGCGTATTAAAATTTTGAACAATTTGAAGCGCGTATTAAAATTTTGAACAATTTGAAGCGCGTATTCAAATTTTGAACAATTTGAAGCGCGTATTCAAATTTTGAACAATTTGAAGCGCGTATTCAAATTTTCCGACGCCCTGCGTCCGTACTACGACCTTCTGCGATCACTTTCCGAAATGCAAAAATCGGTTAAAATTCTTCATTTGGTTTCAAATGCGTGCTTTTAAAAAGAATTGCATTCGTTAAAAATATATGTGTCTGAACCGTTTTTTTTTCTTTTTTAGCATAGAGTTTTAGTCTGTACTTAAATTAATTATATAGAGTAATATGCTTAACTTATAAACAAGCATTGGCCGCTAGATAAAATTAAAAGCAACACTCCATTAATTGCAGCACATTTCAACTCCCTGTTTTTTTCTGATTTTTAATCGCTGTTCAGCTTTTCTTTGGCAATAAAGAGCACGTATATATATCTGTCGTCTGAAATTCGTCACTGAAAACATTAAATGGATATATGAGAAGAGAATTCAAACCAACCATATTATATATTTATTAAACACACGATATATAATTTAGTTTTCGATATAATTTCCGTTTGCGTCAAAAACAAATGCTCACAGAATTAATAAATAAGTATGTATCTTTAGATGCAACGCCATCGTCATCGGATTTCAAAGTATTGTTTTACATCAATTATTTTGGCGTGCAGTACTAGCCTAATTGATTCTATCGTGGACTCTGCAATCGGTTATGCCGAATTAAAATCGGATCGAATCAACTGTGATTGAATTTCACATTAATACTCTTGGGGAGGTTATGAACCCAAAACCCTTTCAAAAAGTTCCTTTACTCGATCGTACTGTTGGCAAACTGAAACTTGAAGCTAATAAGAAGTACGACCCATTTTAAAATATAGTCAACCGGAACTAAAGATACTGCAACGTTCATTTGGCCAATGGGATATATAGTCTGTGAAAAGAATTATTTTACATCCGTAATCGCCAAACAAGGAATTTCACGCTACTTTTGTAACAAAGATGTTTCGCAAAGAGTTTAGCTCAAACTTTTTTTATTTTCATTATTTAATGTTTTTATTTTATGGCGCGAAGCACTTAAACAACGCACTTTAGCCCTAAATGGAGCTGCTCACGTTCTACTTCGGCTAAATGTAAAAAAAGTATTTCTCTAACGTCAATTGCTGAGAGAATTCGGATTGGTCAATACCAGTCGAGGATTCGTTTTAGACAATCAGTCCGGCAGGAACTGGTCCATTTCAGTGGCCTTTAATCCGTCGGGCTGAGGTATTAGTCCTGGGTTGTCCTAGGAGGTGCACCCCCCAGGCATTGTTTCCTCTCTATGGGGTGAAGTAACTTTATTGCTTACTGCCTTAGGCGCCTTTATCGCAGAATGCCGACGGGGCTGCCCAGGCAAGTTTTTAGAGGCCAGAGTGCTCCTTTCTTTAGAGGCGCTTGCTTGATTCTCCCAACTTTCTGGCCTTGTGCCACATCTCCCTGTAGTTGGAAGGAATAAATACCAGGAACTACCCCAGTAACCTAGTCTTTGCGTCAGTTATATATTCGATTTTACTATTGCAATTGCTGGTTATTGTTGTTATTGTTGTTGTTGTCGTTATTGTTGTTGTTGGTGGTGGTGGTGGTTTTATTCGATCCCTCGTTTTTAGAGGCAAATTATTTTTGAAGACTTTTTTTACGTTTTTTTTTCATCAGCCATCGCAGCTATGTCAGGGAATAGTCGTTAGCCCCCCCCCCTCCACCTGGGACGTCGGGCTGAACGAAGCCCCTTATGGTACCATTAACATGGACGAGTTTAGCCGTAACATCGAAAATTAAAAATTTTTTATCACGGATACTGGACTTATTTTTGACCTACAAAGCTGGTAGAAATATATAAGGAGACCCCTAATATGTTTGCCGTGAAAAGAAAGACCACAAAACTGATAAGAGCGACGGTCGGTATCATCTCGACAATTTTAGCTACGGTGAGTCACCGACCATAGAAGATGATAACAACGCGTGGTTACCCCACGTGGAGCGCACGGTTTTAATCGAACAAAGAATGCATGGAACTACCACTAAAAGAAATCATCACCAAAGAGAACAACTTGCGTATGGAATACTTGGGGCGAAGTTTCCGTATTCTATGGCGCCTTCTATATTGAGGGTGCACATATAGCTGCATTTAGAAAAATATTGAGACTTAATGTCAGTGACCTGTGACCGTTACT
Source organism: Sepiola atlantica (assembly GCA_963556195.1). Lineage (NCBI taxonomy): Eukaryota > Metazoa > Mollusca > Cephalopoda > Sepiida > Sepiolidae > Sepiola > Sepiola atlantica. The sequence goes on from OY744533.1 coordinate 95,037,613, forward strand.
TGTCAATATGGAACTACGATGTTTTAATTGCCTGCAAAGCCTTTGTTAAAATCCAATACTACTTAAAGGCAGGGGAAGAGAGATTGCCTGTAGTCGTCCCAGAAAGGCCTGTGTGCTAGACGTGTAGTGTTGTGGGGAACCTTACTATTGAATGCCCATTAAAGAAAAACACTCGTCCAGCGGCTAATTCCCCAAAATAAAGGTGAAGATAACCTAGGTCCTAAGGTCGGGTATTTAATAAATCTGCAGGGAACTAAGATTCGGAAACATCATTCCTGACCTTAGTCAATGTTGTGAAGTTGTCCCACAGTAAATAATAAATAAAGGAAGTCAAGTCGAGGGTTGGTTTAACAAGTGTATTAACAAAGTAAGAAAACTGACTAGCTCTTGGCTAGACAGTTACAAGATTGTGCTTTGTCTTCTGGTGACTCGCACTATTTATAGTGACAACCGGTGTAGTTTCTCCTGTGTAAGAACGGCCGGTGTAACAGTCAACAAAATGAAAAGGAGGAGAGGTGGATTATAGTACAAAAAAAAAAACGCCCTGTAGAATCGCCCTGGGTCGAATAAGGGAAGATGAAGAAGAGTATAAACTGTCAAAAGATGAAGAAGAGTATAAACTGTCAAAAGATGCAGGGCGATGATAATATGTTCTAATTGTTCAGTTGAACAAGGATCTACGCGCCCAGAAGGTTTCCATACCCCACTTTCTTCACAATACACAGTTCACCCAGGTGGTCCCAAAAACTGGCCCCAAGTTTACACCTAAGACACCACCTGTTCTCCACTAGCTTAAATAAACTCACCCACAAAAAGATGCCACCACTAATTCCTGACCTGTAAGTGGCCCGGAAAGAAGACACGAACTCGGTATTAAGTGAAACAAAGGATATTATAAATACAGCATATAAAGAAAGTGATTAACGTCTTTCTGACTGCTACTATTAGACTGGGATAGTTCTAGTGTATATTTCGTGATAAAGAATCACAAAAATGTGGCACAAGGCCAAAAAAGGGGCTGGAAATTGGTTATCTCTAACATTTACTAACTGATCTTAGTTAGCTACTTTCATTCGTGACCATCATTCACAAAAATACCACATTTATACTACATTCATGCACCACACACCCAAAAAAATCCTACCATGACTATCCTACTTAAAGCCTATATATAAATAATATTCCATGGGGTGTTTGGGTGATAATGTTATATACGAAAAGCAGAAAAGGGCACTGTTATCCATAGTTGATAAGACCATTAGCGTCCTGTTTAAAACCGTCTCATAAGATGACGTGAAAACGATCTTGGAAAAATTAGCGGATTTTATGGGAAACCAGGCGGCATTAGCTTACGTGGGTGACGAGAGAGTATCCGTGGTCAACGTCATGAGACTAGAAGTAGGCAAAAGTAGGAAACGTTTGAATTGCCTGATTTCCTCGGTGCACGCCTCCCCCCTTCCATGGGGAGTTACGTATTGTGGTCGAGGCTTTATACGAATGGAGGTTTGTACGGCAGTATTTGCGTTTACTGACAGTAATCCAGCAAATAAGTCGAACTGGCTAGTCCCTGACAATGCTGATTAAGTACGTCATAAAACAACTTGATATGTTGTCGCTGTGACACTTATCACCGAGCATTGTGACCGTCGAAGGACTGAGAGAACCCCTGTTTGAGATGCGGACGAAGTTACCCCATGAATTGAGATTGCCAGTGGACCCGATCAAGCAACTTTGGTAGTATCACAGTATGCTTTCGGGTGTGTAACATCACTAAAACAAAATAAACTGTTGATGTTAGTGTCTGTTCGTCTGTCGGATGAGGACAACACGTTTAAGATCTATCAGACTATCAGTTTGCCTATTCCTTATCCTCAAGCTGACCAGACGTTAGCAGTGGCCAGGTATAAGCTCGAAGCGGAGCTTATAGCCCTTAATTTGGCCCGATAAAGTTTATCCTCTTGACGGAGAATAAAGCAAGTAAGTGCGAGACAGCCGCGCTGGGAAGCTGTGTGTCAGCAAGCTAAGTCTATGTCTGCTTGACTTCTTCAAGAAGGACGAAACTGGGATTAAGATAAATTGTCAGGTTTAAGCCCTGACCAATATTGTGTTGCTATTCGCAATGAACGTTGCGGATGGAATCCGAGATGTGACCGTCGAGAAAATGGTAGAACTGTCACGAGTATGTGTGGGATGACTCAATAAGTCGATAGTCTTGTTGTCAGTGTTAGAATTGCCCATACAATTTGCAAACATTCACCCCCCCCCCATATTTTGAATTTTTTTAAATTATGCGTTTTGCTGTTGTGAATTCGGAATAGCGGAACGCTTACTCAGTCGAATGTTTGTCTGGAGTGCCAAAACCAATTTTCTAGTGGTGATGGGAAGCGAGAAAACAAACAGCAAGTCAGACACTCCCCTCATACTTACCGCACCGCCTAGAATGAATCCTTCACTCTATAACAAATTGTATGAACAATCAAATACTAAGAGTAATTTTATGATTTTTTTAATATCTAAATATATACCGAGTGCGAACACAGAAGAAGCATAATTTTTTTGTCGTCATTTTTTGACAGAGGGCGTACACTCGTCGACAACAATCTATACTGATTAATAACGCGACTATTAAATGTATATCTATGATTACGACACTGACTATTTTTTTTATTTTACGGTGTATATCTCTGCGTTTGTGCAAATCAAAACACTCTTATTTGAAATACACAAAAAAATATATTTTTCATCTTCGTAATTTAAAAGATACATATATCGGTTCGTGCGTGTTGACAGCAAAAGAAACTTCGTCAACCCTAACCCTAACCCTAACCCCGGAAAAAAGGTGTAAATAGAGAGAAAAAATGTGAGCCGGAAAAATAAAACGTTTTTTTAGAATATTAATATATTCATTGATATATTCCTATTCACTGTGTATACATTGGATATATGCTAACAGACCTCAATATTCATAATAACAATATGTGTATACATGTATATCTATAAATATTTATAATTATGATAATACGGAATATTTATCGTTATATTCAAATAATACATCGATATATACAATTTATGTATTTATATTTTGTACATATATGTATATATTTATTTATATATGTATATATATATACGTATAAATAGATAATATATACATATAAATGCATATAGAACACCTATATATATATATATATATATATATATATATATATATATATATATATATATATAAATATATATATAAACATATATCAATTGACAATATATGTACATTCGAACACTGGTATACACAGAAAAATGTACGTATATATGTATATTTATAAATATTTATAATTATGATAATAAATTGAATGTTCATTATCATATAATAATAATATATCCTTACAAATGCATTTTATGGCGTAATATTTGACACCCACACATTATATATGTATGTAGATATATGTATACTCATGCATTACATATATACATTCTAATGTATGTATTTGCATTTATGTATGCATCTATATGTACATGCATATATTATATTGTACATATGTCTACAAATCTATGCATATATATAATTCCATTGTCACTTGAAATATGTATATACATGAATATATATATATATATATGCATGTATATGTATATGTATATATATATATATATATATATATATATATATATATATATATATATATATATATGATTCAAGTGACAATAGAGTTACACTTATAAACCATGTCCTTTTCAAATAATAAACTCTTTTTCATAATCCAATGGAGAAAAAACCCTGCACGGAAATGCATATGTACGTATTGAATACAACACTCCTAATAAAAGCTATATTATTTTTGCGGAATCCATGCCTTTGCAAACAGAAACGATATAGAAAAAAATGAAAACAAACTATAGAAGAAGAAGTATGCGCTCCTATCAGTTTGCATGTCGCACGCACCTTGCATGAAAAGAGGGGGGATATGATCTATAAACTTTCGATAATGACTTCACACTAGGCAGACGTCAAAGTTTCTGTATCTGGTGCGCACGCGCAGTAATTTAAAAGATAGCAGCGGGAGCAAATTAAGAAACACGGCGCCCATCAATGAAAGACCGTCAAAATTGATTAAAATGTTTCAAAAGAAAGATGGCGACGCTTCATTTCTCTACTCAGTGAGTTTTGTTACCTTTTTTTCTTTAAAAACATATATATGCCTTGGGGATTCCGTCAAATGTCTGAGAGTTGGCAGATGACCTTCATCGGTCGTCCATCATCGCTTTATTCTGTTAATTTCTTTGTAAGAGGTTCATGAGGGCAAACAAATTGTTATTTACAAACTTGAATACATCAATGTGTTTCTTTTGTTTTACGGCATATCAACCGTTTTGAATCCTGTCATTATTTGGTAGCATTTACTATGCTTCAAGTTCTTTGAGTTGATGATTAATAATTTGTATCATTTGTATTAGTAAGACTACTATTCTCATCTTGCTTGATATTCACAACGTTCCGGCCGATGTAATCTCCCACCTGCGAAAGGTGTACCTTTTCGAACTTGACAACTTTCTTGTCGAACTTTCGTATATTTAATTTAATTTACGGCGATAAATTCGTGTCAGTAAAAAACAACAGAATGCTCAATTGTAATACAAAAGCCGTATATGTGTTTTAATTACTTAGTATATAATTAAGATTCCATCGAAGCTTCTAGTCGAAGTTAGGAATATTTCATTTGATTTCCGAGGGCAGATTCTTCTCATTCTATCAGCCATAAGAGGGTATACGTGCTAACTCACGCGATTCTTACTTATAGTTGTAGTATGGATTGAAGTCAAACCCACAAAAGACTATAATTCAAAATTACTATAGTATTTTCATGTACAGGGTCGGGCAGCTAAATTGGTACTTTTTTTTATTTTTACAAAATTCATAATTTAAAGGATTAAATATGGAAAAATATCATTTTAACATTTATTTATTTAATTATTACAGTATATTCAACAAAATTATTCAATATGAGCACTTTTTGCATCAATTATTTTGGAGATTCTCTGACAAAACCGTGAACAGCTCCTCTTTATTTTATTGGGATCGAGATTTCGAAATGCTCGTTGAATGGCTGTCTTCGATGAGTTTTTATTTGGGTGTGGATTGACATTAGTCTGTCCCTCGACGACGCCGAATAGATAATAGTCGCAAACATTTAGATCTGGAGAGCTGCTGGGCCAAATATCCTTCGGAACAAACAAGGGAAGATTCTCCTTCATGAAATCTTGGACTTTCCTGTATCCATGCACTGGTGCCGAGTCTTGGATGAGCATGACTTTCGTAGGGTTGTAGTTTCTACGGATACAAGGCAATAAAACATTATTAAGAATGTTCAAATACTCCGCTGTGTTGATTTTAAGACCCGCTTCGATGGAATGAGGAGGCTTCACCTTTCCATCACTTGCCACAGCTACAAAAACCATCACAGAAGCAGGATTTTTGCTCTGCATCACAGGAGGAACTTCCGAAGGGTCACGGGCAATAACTCGAGTGTTCTGGCGATTTGGAACCTCATCCACGATGAACTTTTTCTCATCAATAAAAATGCGCACATGTCCTCCTTTGTGTTTCAGATGGTTGATAAGCTTGGGGAATCTTTCAACTCTGATAGCTTTTGAACGGGCAGTGAGGAGATTATGGCGTCTCCTAACGTAGGACTTCATCCCAAGGTCTTCGTTGATTGCTCTGCTGATAGTTCTGCGACTCACATTGCGCTTTTTTGCCAGTATCGACATCGACTGACTTGGGTCTTCCTTTATCGACCTTTTTAGCCCCACCAGGAAAGTGTTTGTACGCTTTCGATCACTACGAGTACTGTGCCGCGTCTTTCAACCTTACACTCGACATCGAAATTAGCCACAACCCGATAGACTGTCGTTTTTGCATAGCCAGTGCTCTTAACAATGTCTGAAGGAGAACTCCCGGCGCGTCTCATTTCGCATATAGTTATTCTTCGTGCTAATTCCGCCATATTAAAACAAATTTGAGTAAATATAATTATGCTATCTTGCAATAAAGTGTTTAAGGATCCTTAGTAAAAAAAACCGTAATCATATGATCAAAAATAAAAAAAGATATTAGCATTTTAAATTAGTTCCAATTTATCTGCCCGACCCTGTATATGAGAATATAAATAATCTCTCCCCCTCTCGCTCTCTCTCTCTCCCTCTCTTTCTCTCTCTGTTTCTCTCTCTGTCTCTGTCTCTGTCTCTCTCTCTCTATATATATATATATATATATAGAGAGAGAGAGAGAGATAAATAGATAGATAGATATAATAATTATTTTTTTTACTACATACGCCGGCGTTTCAAGCTTTCCTCTCATCAGTATAGGAAGTTACAATTTCAGACAGTCACAGAGCACGAACCTTGTTCACAGTCAACCTAGCCTCTGCACGCTTTCGCTATATCCCCACTGCGATCAGGAATTATCACGTAATACAGGAGAAATTAATTTCAATCTGTGCCTAAAGACAGCGGACAGTAAACAGCAGACATTCTAAGGGGTTCAACGAACGTTATCGGAACCTGGCTTATAGATAAGTCACAGTCTGTTCTTAAGATCTCAGAACAGTGCTCAACTTTTAATTGAATTATTTTTACCTAAATACGCCGGCGTTTCAAGCTTTCGCTCTCATCAGTGTAGGAAGTTACAATTTCAGACAGTCACAAAAAACGAACCTTGTTCATAGAATCAACCTAGCGTCTGCACGCTTTCGCTCTATTCCCAATGCCATCAGGAATTATCACGTAATACAGGAGAGATAAATTTCTATTTTTACCTAAATATAGCGGACAGTGCACAAAAGACAATCTAGAGGGTCCAATGAACGTTATCGGAACCTTGCGTATAGCTAATGCAAACATTATTAACGAACACAGAGTGTTTTGCTTGATAAAACTTTTGTTATTCTTTCAATTTTCCGAATGGTCACTTTAGT
>OY744533.1:95049577-95109577 GCA_963556195.1 Sepiola atlantica
GGCCAAGAAGTTCGACATACAATGTCGGTACAATATTAGTGCTGCTATTTATATTGTTTAGTAAAAGCAGGAGAGTTCTCCAAAGGGGAGATAATTAAAAATAGGGAAAGTTATTCATAATTGTTCATTACATATATTACAAAAGGCCAAGAAGTTCGACATACAATGCCGGTACAATATTAGTGCTGCTATTTATATTGTTTAGTAAAAGCAGGAGAGTTCTCCAAAGGGGAGATAATTAAAAATAGGGAAAGTTATTCATAATTGTTCATTACATATATTACAAAAGGCCAAGAAGTTCGACATACAATGTCGGTACAATATTAGTGCTGCTATTTATATTGTTTAGTAAAAGCAGGAGAGTTCTCCAAAGGGGAGATAATTAAAAATAGGGAAAGTTATTCATAATTGTTCATTACATATATTACAAAAGGCCAAGAAGTTCGACATACAATGTCGGTACAGTATTAGTGCTGCTATTTATATTGTTTAGTAAAAGCAGGAGAGTTCTCCAAAGGGGAGATAATTCAAAATAAGGGAAAGTTATTTGTAATTATTCATTACATATATTACAAAAGGCCAAGAAGTTCGACATACAATGCCGGTACAATATTAGTTCTGCTATTAATATTGTTTAGTAAAAGCAGGAGAGTTCTCTAAAGGGGAGATAATTAAAAATAGGGAAAGTTATTTGTAATTATTCATTACAGTTAGTGCGATACCGATTTCCATCCAAATAATTTAGGGTTAGGGTTAGGGTGAAATATGAATCAACCATACTAAACTACGAATTCTTCCAAAAGATCAAGTAGGTGTTTTATTCCTGTTCGGATTTTTGATGAAAACAAAAAAAGAAGTACAAAAATATCGGCGCTTAGATGCAGCGCGATAATTATTTGTTGTTTAGTTCTCGTTTGGCCCGATAGGTTTGTTTTGTATTTTAAAGCGAGTTAAATGGTTTATTGGACTCTAATGATTTTATATCGAACGGACGTTGTTGTTTACTTGACTGCAAAAACGACACGTTGTTTGCTATTTATTAATTCCCATTTCATTTCTTGTTTGTGTTTCTTTTTAATTACTCGATTTACTTATTGACATGAAACATGCAATAACATGATTTCTTCTACATTCATTTTGAAAAAAAAACATCATTTATTCTGATTTTTAACATCATTGTTATCTTATGTACACTTTAGATTATTCGGTTTCATCTTGGATGTTATTCTCACAAGGTTTCGGCCGATGTAAGTTCCGACCATCTTCAGATACGTATTGTTTAACACGGGAATCATTATAGCGAACCTGGGAATTTGCAAGAACCCGTGACGCAACACTTAGAAGTGCTAAGCTATAATCAGTTCTAAGTGACACTCTTTTAGAGGTCGGAGGTTCAATCCTCAGTACGGGCGATACTACGAATAAAATTACAAATTACTTAAGACTTCTTCCCGGTCATGACTGACGGAACGAGAAAAAGGTACCTCCGTCGAATAACTAAAGGGTTCCGTTAAAAATTCCATACAGATTCCCGAGTTCGACCTAAATATTCCTGAGTTCGACGGATACGTTGTGAGAAGAACATCCAAAATGAGAACAGTAATCCGAATAATCCAAATTATCCGAATAATCCAAATTATCCGAATAATCCAAATTATCCATCCTCATCTTAAAATTCTGAAACATCATTGTTCTCATTCACAACAATCTCATAATTTGTGTACCAAATAAAAGCGTCACGTAAATGAAGTCATATTTTAATAACACTCTTGCCGACTATATTTTGTATTGTTGTTCTTCTGCGCTTCCCAAAACAGATAACACACATTAGTTTGGAACCGGGACATGTCATTTAAACTTAATTACATTTAGCAACAATTCCCAATTTTCTGGTATAAGCTACCGCCGTTAAGGAAACCGGCCTTCATTGTATTTCATGTTCAAAAGTTTGGTATAAAAAGCGACGTTTTCCTCTTCCGTTTTTCATGTTTTTTTTATTCATATAATGCCTTACAGATTCTACATTTTTAGCCGATTATATGTAAACAAACTGAAAACAGTAACCGTAAGAATAACTTCCTAGACACAGCGTTTAAACGTAATATAACCAGTTTATTATTTTTTTTTTATATCTTGTTTTTTTTCTTTTTATTTTCTTAGACATCAATTGTGGACGTTGGTGCTTGGAGGGTGTTTTTTTTTCTTTCTGAAATTATACATTAAACGGCACTTCTGTCGTATATATGAAGCAGCTGCCGATTAAGAAATCGAAATTGAAGCGTTCCGTTTTTTTTTTCTCCAAGTACCATTGATTCAGAATTCATCGGAAGTTGAATTTAGTATTTAGAGTTAAATAAGATTAATCTTCGAGACATTGGTAATTTAATGAACCAGCCGCAAAAAAACAATAGATTTTTTACAGGCCTGATTGCTTAGGGTTAGGGTAAGGGTTTAGGGTTCAGGGTTTAGGGTTAGGGTTAGAGTTTAGGGTTTAGGGTTCAGGGTTTAGGGTTAGGGTTAGAGTTTAGGGCTTAGTGTTTAGGGTTAAGGTTAGGGTTTAGGTTAGGGTTTAGGGTTAGGGTTAGGGTTAGGGTTAGGGTTTAGGGTTAGGGTTAGGGGTTAGGGTTAGAGTAAGGGTTAGGGTTAAGGGTTAGGGTTAGGTTAGGGTTTTTATTTTAATTTTTTTTACTTCATATAATAAAAAAAAGAAATTGTTAATTGTTTCTTGTTACCCCGAAACAAATCAGTCTTGCATTTTTTTATGTTGTAAAAAAATTATTTCCGGTTGAATTACCTCCCTTTATTTTCAGTAGAAAGACAGTAAATCTGCTGCTTCATATATACTACAGAAGTGCCCATTAAACATATTCTGAATCCGAGAACTACTTATATTTCTAGGCCGGGGTTACTTTAAACGTCCCCGTATACATTTAATTTAAACGGTCAACTTACAGAAACTTTTCCAACTTTTATTTTTATAATTATTCCTATTGCGACTCAGACTAAGAGTTAGTTGTAGTGTGAAGAAAATGCATTTGTTTGTTATAACTTTGATTATTTGAATTTTTCATGAAAAGAACATTAATTATCTATTGCATTTGTTTGTAACAACTTTTAATATTTGCATTTTTTATGAAAAGAATATGATATATCTATTGCATTTGTTTGTTATCACTTTTAATATTTGCATTTTTTATGGAATGAACATGAATTATCTATTGCATTTGTTTGTACTAACTTTTAATATTTGAATTTTTTATTAAAAGAACACGAATCATCTATTGCATTTGTTTGTTATCACTTTTAAAATTTGCATTTTATATGAAAAAAACATGAATTATCTATTGCATTTGTTTGTTATAACTTTTAATATTTGAATTTTATATGAAAAGAACATGAATTATCTATTGCATTTGTTTGTTATAACTTTTAATATTTTCATTTTTTATGAAAAGAACATGAATTATCTATTGCATTTGTTTGTTATTACTTTTAATATTTGCATTTTTTATGAAAAAAAATTAATTATCTATAGCCTTTGTTTGTTATAACTTTTAATATTTGCATTTTTAATGACCAGAACATGAATTAGCTATTGCATTTGTCTGTTATCACTTTTAATATTTGCATTTGTTATGGAAAGTACATGAATTATCTATTGCATTTGTTTTTTATAACTTTTAATATTTGAATTCTTCATTAAAAGAACATGAATTATCTATTGCATTTGATTTGTTATAACTTTTAATATTTGCAATTTTTACGAAAACCACATGAATTATCTATTGCATTTGTTTGTTATAACTTTTAATATTTGCATTTTTATGAAAAGAACATGAATTATCTATTGCATTTGTTTGTTATCACTTTTAATATTTGAATTTTTTATGAAAAGACCATGAATTATATATTGCATTTGTTTGTTATAACTTTTAATATTTGCATTTTTTAAGAAAAGAACATGAATTATCTATTGCATTTGTTTGTTATAACTTTAATATTTGCATTTTTATGAAAAGAACATAAATTATCTATTGCATTTGTTTGTTATAACTTTTTATATTTGCATGTTTTATGAAAAGAACATGAATTATCTATTGACATTGTTTGTTATACCTTTTAATATTTGCATTTTTTATGAAAAGAACATGAATTATCTATTGCATTTGTTTGTTATAACTTTTAATATTTGCAATTTCTATGAAAAGAACATGAATTATCTATTGCATTTTTTTGTTATAACTTTTAATATTTGCATTTTTTATAGAAAAGAACATGAATTATCTATTGCCTTTGTTTGTTATAACTTTTAATATTGGCCTTTTTTATGAAAAGAACATGAATTATCTATGTCATTTGTTTATTATAACTTTCAATATTTGCATTTGTTAGTAAAAGACCATGAATTATCTATTGCATTTGTTTGTTATAACTTTTAATATTTGCATTTTTTATGAAAAGAACATGAATTATCTGTTGACTTGGTTTGTTATAACTTTTAATATTTGCATTTTTATAAAAAGAACATAAATCATCTATTGCATCCGTTTGTTTTAACTTTTTACTTGGTCATTTTTTATGAAAAGAACATGAATTGTCTATTGCATTTGATTGTTATTACTTTTAATATTTGCATTTTTTATGAAAAGAACATGAATTATCTATTGCATTTGTTTGTTATAACTTTTAATATTTGCATTTTTTATGAAAAGAACATGAATTATCTATTGCATTTGTTTTGTTATAACTTTTAATATTTGCATTTTTTATGAAAATGACATGAATTATCTATTGCCTTTGTTTGTTATAACTTTTAATATTGGCCTTTTTTATTAAAAGAACATGAATTACTATTGCATTTATTTGTTATAACTTTTAATATTTGCATTTTTATGAAAAGAACATGAATTATCTATTGCATTTTTTTGTTATAACTTTTAATATTTGCATTTTTTCATGAAGAGAACATTAATTATCTATTGCCTTTGTTTGTTATAACTTTTCATATTTGCATTTTTTATGAAAAGAATATAATTTATCTATGTCATTTGTTTATTATAACTTTTAATATTTGCATTTTTTATGAAAAGAACATAAATTATCTATTGCATTTGTTTGTTATAACTTTTAATATTTGCATTTTTTATGAAAAGAACATGAATTATCTATTGCATTTGTTTATCTAACTTTTAATATTTGCATTTTTGATGAAAAGAACATGAATTATCTATTGCATTTGTCTGTTATAACTATTTATATTTGCATTTTTTATGAAAAGAACATAAATTATCTATTGCCTTTGTTTGTAATAACTTTTAATATTTGCATTTTTTATGAAAAAAACATGAATTTTCTATTGCATTTGTTTGTTACAACTTTTAATATTTGCATTTTTTATGAAAAGAATCTGAATTATGAATTGCCTTTGTTTGTTACAACTTTTAATATTTGCATTTATTATGAGAACAACATGAATTATCTATTGCATTTGTTTGTTATAACTTTTAATATTTGCATTTTTTATGAAAAAAACATTATTTACTATTGCATTTATTATTTATAACTTTTAATATTTGCATTTTTATGAAAAGAACATGAATTATCTATTGCATTTCTTATGAAAAGAACATGAATTATCTATTGCATTTCTTATGAAAAGACTATAAATTATCTATTGCCTTTGTTTGTTATAACTTTTAATGTTTGCATTTTTTATGAAAAGAATATGTATTATCTATTGAATTTGTTTATAATAACTTTCAATATTTGCATTTGTTATGAAAAGAACATGAATTATCTATTGCATTTGTTTGTTATAACTTTTAATATTTGAATTTTTATGAAAAGAACATGAATTATCTATTGCATTTGTCTGTTATAACTATTTATATTTGAATTTTTTATGAAAAGAACATAAATTATCTATTGCCTTTGTTTGTAATAACTTTTAATATTTGCATTTTTGATGAAAATAACATGAATTACCTATTGCATTTGTCTGTTATAACTATTTATATTTGAATTTTTTATGAAAAGAACATAAATTATCTATTGCCTTTGTTTGTAATAACTTTTAATATTTGCATTTTTCATGAAAAACACATGAATTATCTATTGCATTTGTTCGTTACAACTTTTAATATTTGCATTTTTTATGAAAAGAACATGAATTACTATTGCATTTATTGGTTACAACTTTTAATATTTGCATTTTTATGAAAGGAACATGAATTATCTATTGCATTTTTTTGTTATAACTTTTAATATTAGTATTTTTTATGGAAAGTACACGGATTATCTATTGCATTTGTTTTTTATAACTTTTAATATTTGAATTCTTCATGAAAAGAACATGATTTATCTATTGCATTTGTTTGTTATCACTTTTAATATTTGAATTTTTTATGAAAAGAACATGAATTATCTATTGCATTTGATTGTTATAACTTTTAATATTTGCATTTGTTATGAAAAGAACATGAATTATCTATTGCAGTTGTTTGTTATAACTTTAAATATTTGCATTTTTTATAAAAAGAACATGAATCATCTATGTCATTTGTTTGTTATAACTTTTTATATTTGCATGTTTCATGAAAAGAACATGAATAATATATTGCATTTGTTTGTTATAACTTTTAATATTTGCACTTTTTAAGAAAAGAACATGAATTATCTATTGCATTTGTTTGTTATAACTTTAATATTTGCATTTTTATGAAAAGAACATAGATTATCTATTGCATTTATTTGTTATAACTTTTTATATTTGCATGTTTTATGAAAAGAACATGAATTATCTATTGACATTGTTTGTTATAACTTTTAATATTTGCATTTTTATGAAAAGAACATAGATTATCTATTGCATTTATTTGTTATAACTTTTTATATTTGCATGTTTTATGAAAAGAACATGAATTATCTATTGACATTGTTTGTTATAACTTTTAATATTTGCATGTTTTATGAAAAGAACATGAATTATCGATTGACATTGTTTGTTATAACTTTTAATATTTGCATTTTTATAAAAAGAACATAAATTATCTATTGCATTTATTTGTTATAACTTTTTATATTTGCATGTTTTATGAAAAGAACATGAATTATCTATTGACATTGTTTGTTATAACTTTTTATATTTGCATGTTTCATGAAAAGAACATGAATAATATATTGCATTTGTTTGTTATAACTTTTAATATTTGCATTTTTTATGAAAAAAACATAAATTATCTATTGCATTTGTTTGTTATAACTTTTAATATTGGCCTCTTTTATTAAAAGAACATGAATTATCTATGTCATTTGTTTATTATAACTTTCAATATTTGCATTTGTTAGTAAAAGAACATGAGGTATCTATTGCATTTGTTTGTTATAACTTTTAATATTTGCCTTTTTTATGAAAAGAACATGAATTACTATTGCATTTATTTGTTACAACTTTTAATATTTGCATGTTTATGATAGGAACATGAATTATCTATTGCATTTTTTTGTTATAACTTTTAATATTTGCATTTTTTCATGAAAAGAACATGAATTATCTATTGCATTTGTTTATTATAACTTTTAATATTTGCATTTTTTTATGCAAAGACCATGAATTATCTATTGCATTTGTTTGTTATATCTTTTAATATTTGCATTTTTTATGAAAAGAGCATGAATTATCTGTGGACTTGGTTTGTTATAACTTTTAATATTTGCATTTTTTATAAAAAGAACATAAATCATCTATTGCATCCGTTTGTTTTTACTTTTTATATGGTCATTTTTTATGAAAAGAACATGAATTGTCTATTGCATTCGATTGTTATTACTTTTAATATTTGCATTTTTTATGAAAAGAACATGAATTACTATTGCATTTGTTTTGTTATAACTTTTAATATTTGCATTTTTTATGAAAAGAACATGAATTATCTATTGCATTTGTTTTGTTATAACTTTTAATATTTGATTTTTTTATGAAAAGAACATGAATTATCTATTGCCTTTGTTTGTTATAACTTTTAATATTGGCCTTTTTTATGAAAAGAATATAATTTATCTATGTCATTTGTTTATTATAACTTTTAATATTGGCATTTTTTATGAAAAGAACATAAATTATCTATTGCATTTGTTTGTTTTAACTTTTTATATGGTCATTTTTTATGAAAAGAACATGAATTGTCTATTGCATTTGTTTGTTATCACTTTTAATATTTGCAATTTTTATGAAAAGAACATGAATTATCTATTGCATTTGATTGTTATAACTTTTAATATTTGCATTTTTTATGAAAAGAACATGAATTATCTATTGCATTTGTTTGTTATTACTTTTAATATTTGCATTTTTTATGAAAAGAACATGAATTATCTATTGCATTTGTTTGTTATCACTTTTAATATTTCATTTTTTTATGAAAAGAACATGAATTATCTATTGCATTTGATTGTTATTACTTTTAATATTTGCAATTTCTATGAAAAGAACATGAATTATCTATTGCATTTGTTTTGTTATAACTTTTAATATTTGCATTTTTTATGAAAAGAACATGAATTGTCTATTGCATTTGTTTGTTATCACTTTTAATATTTGCAATTTTTATGAAAAGAACATGAATTATCTATTGCATTTGATTGTTATAACTTTTAATATTTGCATTTTTTATGAAAAGAACATGAATTATCTATTGCATTTGTTTGTTATTACTTTTAATATTTGCATTTTTTATGAAAAGAACATGAATTATCTATTGCATTTGTTTGTTATCACTTTTAATATTTGATTTTTTTATGAAAAGAACATGAATTATCTATTGCATTTGATTGTTATTACTTTTAATATTTGCAATTTTTATGAAAAGAACATGAATTATCTATTGCATTTGATTGTTATAACTTTTAATATTTGCATTTTTTATGAAAAGAACATGAATTATCTATTGCATTTGATTGTTATAACTTTTAATATTTGCATTTTTTATGAAAAGAACATGAATTATCTATTGCATTTGTTTTGTTATAACTTTTAATAATTGATTTTTTTATGAAAAGAACATGAATTATCTATTGCCTTTGTTTGTTATAAAATTTAATATTGGCCTTTTTTATGAAAAGAATATAATTTATCTATGTCATTTGTTTATTATAACTTTTAATATTGGCATTTTTTATGAAAAGAACATAAATTATCTATTGCATTTGTTTGTTTTAACTTTTTATATGGTCATTTTTTATGAAAAGAACATGAATTGTCTATTGCATTTGTTTGTTATCACTTTTAATATTTGCAATTTTTATGAAAAGAACATGAATTATCTATTGCATTTGATTGTTATAACTTTTAATATTTGCATTTTTTATGAAAAGAACATGAATTATCTATTGCATTTGTTTGTTATTACTTTTAATATTTGCATTTTTTATGAAAAGAACATGAATTATCTATTGCATTTGTTTGTTATCACTTTTAATATTTGCAATTTTTATGAAAAGAACATGAATTATCTATTGCATTTGTTTTGTTATAACTTTTAATATTTAGATTTGTTATGAAAAGAACATGAATTATCTATTGTATTTGTTTGTTATAACTTTTAATATTTGCATTTTTATAAAAAGAACATGAATTACTATTGCATTTATTTGTTATAACTTTTAATATTTGCATTTTTATAAAAAGAACATGAATTACTATTGCATTTTTTTGTTATAACTTTTAATATTTGCATTTTTTTATGAACAGAACATGAATTATCTATTGCCTTTGTTTGTTATAAATTTTCATATTTGCATTTTTTATGAAAAGAATATAATTTATCTATGTCATTTGTTTATTATAACTTTTAATATTGGCATTTTTTATGAAAAGAACATAAATTATCTATTGCATTTGTTTGTTTTAACTTTTTATATGGTCATTTTTTATGAAAAGAACATGAATTATCTATTGACATTGTTTGTTATAACTTTTAATATTTGCATTTTTATGAAAAAAACATAGATTATCTATTGCATTTATTTGTTATAACTTTTTATATTTGCATGTTTTATGAAAAGAACATGAATTATCTATTGACATTGTTTGTTATAACTTTTAATATTTGCATGTTTTATGAAAAGAACATGAATTATCTATTGACATTGTTTGTTATAACTTTTAATATTTGCATTTTTATGAAAAGAACATAGATTATCTATTGCATTTATTTGTTATAACTTTTTATATTTGCATGTTTTATGAAAAGAACATGAATTATCTATTGACATTGTTTGTTATAACTTTTTATATTTGCATGTTTCATGAAAAGAACATGAATAATATATTGCATTTGTTTGTCATAACTTTTAATATTTGCATTTTTTATGAAAAAAACATAAATTATCTATTGCATTTGTTTGTTATAACTTTTAATATTTGCATTTTTTATGAAAAGAACATAAATTATCTATTGCCTTTGTTTGTTATAACTTTTAATATTGGCCTCTTTTATTAAAAGAACATGAATTATCTATGTCATTTGTTTATTATAACTTTCAATATTTGCATTTGTTAGTAAAAGAACATGAGGTATCTATTGCATTTGTTTGTTATAACTTTTAATATTTGCCTTTTTTATGAAAAGAACATGAATTACTATTGCATTTATTTGTTACAACTTTTAATATTTGCATGTTTATGATAGGAACATGAATTATCTATTGCATTTTTTTGTTATAACTTTTAATATTTGCATTTTTTCATGAAAAGAACATGAATTATCTATTGCATTTGTTTATTATAACTTTTAATATTTGCATTTTTTTATGCAAAGACCATGAATTATCTATTGCATTTGTTTGTTATATCTTTTAATATTTGCATTTTTTATGAAAAGAGCATGAATTATCTGTGGACTTGGTTTGTTATAACTTTTAATATTTGCATTTTTATGAAAAGAACATAAATCATCTATTGCATCCGTTTGTTTTTACTTTTTATATGGTCATTTTTTATGAAAAGAACATGAATTGTCTATTGCATTTGATTGTTATTACTTTTATTATTTGCATTTTTTATGAAAAGAACATGAATTACTATTGCATTTGTTTTGTTATAACTTTTAATATTTGCATTTTTTATGAAAAGAACATGAATTATCTATTGCATTTGTTTTGTTATCACTTTTAATATTTGCAATTTTTATGAAAAGAACATGAATTATCTATTGCATTTGTTTGTTATCACTTTTAATATTTGCAATTTTTATGAAAAGAACATGAATTATCTATTGCATTTGTTTTGTTATAACTTTTAATATTTAGATTTGTTATGAAAAGAACATGAATTATCTATTGTATTTGTTTGTTATAACTTTTAATATTTGCATTTTTATAAAAAGAACATGAATTACTATTGCATTTATTTGTTATAACTTTTAATATTTGCATTTTTATAAAAAGAACATGAATTACTATTGCATTTTTTTGTTATAACTTTTAATATTTGCATTTTTTTATGAACAGAACATGAATTATCTATTGCCTTTGTTTGTTATAAATTTTCATATTTGCATTTTTTATGAAAAGAATATAATTTATCTATGTCATTTGTTTATTATAACTTTTAATATTGGCATTTTTTATGAAAAGAACATAAATTATCTATTGCATTTGTTTGTTTTAACTTTTTATATGGTCATTTTTTATGAAAAGAACATGAATTATCTATTGACATTGTTTGTTATAACTTTTAATATTTGCATTTTTATGAAAAAAACATAGATTATCTATTGCATTTATTTGTTATAACTTTTTATATTTGCATGTTTTATGAAAAGAACATGAATTATCTATTGACATTGTTTGTTATAACTTTTAATATTTGCATGTTTTATGAAAAGAACATGAATTATCTATTGACATTGTTTGTTATAACTTTTAATATTTGCATTTTTATGAAAAGAACATAGATTATCTATTGCATTTATTTGTTATAACTTTTTATATTTGCATGTTTTATGAAAAGAACATGAATTATCTATTGACATTGTTTGTTATAACTTTTTATATTTGCATGTTTCATGAAAAGAACATGAATAATATATTGCATTTGTTTGTCATAACTTTTAATATTTGCATTTTTTATGAAAAAAACATAAATTATCTATTGCATTTGTTTGTTATAACTTTTAATATTTGCATTTTTTATGAAAAGAACATAAATTATCTATTGCCTTTGTTTGTTATAACTTTTAATATTGGCCTCTTTTATTAAAAGAACATGAATTATCTATGTCATTTGTTTATTATAACTTTCAATATTTGCATTTGTTAGTAAAAGAACATGAGGTATCTATTGCATTTGTTTGTTATAACTTTTAATATTTGCCTTTTTTATGAAAAGAACATGAATTACTATTGCATTTATTTGTTACAACTTTTAATATTTGCATGTTTATGATAGGAACATGAATTATCTATTGCATTTTTTTGTTATAACTTTTAATATTTGCATTTTTTCATGAAAAGAACATGAATTATCTATTGCATTTGTTTATTATAACTTTTAATATTTGCATTTTTTTATGCAAAGACCATGAATTATCTATTGCATTTGTTTGTTATATCTTTTAATATTTGCATTTTTTATGAAAAGAGCATGAATTATCTGTGGACTTGGTTTGTTATAACTTTTAATATTTGCATTTTTATGAAAAGAACATAAATCATCTATTGCATCCGTTTGTTTTTACTTTTTATATGGTCATTTTTTATGAAAAGAACATGAATTGTCTATTGCATTTGATTGTTATTACTTTTATTATTTGCATTTTTTATGAAAAGAACATGAATTACTATTGCATTTGTTTTGTTATAACTTTTAATATTTGCATTTTTTATGAAAAGAACATGAATTATCTATTGCATTTGTTTTGTTATCACTTTTAATATTTGCAATTTTTATGAAAAGAACATGAATTATCTATTGCATTTGTTTGTTATCACTTTTAATATTTGCAATTTTTATGAAAAGAACATGAATTATCTATTGCATTTGTTTTGTTATAACTTTTAATATTTAGATTTGTTATGAAAAGAACATGAATTATCTATTGTATTTGTTTGTTATAACTTTTAATATTTGCATTTTTATAAAAAGAACATGAATTACTATTGCATTTATTTGTTATAACTTTTAATATTTGCATTTTTATAAAAAGAACATGAATTACTATTGCATTTTTTTGTTATAACTTTTAATATTTGCATTTTTTTATGAACAGAACATGAATTATCTATTGCCTTTGTTTGTTATAAATTTTCATATTTGCATTTTTTATGAAAAGAATATAATTGATCTATGTCATTTGTTTATTATAACTTTTAATATTTGCCTTTTTTATGAAAAGAACATAAATTATCTATTGCATTTCTTTGTTGTAACTTTTGAATATTTGCATTTTTTATGAAAAGAACATGAATTATCTATTGCATTTGTTTATCTAACTTTTAATATTTGCATTTTTGATGAAAAGAACATGAATTATCTATTGCATTTGTCTGTTATAACTATTTATATTTGCATTTTTTATGAAAAGAACATAAATTATCTATTGCTTTTGTTTGTAATAACTTTTAATATTTGTATTTTTTATGGAAAAAACATGAATTATCTATTGCATTTGTTTGTTATAACTTTTAATATTTGCATTTTTTATGAAAAGAACATGAATTACTATTGCATTTATTATTTATAACTTTTAATATTTGCATTTTTATGAAAAGAACATGTATTATCTATTGCATTTGTTTGTTATAACTTTTAATATTTGCATTTATCATAAGAACAACATGAATTAATTATTGAATTTGTTTATTATAACTTTCAATATTTGCATAGATTATGAAAAGAACATGAATTATCTATTGCCTTTGTTTGTTATAACTTTTACTATTTGCATTTTTTTATGAAAAGAAAATGAATTATCTATGTCATTTGTTTATTATAACTTTTAATATTTGCATTTTTTATGGAATGAACATGAATTATCTATTGCATTTGTTTGTTATAACTTTCAATATTTGCATTTTTTATGAAAAGAACATGCATTATCTATTGCATTTGTTTGTTATAACTTTTAATATTTGCATTTTTTATGGAATGAACATGAATTATCTATAGCATTTGTTTGTTATAACTTTTAATATTTGCATTTTTTATGAAAAGAACATGAATTATCTATTGCATTTGTTTGTTATAACTTTTAATATTTGCATTTTTTATGGAATGAACATGAATTATCTATTGCATTTGTTTGTTATAACTTTCAATATTTGCATTTTTTATGAAAAGAACATGCATTATCTATTGCATTTGTTTGTTATAACTTTGAATATTTGCATTTTTTATGGAATGAACATGAATTATCTATTGCATTTGTTTGTTATAACTTTTAATATTTGCATTTTTTATGAAAAGAACATGAATTATCTATTGCATTTGTTTGTTATAACTTTTAATATTTGCATTTTTTTATGCAAAGACTATGAATTATCTATTGCATTTGTTTGTTATAACTTTTAATATTTGCATTTTAATGAAAAGTACATGAATTATCTATTGAATTGGTTTGTTATAACTTTTAATATTTGCATTTTTATAAAAAGAACATAAATCATCTATTGCATCCGTTTGTTTTCACTTTTTATATGGTCATTTTTTATGAAAAGAACATGAATTGTCTATTGGATTTGATTGTTATTACTTTTAATATTTGCAATTTTAATGAAAAGAACATGAATTATCTATTGCATTTGTTTGTTATAACTTTTAATATTTGCAATTTTATGATAGGAACATGAATTATCTATTGCATTTTTTTGTTATAACTTTTAATATTTGCATTTTTTCATGAAAAGAACATGAATTATCTATTGCCTTTGTTTGTTATAACTTTTAATATTTGCATTTTTTATGAAAAGAATATAATTTATCTATGTCATTTGTTTATTATAACTTGTAATATTTGCATTTTTTATGAAAACGAACATGAATTATCTATTGCATTTGTTTGTTATAACTTTTAATATTTGCATTTTTATGAAAAGAACATGAATTATCTATTGCATTTGTTTATCTTACTTTTAATATTTGCATTTTTGATGAAAACAACATGAATTATCTATTGCATTTGTCTGTTATAACTATTTATATTTGCATTTCTTATGAAAAGAACATAAATTATCTATTGCCTTTGTTTGTAATAACTTTTAATATTTGCATTTTTTATGAAAAAAACATGAATTATCTACTGCATTTTTTTGTTACAACTTTTAATATTTGCATTTTTTTATGCTAAGACCATGAATTATCTATTGCATTTGTTTGTTACAACTTTTTATATTTGCATTTTTTATGAAAAGAACATAAATTATCTATTGCATTTGTTTGTTATAACGTTTAATATTTGCATTTTTCATGAAAAAAACATGAATTATCTATTGCATTTGTTTGTGACAACTTTTAATATTTGCATTTATTATGAAAAGAATCTGAATTATTAATTGCCTTTGTTTGTTATAACTTTTAATATTGGCCTTTTTTATGAAAAGAATATGAATTACTATTGCATTTATTTGTTATAACTTTTAATATTTGAATTTTTATTAAAAGAACATGAATTATCTATTGCATTATTTTGTTAAAACTTTTAATATTTGCATTTTTTATGAAAAGACTATAAATTATCTATTGCCTTTGTTTGTTATAACTTTTAATATTTGCATTTTTTTGAAAAGAACATGAATTGTGTATGTCATTTGTTTATTATAATTTTTAATATTTGCATTTTGTATATAAAGAATATTAATTATCTATTGCATTTTTTTGTGATAACTTTTAATATTTGCATTTTTCATGAAAAGAACATGAATGATCTATTGCCTTCATTTGTTATAACTTATAATATTTGTTTTTTTATGAAAAGAACATAAATTATCTATTGCTTTTTTTTGTTATAACTTTTAATATTTGCATTTTTTAGGAAAAGAAAATGCATTATCTATTGCATTTGTTTGTTATAACTTTTAATATTTGCATTTTTTATGAAAAGAACATTAATTATCTATTGCATTTATTTGTTATAACTTTTAATATTAGCATTTTTTTATTAGTGGAATTCAGATTATCTATTGCATATGTTTGTTATAACTTTTTTATATTTGCATTTTTTATGACAATCAGTTGAATTATCTATTGCATTTGTTTATCTAACTTTTAATATTTGCAATTTTTATGAAAACAACATGAATTATCTATTGCATTTGTGTTTTATAACTTTTACTATTTGCATTTTTTATAAAAAAGAACATGAATGATCTATGGAATTTGTTTGTTATAACATTTTATATTTGCATTTTTTATGAAAAGAATATGAATTATCTATTGCATTTGTTTGTTATAAATTTTAATATTTGCAATTTTTAATGAACAGAACATGAATTATCTATTGGATTTGTTTGTTATAACTTTTAATATTAGCATTTTTCATAAAAAAGAACATTAATCATCTATTGCATCCGTTTGTTATAACTTTTAATATTTGCATATTTTATGAAAAGAACATGAATTTTTTATTGCATTTGTTTGTTATAACTTTTAATATTTTCATTTTTTATGAAGAGAACATGAATTATCTATTGCATTTGTTTGTTATCAATTTTAATATTTGAATTTTTTATGAAAAGAACATAAAATTATCTATTGCATTTGTTTGTTATAACTTTTAATATTTGCATTTTTTATTAAAAGAACATGAATTATCTATTGACATTGTTTTTATAACTTTTAATATTTGCATTTTTTATCAAAAGAACATGAATTATCTATTGCATTTGTTTGTTATAACTTTTAATATTTGCATTTCTCATAAAAAGAACATGAATTATCTATTGCATTTGTTTGTTATAACTTTTAATATCTGCATTTTGTATGAAAAGAACATGAATTATATATAGCATTTGTTGGTAATTACTTGTTATATTTGCATTTTTATGAATTATCTATGTCAATTTTTTGTTATAACTTTTAATATTTACATTTTTTATGAACAGAACAATTATTTATCTATTGCATCTGTTTGTTATAACTTTGAATATATGCCATTTTTAATGAAAAAAAAACATTACTTATCTATTGCATTTTTTGGTTATAACTTTTAATATTTGCATTTTTTATGAACAGAACATGAATTATCTATACTATATGTTTGTTATAACTTTCAATATTTGTATTTTTTATGAAAAGAACATGACTTATATATAGCATTTGTTTGTTATAAATTTTTATATTTGCATTTTTTATGAAAAGAACATAGATTATCAATGTACATTTTTTTTATAACTTTTAATATTTACATTTTTTATGAAAAGAACATAAATTATCTATTGCATATGGTTGTTATAACTGTTAATATTTTCAGGTTTTATGAAATATATGAATTATCTATTGCATTTTTTTGTTGTAACTTTTCATATTTGAATTTCTTATGAACAGAACATGAATTATCTATTGCATTTGTTTGTTATAACTTTTTATATATTCATTTTTTATGAAAGGAACATGAATTATCTATTGCATTTGTTTGTTGTAACTTTTCATATTTGAATTTTTTATAGAAAAGAACATTAATTATCTATTGCATTTGTTTGTTATAACTTTGAATATTTGCATTTTTCATGAAAAGAAAATGAATTATCTATTGCATTTGTTTGTTATAACTTTTAATATTTGCATTTTTTATGAAAACAACATGACTTATCTATGTCAATTTTTTGTTATAACTTTTAATATTTACGTTTTCAATAGACAGAACATGAATTATCTATTTCATTTGTTGGTTATAACTTTTAATATTTGCATTATTTATGTAACGAACAGTAATTAGTAATGTCAATTTTTTGTTATAACTTTTAATATTTGCATTTCTTATGAAAATGACATGAATTATCTATTGCATTTGTTTGTTATAACTTTTAATATCTGCATTTTTTATGAAAAGAACATGAATTATATATAGCATTTGTTGGTAATTACTTTTTGTATTTGCATTTTTTATGTAAAGAACATGAATTATCTCTGTCAATTTTTTGTTATAACTTTTAAAATTTACATTTTTTATGAACAGAACATGAATTATCTATTGAATTTGTTTGTTATAACTTTTTAATATTTGCATTTTTTATGAAAAGAACATGAATTATCTATTGCATTTGTTTTGTTATAACTTTTAATATTTGATTTTTTTATGAAAAGAACATGAATTATCTATTGCCTTTGTTTGTTATAACTTTTAATATTGGCCTTTTTTATGAAAAGAATATAATTTATCTATGTCATTTGTTTATTATAACTTTTAATATTGGCATTTTTTATGAAAAGAACATAAATTATCTATTGCATTTGTTTGTTTTAACTTTTTATATGGTCATTTTTTATGAAAAGAACATGAATTGTCTATTGCATTTGTTTGTTATCACTTTTAATATTTGCAATTTTTATGAAAAGAACATGAATTATCTATTGCATTTGATTGTTATAACTTTTAATATTTGCATTTTTTATAGAAAAGAACATGAATTATCTATTGCCTTTGTTTGTTATAACTTTTAATATTGGCCTTTTTTATGAAAAGAACATGAATTATCTATGTCATTTGTTTATTATAACTTTCAATATTTGCATTTGTTAGTAAAAGACCATGAATTATCTATTGCATTTGTTTGTTATAACTTTTAATATTTGCATTTTTATAAAAAGAACATAAATCATCTATTGCATCCGTTTGTTTTCACTTTTTATTTGGTCATTTTTTATGAAAAGAACATGAATTGTCTATTGCATTTGATTGTTATTACTTTTAATATTTGCATTTTTTATGAAAAGAACATGAATTATCTATTGCATTTGTTTGTTATAACTTTTAATATTTGCATTTTTTATGAAAAGAACATGAATTATCTATTGCATTTGTTTTGTTATAACTTTTAATATTTGCATTTTTTATGAAAATGACATGAATTATCTATTGCCTTTGTTTGTTATAACTTTTAATATTGGCCTTTTTTATTAAAAGAACATGAATTACTATTGCATTTATTTGTTATAACTTTTAATATTTGCATTTTTATGAAAAGAACATGAATTATCTATTGCATTTTTTTGTTATAACTTTTAATATTTGCATTTTTTCATGAAGAGAACATTAATTATCTATTGCCTTTGTTTGTTATAACTTTTCATATTTGCATTTTTTATGAAAAGAATATAATTTATCTATGTCATTTGTTTATTATAACTTTTAATATTTGCATTTTTTATGAAAAGAACATAAATTAGTTATTGCATTTGTTTGTTATAACTTTTAATATTTGCATTTTTTATGAAAAGAACATGAATTATCTATTGCATTTGTTTATCTAACTTTTAATATTTGCATTTTTGATGAAAAGAACATGAATTATCTATTGCATTTGTCTGTTATAACTATTTATATTTGCATTTTTTATGAAAAGAACATAAATTATCTATTGCCTTTGTTTGTAATAACTTTTAATATTTGCATTTTTTATGAAAAAAACATGAATTTTCTATTGCATTTGTTTGTTACAACTTTTAATATTTGCATTTATTATGAAAAGAATCTGAATTATGAATTGCCTTTGTTTGTTACAACTTTTAATATTTGCATTTATTATGAGAACAACATGAATTATCTATTGCATTTGTTTGTTATAACTTTTAATATTGGCCTCTTTTATTAAAAGAACATGAATTATCTATTGCATTTCTTATGAAAAGAACATGAATTATCTATTGCATTTCTTATGAAAAGACTATAAATTATCTATTGCCTTTGTTTGTTATAACTTTTAATGTTTGCATTTTTTATGAAAAGAATATGTATTATCTATTGAATTTGTTTATAATAACTTTCAATATTTGCATTTGTTATGAATAGAACATGAATTATCTATTGCATTTGTTTGTTATAACTTTTAATATTTGAATTTTTATGAAAAGAACATGAATTATCTATTGCATTTGTCTGTTATAACTATTTATATTTGAATTTTTTATGAAAAGAACATAAATTATCTATTGCCTTTGTTTGTAATAACTTTTAATATTTGCATTTTTGATGAAAATAACATGAATTACCTATTGCATTTGTCTGTTATAACTATTTATATTTGAATTTTTTATGAAAAGAACATAAATTATCTATTGCCTTTGTTTGTAATAACTTTTAATATTTGCATTTTTCATGAAAAACACATGAATTATCTAT
The DNA here is from genome assembly GCA_963556195.1 of Sepiola atlantica. Classification (NCBI taxonomy): domain Eukaryota; kingdom Metazoa; phylum Mollusca; class Cephalopoda; order Sepiida; family Sepiolidae; genus Sepiola; species Sepiola atlantica. Next base: position 95,069,911 of record OY744533.1, read on the forward strand.
TGCATTTGTTTGTTACAACTTTTAATATTTGCATTTTTTATGAAAAGAACATGAATTACTATTGCATTTATTGGTTACAGCTTTTAATATTTGCATTTTTATGAAAGGAACATGAATTATCTATTGCATTTTTTTGTTATAACTTTTAATATTAGTATTTTTTATGCAAAGTACACGAATTATCTATTGCATTTGTTTTTTATAACTTTTAATATTTGAATTCTTCATGAAAAGAACATGATTTATCTATTGCATTTGTTTGTTATCACTTTTAATATTTGAATTTTTTAATGAAAAGAACAGGAATTATCTATTGCATTGGATTGTTATAACTTTTAATATTTGCATTTGTTATGAAAAGAACATGAATTATCTATTGCAGTTGTTTGTTATAACTTTAAATATTTGCATTTTTTATAAAAAGAACATGAATCATCTATTGCATTTGTTTGTTATAACTTTTTATATTTGCATGTTTCATGAAAAGAACATGAATAATATATTGCATTTGTTTGTTATAACTTTTAATATTTGCACTTTTTAAGAAAAGAACATGAATTATCTATTGCATTTGTTTGTTTTAACTTTTTATATGGTCATTTTTTATGAAAAGAACATGAATTGTCTATTGCATTTGTTTGTTATCACTTTTAATATTTGCAATTTTTATGAAAAGAACATGAATTATCTATTGCATTTGATTGTTATAACTTTTAATATTTGCATTTTTTATGAAAAGAACATGAATTATCTATTGCATTTGTTTGTTATTACTTTTAATATTTGCATTTTTTATGAAAAGAACATGAATTATCTATTGCATTTGTTTGTTATCACTTTTAATATTTGCAATTTTTATGAAAAGAACATGAATTATCTATTGCATTTGTTTTGTTATAACTTTTAATATTTAGATTTGTTATGAAAAGAACATGAATTATCTATTGTATTTGTTTGTTATAACTTTTAATATTTGCATTTTTATAAAAAGAACATGAATTACTATTGCATTTATTTGTTATAACTTTTAATATTTGCATTTTTATAAAAAGAACATGAATTACTATTGCATTTTTTTGTTATAACTTTTAATATTTGCATTTTTTTTTGAACAGAACATGAATTATCTATTGCCTTTGTTTGTTATAAATTTTCATATTTGCATTTTTTATGAAAAGAATATAATTTATCTATGTCATTTGTTTATTATAACTTTTAATATTTGCCTTTTTTATGAAAAGAACATACATTACCTATTGCATTTCTTTGTTATAACTTTTGAATATTTGCATTTTTTATGAAAATAACATGAATTATCTATTGCATTTGTTTATCTAACTTTTAATATTTGCATTTTTGATGAAAAGAACATGAATTATCTATTGCATTTGTCTGTTATAACTATTTATATTTGCATTTTTTATGAAAAGAACATAAATTCTCTATTGCCTTTGTTTGTAATAACTTTTAATATTTGTATTTTATATGGAAAAACATGAATTATCTATTGCATTTGTTTGTTATAACTTTTAATATTTGCATTTTTTATGAAAAGAACATGAATTACTATTGCATTTATTATTTATAACTTTTAATATTTGCATTTTTATGAAAAGAACATGTATTATCTATTGCATTTGTTTGTTATAACTTTTAATATTTGCATTTATCATAAGAACAACATGAATTATCTATTGAATTTGTTTATTATAACTTTCAATATTTGCATTTATTATGAAAAGAACATGAATTATCTATTGCCTTTGTTTGTTATAACTTTTACTATTTGCATTTTTTTATGAAAAGAAAATGAATTATCTATGTCATTTGTTTATTATAACTTTTAATATTTGCATTTTTTATAAAATGAACATGAATTATCTATTGCATTTGTTTGTTATAACTTTCAATATTTGCATTTTTTATGAAAAGAACATGCATTATCTATTGCATTTGTTTGTTATAACTTTTAATATTTGCATTTTTTATGGAATGAACATGAATTATCTATTGCATTTGTTTGTTATAACTTTTAATATTTGCATTTTTTATGAAAAGAACATGAATTATCTATTGCATTTGTTTGTTATAACTTTTAATATTTGCATTTTTTATGGAATGAACATGAATTATCTATTGCATTTGTTTGTTATAACTTTTAATATTTGCATTTTTTATGAAAAGAACATGAATTATCTATTGCATTTGTTTGTTATAACTTTTAATATTTGCATTTTTTTATGCAAAGACTATGAATTATCTATTGCATTTGTTTGTTATAACTTTTAATATTTGCATTTTAATGAAAAGTACATGAATTATCTATTGAATTGGTTTGTTATAACTTTTAATATTTGCATTTTTATAAAAAGAACATAAATCATCTATTGCATCCGTTTGTTTTCACTTTTTATATGGTCATTTTTTATGAAAAGAACATGAATTGTCTATTGGATTTGATTGTTATTACTTTTAATATTTGCAATTTTAATGAAAAGAACATGAATTATCTATTGCATTTGTTTGTTATAACTTTTAATATTTGTAATTTTATGATAGGAACATGAATTATCTATTGCATTTTTTTGTTATAACTTTTAATATTTGCATTTTTTCATGAAAAGAACATGAATTATCTATTGCCTTTGTTTGTTATAACTTTTAATATTTGCATTTTTTATGAAAAGAATATAATTTATCTATGTCATTTGTTTATTATAACTTTTAATATTTGCATTTTTTATGAAAACGAACATGAATTATCTATTGCATTTGTTTGTTATAACTTTTAATATTTGCATTTTTATGAAAAGAACATGAATTATCTATTGCATTTGTTTATCTTACTTTTAATATTTGCATTTTTGATGAAAACAACATGAATTATCTATTGCATTTGTCTGTTATAACTATTTATATTTGCATTTCTTATGAAAAGAACATAAATTATCTATTGCCTTTGTTTGTAATAACTTTTAATATTTGCATTTTTTATGAAAAAAACATGAATTATCTACTGCATTTTTTTGTTACAACTTTTAATATTTGCATTTTTTTATGCTAAGACCATGAATTATCTATTGCATTTGTTTGTTACAACTTTTTATATTTGCATTTTTTATGAAAAGAACATAAATTATCTATTGCATTTGTTTGTTATAACTTTTAATATTTGCATTTTTTATGAAAAGAACATAAATTATCTGTTGCATTTGTTTGTAATAACGTTTAATATTTGCATTTTTTATGAAAAAAACATGAATTATCTATTGCATTTGTTTGTGACAACTTTTAATATTTGCATTTATTATGAAAAGAATCTGAATTATGAATTGCCTTTGTTTGTTATAACTTTTAATATTGGCCTTTTTTATGAAAAGAATATGAATTACTATTGCATTTATTTGTTATAACTTATAATATTTGTTTTTTTATGAAAAGAACATAAATTATCTATTGCCTTTTTTTGTTATAACTTTTAATATTTGCATTTTTTAGGAAAAGAAAATGCATTATCTATTGCATTTGTTTGTTATAACTTTTAATATTTGCATTTTTTATGAAAAGAACATTAATTATCTATTGCATTTATTTTTTATAACTTTTAATATTAGCATTTTTTTATTAGTGGAATTCAGATTATCTATTGCATATGTTTGTTATAACTTTTTTATATTTGCATTTTTTATGACAATCAGTTGAATTATCTATTGCATTTGTTTATCTAACTTTTAATATTTGCAATTTTTATGAAAACAACATGAATTATCTATTGCATTTGTGTTTTATAACTTTTACTATTTGCATTTTTTATAAAAAAGAACATGAATGATCTATGGAATTTGTTTGTTATAACTTTTTATATTTGCATTTTTTATGAAAAGAATATGAATTATCTATTGCATTTGTTTGTTATAAATTTTAATATTTGCAATTTTTAATGAACAGAACATGAATTATCTATTGGATTTGTTTGTTATAACTTTTAATATTAGCATTTTTCATAAAAAAGAACATTAATCATCTATTGCATCCGTTTGTTATAACTTTTAATATTTGCATATTTTATGAAAAGAACATGAATTTTCTATTGCATTTGTTTGTTATAACTTTTAATATTTTCATTTTTTATGAAGAGAACATGAATTATCTATTGCATTTGTTTGTTATCAATTTTAATATTTGAATTTTTTATGAAAAGAACATAAAATTATCTATTGCATTTGTTTGTTATAACTTTTAATATTTGCATTTTTTATTAAAAGAACATGAATTATCTATTGACATTGTTTTTATAACTTTTAATATTTGCATTTTTTATCAAAAGAACATGAATTATCTATTGCATTTGTTTGTTATAACTTTTAATATTTGCATTTCTCATAAAAAGAACATGAATTATCTATTGCATTTGTTTGTTATAACTTTTAATATCTGCATTTTGTATGAAAAAAACATGAATTATATATAGCATTTGTTGGTAATTACTTGTTATATTTGCATTTTTATGAATTATCTATGTCAATTTTTTGTTATAACTTTTAATATTTACATTTTTTATGAACAGAACAATTATTTATCTATTGCATCTGTTTGTTATAACTTTGAATATATGCCATTTTTAATGAAAAAAAAACATTACTTATCTATTGCATTTTTTGGTTATAACTTTTAATATTTGCATTTTTTATGAACAGAACATGAATTATCTATACTATATGTTTGTTATAACTTTCAATATTTGTATTTTTTATGAAAAGAACATGACTTATATATAGCATTTGTTTGTTATAAATTTTTATATTTGCATTTTTTATGAAAAGAACATAGATTATCAATGTACATTTTTTTTTATAACTTTTAATATTTACATTTTTTATGAAAAGAACATAAATTATCTATTGCATATGGTTGTTATAACTGTTAATATTTTCAGGTTTTATGAAATATATGAATTATCTATTGCATTTTTTTGTTGTAACTTTTCATATTTGAATTTCTTATGAACAGAACATGAATTATCTATTGCATTTGTTTGTTATAACTTTTTATATATTCATTTTTTATGAAAGGAACATGAATTATCTATTGCATTTGTTTGTTGTAACTTTTCATATTTGAATTTTTTATAGAAAAGAACATTAATTATCTATTGCATTTGTTTGTTATAACTTTGAATATTTGCATTTTTCATGAAAAGAAAATGAATTATCTATTGCATTTGTTTGTTATAACTTTTAATATTTGCATTTTTTATGAAAACAACATGACTTATCTATGTCAATTTTTTGTTATAACTTTTAATATTTACGTTTTCAATAGACAGAACATGAATTATCTATTTCATTTGTTGGTTATAACTTTTAATATTTGCATTATTTATGAAAAGAACAGTAATTAGTAATGTCAATTTTTTGTTATAACTTTTAATATTTGCATTTCTTATGAAAATGACATGAATTATCTATTGCATTTGTTTGTTATAACTTTTAATATCTGCATTTTTTATGAAAAGAACATGAATTATATATTGCATTTTTTTGTTATAACTTTTAATATTTGCTATTTCCATAGAAAAGAACATGAATTATCTATTGCATTTGTTTGTTATAATTTTTTATATGTACATTTTTTATGAAAAGAACATTAATAATCTATGTCAATTTTTTGGTGTAACTTTTAATATTTACATTTTTTATGAACAGAACATGAATTATTTATTGCATATGTGTGTTATAACTTTCAATATTTGCATTTTTTATGAAAAGAACATGAATTATATATTGCATGTGTTTGTTATAACTTTTTATATTTACATTTTTTATAGAAAAGAACATGAATTATTTATTGCATTTGTTTGTTATAACTTTGAATATTTGCATTATTCATGAAAAGAACATGAATTATCTATTAGAGTTGTTTGTTATAACTTTTAATAGTTCCTTTTTTATGAAAAGAACATGCATTATCTATGTTAATTTTTTGTTATAACTTTTAATATTTGCATTTTTTATGAAAAAAACATGAATTATCTATAGCATTTGTTTGTTATAACTTTTAATAGTTCCATTTTTTATGAAAAGAACATGAATTATCTATTGCATCTGTTTTTTATAACTTTTAATATTTGCATTTTTCATAGAAAAGAACATGAATTATCTATTGCATTTTTTGTTATAACTTTTAATATTTGCATTTTTTATTAACAGAACCTGCATTATCTATGTCAATTTTTTGTTATAACTTTTAATATTTACATTTTTATGAACAGAACATTAATTATCTATTGCATATGTTTGTTATAACTTTTAATATTTACATTTTTTATGAACAGAACATGAATTATCTATTGCATATATTTGTTATAACTTTGAATATTTCCATTTTTAATAAAAAAAAACATGAATTATCTATTGCATTTTTTGGTTATAACTTTTAATATTTGCATTTTTTATGAAAACAACATGAATTATCTATTGCATTTGTTTGTTATAACTTTTAATATTTGCATTGTTTATGAAAAGAAAATGAATTATCTATTGCATTTGTTTGTTATAACTTTTAATATTTGCATTGTTTATGAAAAGAAAATGAATTATCTATTGCATTTGTTTGTTATAACTTTTTATATTTGCATTGTTTATGAAAAGAAAATGAATTATCTATTGTATTTGTTTGTTATAACTTTTTATATTTGCATTTTTTATGAAAAGAACATGAATTATCTATTGCATTTGTTTTGTTATAACTTTTAATATTTGCATTTTTTATGAAAAGAACATAGATTATCAATGTCAATTTTCTGTTATAACTTTTAATATTTGCATTTTTCATAGAAAAGAACATGAATTATCTATTGCATTTGTTTGTTTTAACTTTTTATATTTGCATTTTTTATGAAAAGAACATGAATTATCTATGTCAATTTTTTTTTATAACTTTTAATATTTACATTTTTTATGAACAGAAAATGAATTATCTATTGCATTTGTTTGTTATTACTTTTAATATTTGTTTTTTATGAAAAGAACATGAATTATCTATTGCATTTGTTTTTTCTAACTTTTGAATATTTGCATTTTTTATGAAAAGAACATTCATTACCTATGTCAATTTTTTGTTATAACTTTTAATATTTGCATTTTTTATGAAAAGAACATGAATTATCTATTACAGTTGTTTGTTATAACTTTTAATATTTGCATTTTTTATGAAAAGAACATGAATTATCTATGTCTAATTTTTGTTATAACTTTTAATATTTGCATTTTTTATGAAAAGAACATGAATTATCAATTATATCTGTTTGTTATAACTTTTAATATTTGCACTTTTTATGAAAAGAACATGAATTATCTATTGCATTTGTTTGTTATAACTTTTAATATTTGCATTTTGTATGAAAAGAACATGAATTATCTATTACAGTTAAGAATTAGCATAATGCGGGCAGCCCTAGTTTTCTATAATACCAGAGTTTCGAAGTGACAAATACAAAAAACAACGCCCAAGAATGATTATATCATCCCTAAATCGCACAGACAGACATACTCTATCTCTGTTTATTAAAAATAAAAATAAAATATTCGGTTGTATGTACTTAAAAACGCTACCTGGTCTGGAAGTTTGTAGTAATTAGCGGCTTGTGACACGGAAGTGGGTGATAATTTAACGTTTATTTATCTGATGTCCAACCCCAAAGTCTAAAAAAATATTTAAAGATTTTTTATTTATTTTTATCGCCATAATTTCCGATCTATTCATGTCTGAAGGTATATACTATATACTAAATAAGAGAGGTTAAGTTAACGCAGTACCGCTTGATATATCCAAGGTCTGGAATGGAAGTCCTCTTCACGAAAATTCATTCGTACGGTATTACGGAGCGAATATTTTATATAAATAGATCTTGCTTAGCTAAAAGAAATATGGGTCTTTCTAGATGGTCGTACATCTAAACAACATTACATTAATAACTGTAATCTCATTTGTTGATGACACTACGTTTTATTATTAAAATGCGATCAAATCGAGCAAACACATATCCAAGGCAATGACTGAATCCTTAAAAAATGAACTCCAGTCCGTAGTAAAATGGAGCCAAAATTAATAGTTACATTTATTGCTACCAAGACAAAGTTCTTTTTCTTTAACAATTAGCAGAAACCTTTCAAACCACCGATTGCAATTCCTGATAGTACCCTTCCTATCCCGAGAGTCCAATGGTCAAACTCCTCGGCCAAACACTTACGGACAACATGAACTGGAATAAATACATAGAAATTACTGCCAAGTCTGCTGCAAAGAAGGTAACCTCCTCCTACCGGGCTAGAAAACCTTTACCACCTGTCAGTATTCTATATCACTATAAAGTGACCACTCGCCCATGCATGGAGTATTGTTGCCACATTTGAGCTCGTGAACCAACCACTAGTCTCTCCGTCTTGGACAGGTTGCTAAACAGAGTATTTATCCTAATACGTTCTACATGGTATACAAAACCCAAATCTCTGTCCCAACAATGTTTAATCCTCGTACTTGTTTTACAGGTACTTCCACGGAATGTATTCTGACGAACTCACGGCACTTGTACCCCATCAACGTAAATGTCACCAACCAACCTCACAAGCAGCAACACCTCACCCTTTCACTGTACCGGTCCGTAGATACCGGACCATTCGTCTGTGGAATTCCCTCCCTGCTCTCTGTTTCACTTACTGTATCGACATGCATAAATTAAAATGTAGTTTGAAGAAACATATTGCCGTGAAAATTTCCACTTAGGAGAACCCTTATAAATCTGGGCCCCTAATCACAGTAGCCCCTTACGTCTCAGTGGCAGTATGCCTTGTTTTGGGTAAATAAAGTAAAAATAAAAACGTTATCGCCTAAAAAAATAGAATCTCATTTGTTTGTTGTGATCTAGCATCTACCATTTTACTTTAATTGTTTATTCATTGTCTTCTTCGATACATTTATTTAAATTTATTTAAATTTATCTAATTAAAAAAAAAACAAGTTCGAGACGCTATTCAGCATAAATGTGTTAATTTTCGAACGCGCACATGTCAGCTCGAGCGATTGTAATTAAAATATTCGAACATTGACAACTTCAAAATGTAAAAATCAGTTCTGTTTTTAGAAATATTTGGTTCAATTACTAATAGTTTCGGTTTAAGGTAAAAGCGACTAAAACTGCGCTTAAAAATCGACATACCTTAAAAAATAAATGCAAAATAAAATAAATAAAAAGTTTTAATACTTCCGGGCAACGACGGATCGGGACATCTAGTATATATAAAAAATGTCATTAAACGAGTAAACATGATGGCACGTTTACGTAATCATTTTACAAAACAGGTTTTGATGAATAATCATTCGATTATTTCTTTCTTAAATTCTCGTTTTAGTTAAATACATATAAACGTCACCTCTGTGTATACATTTTATAGGAAAGACTTACGAATGAATAACATGTAATATTTCCATATGCGTGCATAAAACAATACAACACTTGGGTACAGAGAGCGTATCTAATCCGTTATAAACGAACATCATCCTCTATGTTATTCATAGATTTAAGAGGGCACGTTTTTATACCTTTCTTAAGTGTATTGATGGTGGTATTAGTCATCTGTCGAATGATGAACGATGACGTAGCCTCCCACAAACAACCGCAGATGACGATGTCTATCGAGAAAAAAATACATCATTGATGGTGACCTCTCCGGTACTTAAACTATCTGCTTCTCGACACGCACCACCGTCCAGAGACGCCGTTCTGAAGCATGCGTCTCGCCACGTCTCACCAGGTCGCAAGAGATCGTTTTCTTTTGAAGCGTGACGGTACCACTTGTTGGTCTCCCGATTTACGTTTTGAGGCATGTCCGTCCGTCCGTCCGTCCGTCCGTCCGTCCGGATTTTCTCCGCAACCATCCATGGAATTTCTCTGAAATTTTGCATGAAGTTGTAACTTTGGTCAGGTTAGAAAGTGACATTCTCCGATTTTTGAAAAGATAATCTGGTTAGCCCCCCAGGGAGTCAAAAGGCCCCAAAATGGCAAAAAAATGACAGTTTTTGCCCAAACACTTTTCATCCATCCATTCAATTTCTCTGAAACTTGGCCAAAATGTGGAGACAATTGTTCCTAATAGAAAATAAGTATCGCTGACCTTGGAAATCCTCTGGTTCGCGCTCCCAGAGGGTCAAAAGCCCCTAAAATGGCAAAAAATGACACTTTTCTCCCATAACGTTTGATCCATCCATTCAATTTTTCTGAAACTTGACCAAAATGTAGAGGCAATTGTTCTGGATATAAAACGAGCATATTTGACTTCAGAAAAATGCTGGTTCTCGCCCCCACAGGGTCAAAGGGGGTAAAAAATGCCCCAAATTGCCCAAATTTATTGCATTTTACACTCGCCACATCGAACACATACAGAGGAGGACCACGCACGCGCGACTTGTTTAGTTTAAGATGATATGATTCCCGTGTCTTTTCCGCTTCACTTTTACTGATTGTTTTCTTCCAGTGGTTAATTTGCCATTAAGGATTCGACGTAGCGATCTATGCTCCGGCATGCGATACACGTATGCAACCTATCTCAGTTGGCGCTTATCCGTTATGCACCTGAGTTGTTTGATATTCTTTCTCCAGCTTATAACCTTATGCTGTACACTTTAAAACCGAACATGCATTGCACACTACAAATGTGAAAGGACTTAATAATGTTTGCGTGTCTTCTCTAAAGAACCCATGCTTCATATTCATAAATAAGCATGAAGATATATGTAGCTTCGTGTACCTTACTTTGTTAGTTTTTAGTTCTTGTCAAACATCCTGCCAGGCTCTTCTTCTTCTTCTTCTTCTTCTTCTTCTTCTTCTTCTTCTTCTTCTTCTTCTCGTGTCCGTATACAAAGCTATTCAGCTCATATAACGCCCAGCCAGTGCTTGGTACATTGCTGTCCCTTTATGTTGTAGAGTGCTAGGTCCTTTGCTGTGCAGGGTCCGCCTAACAGAAGGCACAGAATGAGGTGCTGCATGGACTAGGTTCTGTGCCACAGTCGCATGTGGTCGGGCCACTAAGATAGCCCATTTGCCTAGGGCCTCACTGGAACGGCCGAAACCTGAACGTAGTCGGTTCAGGCACTTCTATTTTGCCAAGTTGGGGTTTGACAGGAGGGATGAGCCTAGTCGATCCGTATGTTGTTCGGCAGCTTTTGCTTTCACATTTTAAGGCGGACTTCAGATGGTGTTGTTTCCAGTACAGTAGTGCTGGCTAGGAAACTTCTCTGTGATGTTGGTCGACTGGAAGCATGTACATGTCCATGTAGGGAGTGCCTCTCATCTGTGGCTTGCCTGCGCCACTTTCTCCTGCTGACTACCGCTCTTCTGATGACTGAAGGGCGATACCTGCCAGGATGTACAGGTCGTTCGTGTTAGTAGGCTTCAGGCACCCAGTGATACATATGTACCTCTATTGAGAGTGGGGGTCAGTTTTTTTAACATGTGTGTATCTTTTTCCACACTGGGCTAGCATATTCTACGGTAGAGAACCTGTGGCACGTAGTGTCTTGGGACATGCACCCCATCTGGTGTTGGTGAATTTGCGAAGGATGTTGTTGCGGGTACTCACCTTGGCCTTTTGGCTAAGATCAAAGTGTAGTATCTGTTCCGATGGATACTGCACCCCATACTGGTATTGTCATGTCCTTCGGGGCTTGACTTACGCCGGTCTATGGGTCTGCCCTGTGCAGTTCTAGGAGGTCCACCCTCCCAGGCTTTGCCTCCTCTCTTTGGGGAGGAGTAAGTTTATTGCTTACTGTCTGAGGCGCCCCTACCGGGGAATGCCGACGGGGCTGCCCAGGCAATTTTTAATGGCCAGAGTGCTCACATCTCGAGCGCTGGCTTTTCAAACCCCACTATCCCGACCCGACTTTGGGTCACATCTTACTTGTGGGAGTAAGATAAAAACTGGCCTTGTGCCTAACTCATGGAGAGGAGTAAATCAATACTCACCTTTGTCTTTGTTATCATGATTTAGGTTTTGAATGAAAAGCATCTGCCGAGTGTGACTCCGAGGTAGACCGAGTGTTCAAAGTGTGACAGTCATGTTCCACACCAAGACACATACAGTTGGCGCTTAGCTTCCTTGTTTCTCAGGTTGAAAGAGAATATTTGTGTTTGTGCTGGTTTGACACGTATATAGTTCTTCTCATAGTATGTTGTTAATCCTGAGAGGGCGTCGTTTAGCAATGGCGACTGTTGTCAATCCGACATGTATTGCGCTTCATTTCTTCGATCACGGTAAGTATGGTTCAAAGGTACTTGAACCGGCGCGCATTTGTTACTCACACTCAGTGTTTTTTTTTTATTATGTTCTAACAAGTAACCGCTTATCAAGGCCCAAAGGCCACTCGAGGATAGCGGTTAATACGATTGTCAGCAGGATTGGTAACGATGGTTGGTGCCGGGAAGATTTTGATAAATTTAAGAACTTGTTAACAGTTTGTTCATTGTGAATACAGTTTTCTCATAGAAATTTCTTTTTAGCTTTAAGTATGCAGAGGGAGAAAGGAAAATTATTTTCAGTGGTTGTAGCTAGACGAGTTCTTATTGTGAAAGTTTTACCATGCATTAGAGCTCTGTCGATCACCTACCATAAACATAACAATGGAGTATTGATTTACTTCTCTCCAGGAGTTAGGCACAAGGCCAGTTTTTATCTTATTCCCACAAGTAAGATGTGACCCAAGGTCGGGTCGGGAAAGTGGGGTTTAAAAATTGCCTGGGCAGCCCCGTCGGCATTCCCCGGTAGGGGCGCCTCAGGCAGTAAGCAATAAACTTACTCCTCCCCAAAGAGGGGAGGCAAAGCCTGGGAGGGTGGACCTCCTAGAACTGCACAGGACATACCCATAGACCGGCGTAAATCAAGCCCCGAAGGCCAAGACAATACCAGTTTATGGGGTGTAGTATCCATCGGAACAGATACTACACATTGATCTTAGCCAAAAGGCCAAACATAACAATGGAGTAGAGCAAACTTTATTCCGTAAAAGAGGCTGTAGAGAAAAGATGAGGCCCCCTCCACTAGATTTCGAAGACAGTTTTGTACTCTGCCAGGGCAGCAAAGCATGTTTTAGACGGTGCCTCCCCAGACCTGGCAACATTACTCCATCTTTTGACGTATTTTACTTTTATACATGTAGAGGATTGCGTCAGGAATTAAATATTTTCTGGGATGCTAGAATGATCCAACCATTTTTCCAGCGACCTTACCAACAGATTTGATGAAAGACTTACATTCATGGGATGGAGGTCAGTCCTTGAAGCTTATGAAAACAGGGGGCTTCCTCAAAGAGAGCGCTATTCATTTCAATTGAGGCAAAGTAAGGATCCAAGCGTTGGTGGTTAAAAGAGAGAAGCTTGGTTTTAGACATATTAAAAGTACCCAGCCACTTTTACATGTATTAAAAGTAAGTAGCCACTTCTTCCCTACTGCACTACGTGCTTTGCGTCATGATTGCATTAACGTTGAATGTTAGCGAACCGATACGACTTGAACCCTGTCCCTTTATTCCTTTATATATACGCTTTCCTTTTATTCCCTTATATGTAATGAGCGTATAGAAATGTAAAGAGACGTACGAAATATGCATATTTACATGACCGGTTATCTTAGGGTTGCCCATATTTCTTCAGGTAGCATTAGGTAAATTATATTGACATGCAATTTATCAGTAATTAGAAATGGCAAAATATGGAATAGTTTTATACCATACGAGTCTGGTCCGATGCTTTGCTTTTCTTAGAGGAAATCACGTTACCCCTGTGACTTGATTTCAGATTAATCAATAAAAAGGCATTTTATTTGTTTACTAGCGGCCCCGTGTAACCACGTTACACAGGATAGTGAGTAAACAAAGAAACTCCTGTCATCAACCTTGAACTATTGAATTATTTGTTGTTTGACTGAAACAAATGTATTTTTCTTTGACACGATGCAAAAATGTGTACGCAACTTCTGGATACAAAAATGTACTTGTCAATGAAATATCACTTTATTATATATATATATATATATATATATATATATATATATATATATATATAGAGAGAGAGAGAGAGAGAGATGTATATATATATATATATACTAGCAGGACCTGTTCCCCGTCGCTGCCCGGGGAAATATTAAATACTTATTTTGATTAAAAAGAACATCAATAGTAGAGTATTAAAAAGAAAAACATCCAGAAAAAAGCTAATTCCAGAAGCAGCCGGGTTGTATTATATTTTGAGGGAAAAAGGAAAAATGTCCCCTCCTTTACTACGATAGAGGTGATAGTACAATAGTGTTTATAAACATCTTTTCTACTATTCTCATTGAGAAAATAAAACAAAAGTTTATTAACACTGATTTGTCCAACTTACGGAAAAATATTGATATTTTGGTATAATTGTAGATTAATATCCTTCACACTCTACCCCCTTGCCCTTCAAAGATAGATTATTTTTAGGCGATTACGTGAGAACACGAAGAAAAACTTGGTGTAAAGAAAAAAGAACGATTATTTTACAATGTAAAGAAGGAATCAGTTTCGTATTTAAATTCTATGTAAAACTATCCTCCATTTCCGGGCCAGTCTAACGTTTTATTTTCTATGGGAGCTTAATCTGCTGTGTTTATTATTGTTCTGGTATAAATATGGTATGAATATGTTAATTAATGTTTAACTAAAATGAGAACCAATAATGATCCATAAATAATGGCTTGCTAAATGTGATAACGCAAATAGGTCACAGATACGACTATGAGGAAAATGCAATGTTCTAGTTTTGTGAGGACGTAAACGTAATCGTCTTCAGTCAATTGTAGGAAAAATGAAGTAGTGCTGGAATCTTTTCAAATAGGTAAATCTGTGTTGAGTTATTTTCCTATTGAGACTGTAGATGCAGTGGAAAATAGAGATTACTATAATATATATATATATATATAAGTTATGAGGTTTAAAAAGACTAAATATACATTCGGATTGTACACATTATAAGTTATTTCGACCTTAACTAGTTCTCCTCGGATGTGTTTCCAACCACAATTCAAACCCGAATGTATATTTAGTCTTTTTAAACCTCATAACTTATTCATGCTCTGTTTGAACGGACATAGAGCTCTCTGATTCGAAATCCTATCGAAAATAATCGAGCCTGAAAACTATATATATATATATATATATATATATATATATATATATAGAGAGAGAGAGAGAGAGAGAGAGAGAGAGAGACAATAAAGTAAAGTCGATTTTTCCCATGTATCTTCAGACATTATAGCTCTGTAAACACAAGAGATATATAGAATTCCGATATAGTCACGCTTCATTCAAAGTATTTGTGCGTGATTCTGAAAAATATGCGTGCATTTCATTCGGTTTTAGTCATTTCTACATTTTTCCGACTTGGCTGATGCTTCTAAAATAGTCATACATACAGGGAGTTGGATTAATTTTAACTCACACGCTTACATCTACTTCCACTGCCACTACCTGTCTTCGGAGATCATTCTTCATAGGATTTTCTTGCCGTCATGATTTCGTTTTTTTCAGTTATTGCTACTATCTTTTACGTATTATACTTTTACTAACTAAGCACGGATCGTTCTTGAACCTTTTGCTTTTGCGTGTTTTGATTGGTTGATTTCAGAGACTTATTTAAGCTAAACCGATTACGACACCTATCTAATCTTCCATCACTGGTCAATTTCATTATTCTCACTGTTGACTGCTTTATTTGACTTTCGATGCACTTTCTCATTGCATTTCACATTTTATTCCTCATGCACTTTATTTGACAATACCAATACCTTTCTTCTCCGTGTTTTCCGGGTTGTTTTAACTTACTTATCTTGTTCTATAGTTATTAGAATTTCAAATAATGATGAACATTAAAACGTTCGTATTATTTCGTAACAAGAGCATCTTCGCAGTAACCTACATGCGGATTTTGTTTTAATTTTGTGGTTACATGAACACACACGGGAAGAAATGCACGATTCTATAGTAATTTTAAAAGTAATAGCCGTAAAAATATTATCGTTTAATTAGAAAAGTAAAGGAATATTTTGTGAAAAAATTGTTCTTGGATGGGTTAATAAATAAGATATAAATTAGATATAAATTAGATTGATATGAAAAATAAAAGACAAAACAAAATGAAACCAAAACGTTGACGAATCACTGTTGGATGTTGTGTTAGTCACTTCTACTCATACGCTGAAATTAGTAATCAAAGAGAAAATGGCTGACCAGATAAAATATAAAACTCGCTAGATTCGAACGAAACTATTTTTGCTGAAAGAACTGACCAATAGCTGGACTAAATCACATACAAAGCAGTCCAAGAAATAGTGGACCTCTCACTTTACTTCATATACACGATACAACTGTGCTGTGTATGTTTTAATTTTAATAACAACCTGGGTATTTAACTTACTTAGTTCCGACTAAACCCCATTGTAACATTGTATTAATCTACTCAACATTCACTATTGGAGGTAATCGGTGCTAAAATCACATTAAACTCAAGCGTGTGACTCAGTACCGATATACATAGCGGCAAAATCGATGGCAGACTACCGTCTTGCCACGAAAGTGGTTCACACCATTATTTCTACTGGACACTTTTATTTTTTATATATACTGATGTGTCATCACTTATCAAGGTCCAAATCCTACTCGAGGATAAGGATTAATGAGATTACTAATTGGAAGTAGAACAATACTATAGGAGGATTAGCAAACAATGGGTGTAAAAAGCGCAAGGTTTGATTGAGGATGACTCAAAATATATTTGTTGTCATTTCAAGACGACTATGTTGTAGTCAGCAGGAAAGAACTCTCGTGGCATTGTGTTCCATAGATAGACAGTTGTGGGAAGAAGCTTAGTTTGTTAGATGATAGAAAGACGTATGTCAAAAACTATGATATCAGCTAGTATGGATTTAGTATCTAGGTGGATCAGTGATAGTTAACTTAAATAGAAAATCTGAAAAACAGATCCGCTCTTCGGACTAAGATTCAGATATAGAGTTCAATAAAAGGTCGGACATAAATTTCGCTTTGTTCTAAGTAAACTTGAAAAGAAAAGAAAGATTCTTTTTCAATCGTGGTAGAAGGACGAGCACTTGTTGTGAAGGTTTTACATGGATAACCATCGATTATAGCTCAATAGGAGAGCGACAATGAAAATCCTCATAGAGTAGAGCAAGACTAGCAATGCCTCTTCTGTGAGAGAGAGGCTGTAGATAGGAAAATAAATTATGGTACTTCTGCAGTTTACGGACAGTGCTGAAATAATAAAGTTATTATTCTTACATGGGGAAGGAGGCTTTGTTAACTATTCTGTACTTTTACCTATCAATTTAATAAACAAAAGATACCGTAAAAATTGAATTTAACTTGAAAAGCCTATCTAAAAATAGCACGGTCCGTAAACTACAGAAGTACCATAAAATATTACCCACTATATTGCAAAGTCTGTTTTACACTGTGTCTCAACAAAGCAAAAGTCTCTCAGATGAGCCTTCCTATGAGAACCACCGATCATAGAAGCTTCCGGCTTGAAAAGGAGCTTTATTTCTTTTTTAAAGAATTGAAGCGTTACCTTGCTGTGCTATAAGTTCCTTTCCCAATTACCGTACAACTCTCGTTTCTTCCATAAAGATTACTAGTTTGAAAGTTACACATAAGTGACACGACATGATTCGAACGCGGTTTTTTCTATTTCACAGCACGCATTATGTCGCACAGAATTTCTCGACGAACACAAGAGCATACACAAAAGAAAAATGGAGGAAAAGCGAATGTTTCCAGCCATGGAAATAAAGTGCTGATAAATACGTTCAACACCCACCCGTCCCGTGCAACAGTTTATCGCCCCGACAGGTCGTCGATTAAATTGTTAAGCTTCGATGTTTCGTCGCTTGGCGGCCGAATGCATCCGCGATAGTTCTGATTGAAATATTGAGTTACCTTCTGTTAATCGCAAGAAAGCGATTCAGTGGCTTCTCTTGACATAAGCGGAATGCCAACGAATATAGAAACGATTCTGTGCAGGTAATGTCGATCCAATCAAATGAGCTTTTCCTGGGCTTGGTCTTATACAATTAATCTAATCGGTTCGTATTAAAGGTTAGTGAAATCATTAAATCAGTACCATTTATATATAAACAAGCAGGGCTACCTGGCGTTGCCCGGGACGATGAAAAAAAACAAAGTAGTAGAAATTAAAGAGTGTGTGTAACGTCTTTATATAAACACTTCAATCTCTCTTCTTTCTCTTGTCGTCTCTCTTTCCCCGGTCCTCATTATTACCCTCCCTCCTTCAACCCTCTATTTTACTTTTTCCCCATATGATTCTTATCGTTTTAAATGTGTTAAAAACTAATAATAATTTAATTCACGTAAATTCTCTTTACTAAATATGTATTTTATGTAACTGTGGATTTTCTCAAAGAAATATGTCATGTAAACAAACACACATTTAGGATGGAAGTTATTAATTATTCTTACATTGTATTTTTGATGCCGACATAAAATTATATTTTATTTTTTAAAGACTTTAAAATCGAACTTAAATGCAATGACTTAATCGCTGGCGGCCATGTTGTAATTTCCTATAATTTTCTTTCGTAAAATAGTAGCAATAATTTGATTAGCGAAAACAATACCAAAAAATTAAAAATTTAGAGGCGCGTCCCTGGCGCTAAGAAACGTTAAATAAAACACTGTTCTTATATGAGATATTATAAAATGTACATGTACATGCATTTGTGTACGTACAGAGTGGCGGCTAGTGGCGAACCTTCAATAGTTTCTTACCCCCTTCATGTAAATAGAATTGACGCTAAGAAACGTTAAATAAAATTAAAAGTTATCTGAAAGTATTACGTGATGAAATTACAATATGACTCAGCAATTTCAAATTACTATAAAATATGATGAAAAATAACTGAAAAGACCCCCCTTGATGTAATATGCCCCATGGACCCTTAACAGGTAGGTTTATAGATTCGGGAATACTCTCATCATCTTACTCTGTGAATTTTACATAAGAATACACTTTTATATGTAATGTATATTCACTAACCTTGTTTTTAAAAACCTAAAGTGTGTTTTTAAACGTGAGTTATCGTTCTTCCTTAGCTATCCTCTAACAAATAAATTTCATTAAACACCATGAATTATTTTATGAACTTGAGGTATTACGTAATCAAATTACAATATGACTCAGCAATTTCAAATTACTATAAAATATAATGAAAAATAACTGAATATCCCCCCCCCCCGATGGAATATGCGCAGTAGACCACTAAGGGTGGGTTTATAGATTCGGGAATACTCTCATCATCTTACTCTGTGAATTGTACATAAGAATACACTTTTATATGTTATGTATATTCTCTAACCTTGTTTTAAATACCAAAATTGTGTTTTTAAACGTGAGTTATCGTTTTTCCTTAGTTTTCCTCTAACAAATAAATTTCATTAAAAACCATACATTATTTTATGAACTTGAGGTATTACGTAATCAAATTACAATATGATTCAGTAATTTCAAATTAATATAATATATAATGAAAAATAACTGAAAAGCCCCCCCCCCCCCGATGAAATATTCCCCATGGACCCCTTAGGGGTTGGTTTATAGATTGGGGAATACTCTCATGATCTTACTTTGTGAATTTTACATAATAATACCCTTTTATATGTTATGTATATTCTCTAACCTTGTTTTAAATACCAAAATTGTGTTTTTAAACGTGAGTTATCGTTTTTCCTTAGCTACTCTCTAGCAAATACATTTCATTAAAAACCATTAATTGTTTTATGAACTTGAGGTATTACGTAATTAAATTACAATATGACTCAGCAATTTCAAATTACTATAAAATATAAAGAAAAATAACTGAAAAACCCTCCTCCCCCCTGATTAAATATGTATCATGGACCCCTAAGGAGTGGGTTTATAGATTCAGGGATACTCTCATCATCTTACTCTGTGAATTTTACATGAGAATACACTTTTATATGTTATGTATATTCTCTAACCTTGTTTTAAAAACCTAAAGTGTGTTTTTAAACGTGAGTTATCGTTCTTCCTTAGCTATCCTCTAACAAATAAATGTCATTAAAAATCATAAACTGTTTTATAAACTTGAAGTATTACGTAATTAAATTACAATATGACTTAGTAATTTCAAATTATTATTAAATATAATGAAAAATAACTGAAAAGGCCCCCCCCCCCCCGTAGATCTATCTAGGATATTGGGCACTTTTCTCCCGGACAACGCCGAGTTCTTAGAAAATCAAGGAGGCCTTCAGAGCACTACTAAAATCACTCTCACCGATCCCCCTCCTTTTCATCTGCATAATAGTCCGAAGGGAAACGTAGATGGCGTTAAAATATTAGACAAATTTATCACTACACACTACAGTAGCTCTATCTAGGATATTGAGCACTTTTCTCCCGGACAACGCCGAGTACTTAGAAAATCAAGGAGGCCTTCAGAGCACTACTATAATCACTCTTACTAATTTCCCCTCATTTATTTTTTCCAAAATGATCACCCATTTAGTAATGGCCGAGATATGTATTGCTTAACATAGGTGGAGAGATTGACTGACGTAGCTGGACAGACAGATAGACGGACGGCGAACGTAGGTCGTCATATAAACGGACGTAAGTTGACGGTTTCTCAAATTAGAAAAAATGGCGTATGAAAGATACGTTGAGTTAGAGAAAAGCGGCATAGGTGAGCCTAAACCTCTTTGTTGATCATCAAACCTCTTGTAAGAATTTGTTAAATAGTATTATACAATGTTTGTTCAAAGAAAATCATACTTATTATTACTTGTGAATTAATTAAAGTTATTTGAACACTGTAGTGGATCGCCCGCTGTAGTTGGGTATGTCTTATATGAATACTCCATTAAATTTGAACGGCCTTTTGGCTAAGATCAAAGTGTAGCATCTGTTCTCGCATTTATGTGGCCTTTTGGCCAAGATCAAAGTGTAGTATCTGTTCTCGCATTTATGTGGCCTTTTGACCAAGATCAAAGTGTAGTATCTCTTCTCGTATTTGTTCCTTGGTCAAAAAGTTTCTCAGTTACTGATTTCTCGCCCTACTCTCTTGGGTGGGGGATGCAGTAACAACTCTCCAAAACTGTTTGTATTGTCAGCGGCACTCTGATCGCCTGACCAACTTTTTCTATATTCCTTCTCCTGCCTCGGTAGTTGAGATGAAACCCTCGCTGTCTCTCTTCCATTAACGCTCTTCCCCTCCCTCTCTCAGTTCTTTGCCCCCTCTTTGCATGTTTTGGCGCCCTGAGAGCGCGCCATAACAGGCTGTTCTGACCGAAGCCGTCTCCACGCCAGTTGTTTTCCTGAACTGTTTGTGTTTCAACGCTATTTGGAAGGCAACTGGCTAAGAGACCCGGGAAAAACACTAATAAAAATGCAAGAGAGAACCCAAACCACGACCACGACCACCACTAACTATGACACTGAGGGGGCACATGAGCCCCTCAACCCGGACCCCATTCAAACTTTGACTCCCCCAGAGGACGACTCCTCAAATGAGGGAGCAAAAACAATGTGGAGGGGCTGCTCTCCCAGAGGACGACTCCTGAAATGGGGGAGCAAAGCCCCAAAACAGGGCGTACCGCACGAACTTCATCGTGCCAGGGGCGGCTTCCCCTAAAAAGGATTCCCTTTGCGGGAATGCAAACCAAAAACGGATTGCTCCCCCAGAAGGTGACTCCCCAAATGAGGGAGCATAACAACGAAAAGGGTCGGTTTCACACAATGTGGTGGTGCCCTCTACATTGGAGGTAAGCATGGCTACCCCAGTGAGTGGCTCCACTACAAGAAGTCTGGTTTCCCCCAGCGAGGGAGCAGAAAAGGGAAAAATGCCAGTTTCATTCAATGCAGCGATTCCCTCCACTACCAACACCCTCCGGACTCCCCAGAAGAGGGGCTCCGCTTCCAAGAGCCAAGTCGTCTCTGGTTCTACCATCAGGTATCAGGGGGAGGCCAAAACAGCACCACCGACGGAGTCTGCTTGGGGGAAGAAGAACCCAGAGAAAAGGTTGTCCCCACAGGATTACAAAGAATTGTATTTAAAAAAATATAAACAGTACATTGATGGGAGTATACTGCAGCCTGTGCCTGGTACCTGGGAGGCGATTGAGGACAGGGCTTTGTCCCTCATACGCTCGGACTTGAAGGAAAATCGCCTCCTGTGACTCAAAAAGGAGAGCTCCTTAAGAAGCTGAACATTCCGGCAACTTATATCTGCCAGAGGAGCTATTCCATGTGGGACATCCTGCTCCCCTCTCGGGAAGAAGGAGAACGTCTCTCCATGAAAGAGATGAGGAGCGGGAGTATAAAATTACAGCCCGAATACCGGGACAGAAGGAGAACCTGGGTCCGCATTTATAATGCCCCACCTGAGCTGTGTGCGGATTACCTAGACGCATACTTCAGCTAGTTTGGAGATGTGGAACAAGTGGACACCGTAATGTCCAGGAGCGGACTACACATGGCCGACTATACGATCGCCATCAAGCCGATGCAGGCAGACTTCCTTGCAATTCCGCCGGTGCTGACGCATAAAGGCTGAATCATGCCGATCGTGGTAGAAGGCCGTCGCCCGCACTGCTGGTTTTGTCAGCAAATAGGCCACATGGCAAAGAACTGCCCCCAAAAGCAGTTCGCAGCCAAATAACGCCACCGGCTGCTCCTGTGCCGGTTCTGAAGACAGCTGCAACCACTCTTCCAATTCCTGCTACAGCACCAGCCCCAAGATCAGAAAAGCCCTTGGGGAGAGCAGAAGAGAAATGGAGCACAATGGTGAGGAAAATGAGGAAGAATGCAACCGCTTCCGCCGTGATCTCATCACTCGTCCAACCGCAGGAACAGCAGCTAAAGGAACAGCATCAGCAGCAACAGCAGCAGCAGCAGCAGCAGAATAAACAGATTGCCCCCAGGCCGCAAAACCGGCAGGAGGTAAAAAGAAAACAAAAAAATCCTCTGACGAAGAGCAAAAAGTCGGCGAGGAGGAGATGCCAAAATATTCGCTCCTCCCCGGTTCAGAAAAAGGGAAGAAAAGATTGCCTAATCCCCCATGGAGCAGACACCATCCCCCGACACCTCCAAAACCTACATCCACACAACCAACTCCTATCCCCAGTACAACAATTTCGAAGAAAAAACCTATCCCCACTCTGCAAGCACCGGCCCCCACACCAACACCTTCAACATCCCCCACACCAACACAAGCAATAACACCAGCCCCCACACTCCATTTATCAAAACAGACACTTGCACACAAACCACCCAGCTCCGAATCCTCTCAGCTAAAACTAGTCGAACCAGGGAGGAAAAGGAACCAATCTTCCTCACCAACTCGAAGGAAAATCAAAGAAAGACCCCTCCCCTTTAAATTGGGGAGGGAGTTGTGTAAAATTGACCCTCTATCTTTCGGCACGGACGTATCCTTCCGGCAGAAGAGGAATTTAAAACCTCTGTTGGACTTAAGCCAGATAGGGGGTAAAGACATAGAAGACCCCACCAATTTCCCGGAGGCCCCCTTCTTAACAACTTTTGTAAGGCTTCCAGCCGGTTGTAAAAACTCTGTCTGGAAAATGCTGGAGGCCACGGAGGGAGCCATACCGCGAATAAAACTCACAAAGGACAAAGACCCTTCCCTGGACGAACTTTTACCAGAATGCAAGGGAAGTGTCCCAATGTTGGTTCATCCTTCTCTCTATAGGGCATTAAAACATACCTTTCCCCTGGACGTCGGCGGCATTGCGCGCAGCGGCCAGGACACCAAAGAATTGGCCACATTGAGCATGCCGCATAGCGTCGGCTTCCTTTTGCCGGCAGACTTTGGAACCGGGTGCGACACTGCTTAAAGTAAGTTCAGGACTCTGCGCTTGGCTAGTTTGAATGCAATGGGGCTTGAGGTCTTCAAACCGGGCGGTTCGCGTCCGGAGGGATTTCTTGTCCCTGAGAGTGGATGTAGCTGCGATCCAAGAGACGTACTTTTTTTCATCCGGCGATTGTCAGGTGCTGACAAGAGACTACGACGTCTTCTCAGCATATGGGAGTCCCCGGGGGAAGGGTGTCTCCTTGCTTGTGAAACGCACCCTGTCCGCGACGGTGGATGTTGTTCATAGAGATTTGGGGAAGACGGCTGGTAGTGGCCGATATTGTCGTGAAGGAATTTGTGTTCCGGGTCATTGCGGTTCATGCACCCAGTACCGCTCGAGAGAGGGTCTCTTTTTTTTCGGGATCTGGACGTGTTCGTCGCTTGTCCGAAACGTGTAGTTATAATGGGAGATTGGAATTCCATCCTTGATCCCAAAATAGACAAGGTCGGGAGGGAAGCTAGAGGGACGGAGAGATGTGAGACCAGCCTGGTTGACCTGATGGAAAGATGCGATCTGGTCAACAGGTTTCGTGTCGATCATCCGAGGCGGGAGAATTGGACATGGACAAATAGTGTGCTTTCCTACCCGAATACTTATTTGGATATGATGTTAGTTAGAAGAGGCGATGTAGACTTTATATAGTGTCCTACGTTCAAATGGTTAGGTCAATCGGACAATAAACTAGTTATGGCCCAGTTTAAGTTAGGAAACAGACCTAAACTAACCGGGTACTGAAAGTTGAATACTTCCTTGCTGGAGATACGAGACTTCCGGGAAAAGCTAATGCAGCTTATTCAGATGTCTTTAGTGAGGGCGGTTACTGGGAGTAAGTGGTGGGTTAGCTTAAAAACTAAGATCAGAAGCTTTTCCGTCAAATACGCCCAGCGTCTCGCTTTAGATAAGGCCAAGACGGAAAAGCACTTAGAATAGAAACTTACCCGGGTGGTGGCTGAGGGGGATACTGTAAGCATAGAACTAACTAAGCAGGACCTACGACGCGAGGCTAGCGAGCGTTATGAAGGCCAAGTAATAAGGGCTTGGCTAAGGAAAGTTTCCAATGAAGCCGTGAACTGTGACGCAGATGAGCGTAGGGAAGTTTCAAGGCGTGGCTCGGATAAATACATTGGAAAAGTCAAGCACCCAGATGGACGTTCCTTGGAGTCGACTCGGGAGATCTGCGAGAGATTTCGAGAGCATTTCGAGGAACGCTACACTCAACTGCCCAACCTCCCGGTCCAGGAGTTTGACTCTCCCCGCTTCGATGCGGCGAGAGCAGCTAGTTGTGAAGGCACGGTTACGGTGCGTGAGGTCTTAGCTGCGTTGAAGCAAGTCGGCTGTGATAAATCGCCGGGACTTGGTGGTCTGCACAACGAGATGTATTTGAGGTTGTCGCACATGTTTGTGCCGATTCTGACGGATGTGTTCAACCACTGGTTTGACCAGGGTTCTATCCCAGGTCAAGTCACCAAGAGAGTGATCACATTGCTCAAGAAGCGGGACAGGCATGGCGGGGAGGAACTAGACGATTACAGGCCCATTACTCTAAACACAGAGTTAAAGATTTTGGCCAAGATCTTATCGAACCGGTTGCAGGGTGTCATCGAAGAATTGATGTACGAGTGTGTGTGTACAGGATCCGCTATAAGAAATATCATTTTATTCTAATATAATAAAACTAACATGGAAGTAATATGTAACTGTAATAAACTAACTAACTAAACTAGAAATATGTAACTGTAATAAACTAACTAACTAAACTAGAAATATGTAACTGTAATAAACTAACTTACTAAACTAGAAATATGTAACTGTAATAAACTAACTAACTAAACTAGAAATATGTAACTGTAATAAACTAACTAACAAAACTAGAAATATGTAACTCTAATAAACTAACTAACTAAACTAGAAATATGTAACTGTAATAAACTAACTAACTAAACTAGAAATATGTAACTCTAATAAACTAACTAACTAAACTAGAAATATGTAACTGTAATAAACTAACTAACTAAACTAGAAATATGTAACTCTAATAAACTAACTAACTAAACTAGAAATATGTAACTGTAATAAACTAACTAACTAAACTAGAAATATGTAACTCTAATAAACTGACTAACTAAACTAGAAATATGTAACTGTAATAAACTAACTAACTAAACTAGTAATATGAAACTCTAATAAACTAACTAACTAAACTAGAAATATGTAACTGTAATAAACTAACTAACTAAACTAGAAATATGTAACTCTAATAAACTAACTAACTAAACTAGAAATATGTAACTGTAATAAACTAACTAACTAAACTAGAAATATGTAACTGTAATAAACTAACTAACTAAACTAGAAATATGTAACTGTAATAAACTAACTAACTAAACTAGAAATATGTAACTGTAATAAACTAACTAACTAAACTAGAAATATGTAACTGTAATAAACTAACTAACTAAACTAGAAATATGTAACTGTAATAAACTGACTAACTAAACTAGAAATATGTAACTCTAATAAACTAACTAACTAAACTAGAAATATGTAACTGTAATAAACTGACTAACTAAACTAGAAATATGTAACTCTAATAAACTAACTAACTAAACTAGAAATATGTAACTCTAATAAACTAACTAACTAAACTAGAAATATGTAACTCTAATAAACTAACTAACTAAACTAGAAATATGTAACTGTAATAAACTAACTAACTAAACTAGAAATATGTAACTGTAATAAACTGACTAACTAAACTAGAAATATGTAACTGTAATAAACTAACTAAACTAGAAATATGTAACTCTAAGAAACTAACTAACTAAACTAGAAATATGTAACTGTAATAAACTAACTAACAAAACTAGAAATATGTAACTGTAATAAACGAACTAACTAAACTAGAAATATGTAACTGTAATAAACTAACTAACTAAACTAGAAATATGTGACTCTAATAAACTAACTAACTAAACTAGAAATATGTAACTGTAATAAACTAACTAACTAAACTAGAAATATGTGACTCTAATAAACTAACTAACTAAACTAGAAATATGTGACTGTAATAAACTAACTAACTAAACTAGAAATATGTAACTGTAATAAACTAACTAACTAAACTAGAAATATGTGACTCTAATAAACTAACTAACTAAACTAGAAATATGTAACTGTAATAAACTAACTAACTAAACTAGAAATATGTGACTCTAATAAACTGACTAACTAAACTAGAAATATGTGACTCTAATAAACTAACTAAACTAGAAATATGTAACTGTAATAAACTAACTAACTAAACTAGAAATATGTAACTGTAATAAACTAACTAACTAAACTAGAAATATGTAACTGTAATAAACTAACTAACTTAACTAGAAATATGTAACTGTAATAAACTAACTAACTAAACTAGAAATATGTAACTGTAATAAACTAACTAACTAAACTAGAAATATGTGACTCTAATAAACTGACTAACTAAACTAGAAATATGTGACTCTAATAAACAAACTAAACTAGAAATATGTAACTGTAATAAACTAACTAACTAAACTAGAAATATGTAACTGTAATAAACTAACTAACTAAACTAGAAATATGTAACTGTAATAAACTAACTAACTAAACTAGAAATATGTAACTGTAATAAACTAACTAACTAAACTAGAAATATGTGACTCTAATAAACTAACTAACTAAACTAGAAATATGTGACTGTAATAAACTAACTAACTAAACTAGAAATATGTAACTGTAATAAACTAACTAACTAAACTAGAAATATGTGACTCTAATAAACTAACAAACTAAACTAGAAATATGTAACTGTAATAAACTAACTAACTAAACTAGAAATATGTAACTGTAATAAACTAACTAACTAAACTAGAAATATGTGACTGTAATAAACTAACTAACTAAACTAGAAATATGTAACTCTAATAAACTAACTAACTAAACTAGAAATATGTAACTCTAATAAACTAACTAAACTAGAAATATGTAACTGTAATAAACTAACTAACTAAACTAGAAATATGTAACTCTAATAAACTAACTAACTAAACTAGAAATATGTGACCGTAATAAACTAACTAACTAAACTAGAAATATGTAACTGTAATAAACTGACTAACTAAACTAGAAATATGTAACTGTAATAAACTGACTAACTAAACTAGAAATATGTAACTGTAATAAACTAACTAACTAAACTAGAAATATGTAACTGTAATAAACTAACTAACTAAACTAGAAATATGTAACTGTAATAAACTAACTAACTAAACTAGAAATATGTAACTGTAATAAACTAACTAACTAAACTAGAAATATGTAACTGTAATAAACTAACTAACTAAACTAGAAATATGTGACTCTAATAAACTAACTAACTAAACTAGAAATATGTGACTGTAATAAACTAACTAACTAAACTAGAAATATGTAACTGTAATAAACTAACTAACTAAACTAGAAATATGTGACTCTAATTAACTAACAAACTAAACTAGAAATATGTAACTGTAATAAACTAACTAACTAAACTAGAAATATGTAACTGTAATAAACTAACTAACTAAACTAGAAATATGTGACTGTAATAAACTAACTAACTAAACTAGAAATATGTAACTCTAATAAACTAACTAACTAAACTAGAAATATGTAACTCTAATAAACTAACTAAACTAGAAATATGTAACTGTAATAAACTAACTAACTAAACTAGAAATATGTAACTCTAATAAACTAACTAACTAAACTAGAAATATGTGACCGTAATAAACTAACTAACTAAACTAGAAATATGTAACTGTAATAAACTGACTAACTAAACTAGAAATATGTAACTGTAATAAACTGACTAACTAAACTAGAAATATGTAACTGTAATAAACTAACTAACTAAACTAGAAATATGTAACTGTAATAAACTAACTAACTAAACTAGAAATATGTAACTCTAATAAACTAACTAAACTAGAAATATGTTACTGTAATAAACTAACTAACTAAACTAGAAATATGTAACTCTAATAAACTAACTAACTAAACTAGAAATATGTGACCGTAATAAACTAACTAACTAAACTAGAAATATGTAACTGTAATAAACTGACTAACTAAACTAGAAATATGTAACTCTAATAAACTAACTAACTAAACTAGAAATATGTAACTGTAATAAACTGACTAACTAAACTAGAAATATGTAACTCTAATAAACTAACTAACTAAACTAGAAATATGTAACTCTAATAAACTAACTAACTAAACTAGAAATATGTAACTCTAATAAACTAACTAACTAAACTAGAAATATGTAACTGTAATAAACTAACTAACTAAACTAGAAATATGTAACTGTAATAAACTGACTAACTAAACTAGAAATATGTAACTGTAATAAACTAACTAAACTAGAAATATGTAACTCTAAGAAACTAACTAACTAAACTAGAAATATGTAACTGTAATAAACTAACTAACAAAACTAGAAATATGTAACTGTAATAAACGAACTAACTAAACTAGAAATATGTAACTGTAATAAACTAACTAACTAAACTAGAAATATGTGACTCTAATAAACTAACTAACTAAACTAGAAATATGTAACTGTAATAAACTAACTAACTAAACTAGAAATATGTGACTCTAATAAACTTACTAACTAAACTAGAAATATGTGACTGTAATAAACTAACTAACTAAACTAGAAATATGTAACTGTAATAAACTAACTAACTAAACTAGAAATATGTGACTCTAATAAACTAACTAACTAAACTAGAAATATGTAACTGTAATAAACTAACTAACTAAACTAGAAATATGTGACTCTAATAAACTGACTAACTAAACTAGAAATATGTGACTCTAATAAACTAACTAAACTAGAAATATGTAACTGTAATAAACTAACTAACTAAACTAGAAATATGTAACTGTAATAAACTAACTAACTAAACTAGAAATATGTAACTGTAATAAACTAACTAACTTAACTAGAAATATGTAACTGTAATAAACTAACTAACTAAACTAGAAATATGTAACTGTAATAAACTAACTAACTAAACTAGAAATATGTGACTCTAATAAACTGACTAACTAAACTAGAAATATGTGACTCTAATAAACTAACTAAACTAGAAATATGTAACTGTAATAAACTAACTAACTAAACTAGAAATATGTAACTGTAATAAACTAACTAACTAAACTAGAAATATGTAACTGTAATAAACTAACTAACTAAACTAGAAATATGTAACTGTAATAAACTAACTAACTAAACTAGAAATATGTGACTCTAATAAACTAACTAACTAAACTAGAAATATGTGACTGTAATAAACTAACTAACTAAACTAGAAATATGTAACTGTAATAAACTAACTAACTAAACTAGAAATATGTGACTCTAATAAACTAACAAACTAAACTAGAAATATGTAACTGTAATAAACTAACTAACTAAACTAGAAATATGTAACTGTAATAAACTAACTAACTAAACTAGAAATATGTGACTCTAATAAACTAACTAACTAAACTAGAAATATGTAACTCTAATAAACTAACTAACTAAACTAGAAATATGTAACTCTAATAAACTAACTAAACTAGAAATATGTAACTGTAATAAACTAACTAACTAAACTAGAAATATGTAACTCTAATAAACTAACTAACTAAACTAGAAATATGTGACCGTAATAAACTAACTAACTAAACTAGAAATATGTAACTGTAATAAACTGACTAACTAAACTAGAAATATGTAACTGTAATAAACTGACTAACTAAACTAGAAATATGTAACTGTAATAAACTAACTAACTAAACTAGAAATATGTAACTGTAATAAACTAACTAACTAAACTAGAAATATGTAACTCTAATAAACTAACTAAACTAGAAATATGTTACTGTAATAAACTAACTAACTAAACTAGAAATATGTAACTCTAATAAACTAACTAACTAAACTAGAAATATGTGACCGTAATAAACTAACTAACTAAACTAGAAATATGTAACTGTAATAAACTAACTAACTAAACTAGAAATATGTAACTGTAATAAACTAACTAACTTAACTAGAAATATGTAACTCTAATAAACTAACTAAACTAGAAATATGTAACTGTAATAAACTAACTAACTAAACTAGAAATATGTAACTCTAATAAACTAACTAACTAAACTAGAAATATGTGACTGTAATAAACTAACTAAACTAGAAATATGTAACTGTAATAAACTAACTAACTAAACTAGAAATATGTAACTGTAATAAACTAACTAACTAAACTAGAAATATGTAACTCTAATAAACTAACTAAACTAGAAATATGTAACTGTAATAAACTAACTAACTAAACTAGAAATATGTAACTCTAATAAACTAACTAACTAAACTAGAAATATGTGACCGTAATAAACTAACTAACTAAACTAGAAATATGTGACCGTAATAAACTAACTAACTAAACTAGAAATATGTAACTGTAATAAACTGACTAACTAAACTAGAAATATGTAACTGTAATAAACTGACTAACTAAACTAGAAATATGTAACTGTAATAAACTAACTAACTAAACTAGAAATATGTAACTCTAATAAACTAACTAACTAAACTAGAAATATGTAACTGTAATAAACTAACTAACTAAACTAGAAATATGTGACCGTAATAAACTAACTAACTAAACCAGAAATATGTAACTGTAATAAACTAACTAACTAAACTAGAAATATGTAACTGTAATAAACTAACTAATTAAACTAGAAATATGTAACTGTAATAAACTAACTAACTAAACTAGAAATATTTAACTGTAATAAACTAACTAACTAAACTAGAAATATGTAACTCTAATAAACTGACTAACTAAACTAGAAATATGTAACTGTAATAAACTAACTAACTAAACTAGAAATATGTAACTGTAATAAACTAACTAAACTAGAAATATGTAACTGTAATAAACTAACTAAACTAGAAATATGTAACTGTAATAAACTAACTAACTAAACTAGAAATATGTAACTGTAATAAACTAACTAATTAAACTAGAAATATGTAACTGTAATAAACTAACTAACTAAACTAGAAATATGTAACTGTAATAAACTAACTAACTAAACTAGAAATATGTAACTCTAATAAACTGACTAACTAAACTAGAAATATGTGACTGTAATAAACTAACTAACTAAACTAGAAATATGTAAATCTAATAAACTGACTAACTAAACTAGAAATATGTAACTGTAATAAACTAACTAACTAAACTAGAAATATGTAACTGTAATAAACTAACTAACTTAACTAGAAATATGTAACTCTAATAAACTAACTAAACTAGAAATATGTAACCGTAATAAACTAACTAACTAAACTAGAAATATGTAACTCTAATAAACTAACTAACTAAACTAGAAATATGTGACTGTAATAAACTAACTAAACTAGAAATATGTAACTGTAATAAACTAACTAACTAAACTAGAAATATGTAACTGTAATAAACTAACTAACTAAACTAGAAATATGTAACTCTAATAAACTAACTAACTAAACTAGAAATATGTGACCGTAATAAACTAACTAACTAAACTAGAAATATGTAACTGTAATAAACTGACTAACTAAACTAGAAATATGTAACTGTAATAAACTAACTAACTAAACTAGAAATATGTAACTGTAATAAACTAACTAACTAAACTAGAAATATGTAACTGTAATAAACTAACTAACTTAACTAGAAATATGTAACTCTAATAAACTAACTAAACTAGAAATATGTAACTGTAATAAACTAACTAACTAAACTAGAAATATGTAACTGTAATAAACTAACTAACTAAACTAGAAATATGTAACTGTAATAAACTAACTAACTAAACTAGAAATATGTAACTGTAATAAACTGACTAACTAAACTAGAAATATGTAACTGTAATAAACTAACTAACTAAACTAGAAATATGTAACTGTAATAAACTAACTAACTAAACTAGAAATATGTGACTGTAATAAACTAACTAAACTAGAAATATGTAACTGTAATAAACTAACTAACTAAACTAGAAATATGTAACTGTAATAAACTTACTAACTAAACTAGAAATATGTAACTCTAATAAACTAACTAAACTAGAAATATGTAACTGTAATAAACTAACTAACTAAACTAGAAATATGTAACTGTAATAAACTAACTAACTAAACTAGAAATATGTAACTCTAATAAACTAACTAACTAAACTAGAAATATGTGACTGTAATAAACTAACTAACTAAACTAGAAATATGTAACTGTAATAAACTGACTAACTAAACTAGAAATATGTAACTGTAATAAACTAACTAACTAAACTAGAAATATGTAACTGTAATAAACTAACTAACTAAACTAGAAATATGTAACTGTAATAAACTAACTAAACTAGAAATATGTAACTGTAATAAACTAACTAACTAAACTAGAAATATGTAACTGTAATAAACTAACTAACTTAACTAGAAATATGTAACTCTAATAAACTAACTAAACTAGAAATATGTAACTGTAATAAACTAACTAACTAAACTAGAAATATGTAACTCTAATAAACTAACTAACTAAACTAGAAATATGTAACTGTAATAAACTAACTAACTTAACTAGAAATATGTAACTGTAATAAACTGACTAACTAAACTAGAAATATGTAACTGTAATAAACTAACTAACTAAACTAGAAATATGTAACTGTAATAAACTAACTAACTAAACTAGAAATATGTGACTGTAATAAACTAACTAAACTAGAAATATGTAACTGTAATAAACTAACTAACTAAACTAGAAATATGTAACTGTAATAAACTAACTAACTAAACTAGAAATATGTAACTCTAATAAACTAACTAAACTAGAAATATGTAACTGTAATAAACTAACTAACTAAACTAGAAATATGTAACTCTAATAAACTAACTAACTAAACTAGAAATATGTGACCGTAATAAACTAACTAACTAAACTAGAAATATGTAACTGTAATAAACTAACTAACTAAACTAGAAATATGTAACTGTAAAAAACTAACTAACTAAACTAGAAATATGTGACCGTAATAAACTAACTAACTAAACTAGAAATATGTAACTGTAATAAACTGACTAACTAAACTAGAAATATGTAACTGCAATAAACTGACTAACTAAACTAGAAATATGTAACTGTAATAAACTAACTAACTAAACTAGAAATATGTAACTGTAATAAACTAACTAACTAAACTAGAAATATGTGACTCTAATAAACTAACTAACTAAACTAGAAATATGTAGCTGTAATAAACTAACTAACTAAACTAGAAATATGTAACTGTAATAAACTGACTAACTAAACTAGAAATATGTAACTGTAATACACTAACTAACTAAACTAGAAATATGTAACTCTAATAAACTAACTAACTAAACTAGAAATATGGAACTGTAATAAACTAACTAACTAAACTAGAAATATGTAACTGTAATAAACTAACTAACTAAACTAGAAATATGTAACTGTAATAAACTAACTAACTAAACTAGAAATATGTAACTCTAATAAACTAACTAACTAAACTAGAAATATGTAACTGTAATAAACTAACTAACTAAACTAGAAATATGTAACTGTAATAAACTAACTAACTAAACTAGAAATATGTAACTGTAATAAACTAACTAACTAAACTAGAAATATGTAACTGTAATAAACTAACTAACTAAACTAGAAATATGTAACTGTAATAAACTAACTAACTAAACTAGAAATATGTAACTGTAATAAACTGACTAACTAAACTAGAAATATGTAACTGTAATACACTAACTAACTAAACTAGAAATATGTAACTCTAATAAACTAACTAACTAAACTAGAAATATGTAACTGTAATAAACTAACTGACTAAACTAGAAATATGTAACTGTAATAAACTGACTAACTAAACTAGAAATATGTAACTGTAATACACTAACTAACTAAACTAGAAATATGTAACTGTAATAAACTAACTAACTAAACTAGAAATATGTGACTGTAATAAACTAACTAAACTAGAAATATGTAACTGTAATAAACTAACTAACTAAACTAGAAATATGTAACTGTAATAAACTAACTAACTAAACTAGAAATATGTAACTCTAATAAACTAACTAAACTAGAAATATGTAACTGTAATAAACTAACTAACTAAACTAGAAATATGTAACTGTAATAAACTAACTAACTAAACTAGAAATATGTAACTCTAATAAACTAACTAACTAAACTAGAAATATGTGACTGTAATAAACTAACTAACTAAACTAGAAATATGTAACTGTAATAAACTGACTAACTAAACTAGAAATATGTAACTGTAATAAACTAACTAACTAAACTAGAAATATGTAACTGTAATAAACTAACTAACTAAACTAGAAATATGTAACTGTAATAAACTAACTAAACTAGAAATATGTAACTGTAATAAACTAACTAACTAAACTAGAAATATGTAACTGTAATAAACTAACTAACTTAACTAGAAATATGTAACTCTAATAAACTAACTAAACTAGAAATATGTAACTGTAATAAACTAACTAACTAAACTAGAAATATGTAACTCTAATAAACTAACTAACTAAACTAGAAATATGTAACTGTAATAAACTAACTAACTTAACTAGAAATATGTAACTGTAATAAACTGACTAACTAAACTAGAAATATGTAACTGTAATAAACTAACTAACTAAACTAGAAATATGTAACTGTAATAAACTAACTAACTAAACTAGAAATATGTGACTGTAATAAACTAACTAAACTAGAAATATGTAACTGTAATAAACTAACTAACTAAACTAGAAATATGTAACTCTAATAAACTAACTAAACTAGAAATATGTAACTGTAATAAACTAACTAACTAAACTAGAAATATGTAACTCTAATAAACTAACTAACTAAACTAGAAATATGTGACCGTAATAAACTAACTAACTAAACTAGAAATATGTAACTGTAATAAACTAACTAACTAAACTAGAAATATGTAACTGTAAAAAACTAACTAACTAAACTAGAAATATGTGACCGTAATAAACTAACTAACTAAACTAGAAATATGTAACTGTAATAAACTGACTAACTAAACTAGAAATATGTAACTGTAATAAACTGACTAACTAAACTAGAAATATGTAACTGTAATAAACTAACTAACTAAACTAGAAATATGTAACTGTAATAAACTAACTAACTAAACTAGAAATATGTGACTCTAATAAACTAACTAACTAAACTAGAAATATGTAGCTGTAATAAACTAACTAACAAAACTAGAAATATGTAACTGTAATAAACTGACTAACTAAACTAGAAATATGTAACTGTAATACACTAACTAACTAAACTAGAAATATGTAACTCTAATAAACTAACTAACTAAACTAGAAATATGTAACTGTAATAAACTAACTAACTAAACTAGAAATATGTAACTGTAATAAACTAACTAACTAAACTAGAAATATGTAACTGTAATAAACTAACTAACTAAACTAGAAATATGTAACTCTAATAAACTAACTAACTAAACTAGAAATATGTAACTGTAATAAACTAACTAACTAAACTAGAAATATGTAACTGTAATAAACTAACTAACTAAACTAGAAATATGTAACTGTAATAAACTAACTAACTAAACTAGAAATATGTAACTGTAATAAACTAACTAACTAAACTAGAAATATGTAACTGTAATAAACTAACTAACTAAACTAGAAATATGTAACTGTAATAAACTGACTAACTAAACTAGAAATATGTAACTGTAATACACTAACTAACTAAACTAGAAATATGTAACTCTAATAAACTAACTAACTAAACTAGAAATATGTAACTGTAATAAACTAACTAACTAAACTAGAAATATGTAACTGTAATAAACTGACTAACTAAACTAGAAATATGTAACTGTAATACACTAACTAACTAAACTAGAAATATGTAACTGTAATAAACTAACTAACTAAACTAGAAATATATAACTCTAATAAACTAACTAACTAAACTAGAAATATGTGACTCTAATAAACTAACTAACTAAACTAGAAATATGTAACTCTAATAAACTAACTAACTAAACTAGAAATATGTAACTGTAATAAACTAACTAACTTAACTAGAAATATGTAACTGTAATAAACTGACTAACTAAACTAGAAATATGTAACTGTAATAAACTAACTAACTAAACTAGAAATATGTAACTGTAATAAACTAACTAACTAAACTAGAAATATGTGACTGTAATAAACTAACTAAACTAGAAATATGTAACTGTAATAAACTAACTAACTAAACTAGAAATATGTAACTCTAATAAACTAACTAAACTAGAAATATGTAACTGTAATAAACTAACTAACTAAACTAGAAATATGTAACTCTAATAAACTAACTAACTAAACTAGAAATATGTGACCGTAATAAACTAACTAACTAAACTAGAAATATGTAACTGTAATAAACTAACTAACTAAACTAGAAATATGTAACTGTAAAAAACTAACTAACTAAACTAGAAATATGTGACCGTAATAAACTAACTAACTAAACTAGAAATATGTAACTGTAATAAACTGACTAACTAAACTAGAAATATGTAACTGTAATAAACTGACTAACTAAACTAGAAATATGTAACTGTAATAAACTAACTAACTAAACTAGAAATATGTAACTGTAATAAACTAACTAACTAAACTAGAAATATGTGACTCTAATAAACTAACTAACTAAACTAGAAATATGTAGCTGTAATAAACTAACTAACAAAACTAGAAATATGTAACTGTAATAAACTGACTAACTAAACTAGAAATATGTAACTGTAATACACTAACTAACTAAACTAGAAATATGTAACTCTAATAAACTAACTAACTAAACTAGAAATATGTAACTGTAATAAACTAACTAACTAAACTAGAAATATGTAACTGTAATAAACTAACTAACTAAACTAGAAATATGTAACTGTAATAAACTAACTAACTAAACTAGAAATATGTAACTCTAATAAACTAACTAACTAAACTAGAAATATGTAACTGTAATAAACTAACTAACTAAACTAGAAATATGTAACTGTAATAAACTAACTAACTAAACTAGAAATATGTAACTGTAATAAACTAACTAACTAAACTAGAAATATGTAACTGTAATAAACTAACTAACTAAACTAGAAATATGTAACTGTAATAAACTAACTAACTAAACTAGAAATATGTAACTGTAATAAACTGACTAACTAAACTAGAAATATGTAACTGTAATACACTAACTAACTAAACTAGAAATATGTAACTCTAATAAACTAACTAACTAAACTAGAAATATGTAACTGTAATAAACTAACTAACTAAACTAGAAATATGTAACTGTAATAAACTGACTAACTAAACTAGAAATATGTAACTGTAATACACTAACTAACTAAACTAGAAATATGTAACTGTAATAAACTAACTAACTAAACTAGAAATATATAACTCTAATAAACTAACTAACTAAACTAGAAATATGTGACTCTAATAAACTAACTAACTAAACTAGAAACATGTAACTGTAATATAGTAACTAAACAAAAAGTAAACTAGTTGGACCCATTCCCTCGGCGTGGCTCGGAGGAAATATAAAAGAATGAATTAAAATTGGTCAACATCAGACAGCACGCAAATAGGTCACACCGGACAATTTTTATGTTTAGAATAATTGTCAGTTTGGAAATGTTGAAGGGTCAAAGGAAGAAGGAAAGGAATGAAGTAATACGCGGTTGTAGGAGTCTTCCTGTCCATCCCATGGTACAGGTATTTCCTCAGAATTTTTTTCTATGATAATGGGCACTTTTAAAATTAAAGAGGCCTACAGAGCCCTAGCCCTATTACCCCGGTTATCTTTGTATAGCAATTCTTTTTTCTTTGTAAGGAAAGAAAGAATGAGAATGTCTCCTGAGCACTACTGAAACACAAAAAATAATTAAGGAGGCCTACGGAGCACTAATAAACATGTGTGTTCGAAGAGAAATGATGATATTCACAATAGTTAAACTACTACCTATTACATTGATATCTTTTCAAATTACTACATAAAAACGTTGGATTTCAAAATTCCATCGAAGCGTTTAGCGACAAAATGTTATTTCATACGGAAGATTGACCGACTGACGTCTTTCATAAAAATACAAAGACACATATGAAAATATGAACGAATGAACGAATGAACAATAGGGAAAACAGAAAGATTAACGTAAGATTAACAGAAAGATTAACAGAAGATTAACAGAAGATTAACAGAAGATTAACACAGTGGCAAACAAAGAAACATTTTAACTCTTAATTTTAAGGACATTTAAACTACAAATACACATTTATAACATTGTACTGCTTTCCAAAATTTGTAGATATTTTAATCATTTTTACATCTCGTTGCTAGACTAGAAAAATCAGGGAGAGAGAGACAGAGAGAGACAGAGAGAGAGAGAGAGAGGGGAGAGAGAGAGAGAAGAATAGAGAGGAAGATGTATAAGGCAGCTA
>OY744533.1:95114577-95119577 GCA_963556195.1 Sepiola atlantica
GTCAGATGGATCAAATTAAAGAGAATAGAAAGGATAATCAATCAGTTCAAAGCCGCAGTCCTACACGCAGCCATCGAACTCAAAGAACATGTTTTGATTAAACAAGTAACTAACATCAATTGTCTTAGGCGGTTCGATATGATAAGCTTTCGTAACTCTCTCTCTCTTTCTCTCTTTCTCTCTTTCTTTCCATCTCTCTGTCTCTCTCTCTGTATCTCTCTCCCTCTCTCTCTCTCTCTCCCTGAAAGTTGGCATTGTACTCTCGATTGTTTAGGTGACGCCTTTGAAGATAGTCGATAAACACAATATTTTTTATACTCTCCAATAAAAACTGAGGCCATTACTTTCCTTGCAGATGAAGCAACCATATTAGAACTGTTAAGGAATGGTGCTTTCACTGTGTCGCTGGTTAAAAATGATGAATCTAACACTGCCCACACTCACTGCGCAGACTAATCTCAAATGAAGATTTGCCTGATCTTCTAAGCGTGTGTAGATTCCCACGTTTGGACAGGCTATTTCATTTCGTACTTCTTTATTAGCTGTAAACAATTTAGGGATGAATTGATAACCACAAACTACGGAGAATCTTTAGAATATTATTTTATTAACACCAGAAAAGTGTCTGGCCGAATGCTCGCTCCATAGATTCCTAGGACTTTGACATGTTCACTTCCTTTCGAAGAGGTCAGAGAAATATCGTCTTCACTATACCACCTTGCTAACCCGAACCCTAACATTTACCCTTACTCTATCCCTTACCCTTACACTTACCCTAATCCTTACTCTAACCCTTACCCTAACCCTAACCGTTACCCTAATCTTAACCCTTACCCTAACCGGTACCCTTAGCTTACCCTTAACCATAACCCTAACCCTAACCCTAACCCTAACCCTAACCCTTACCCTTACCCTAACCCTAACCCTAACCCTAACCCTAATCCTAACCCGTACCCTTACCTTACCTTACCCTTACACCCTTACCCATACCCTAGTCCTAACCCGTACCCTAACCCGTACCCTTACCCTTATCCTAATCCTAACCCTTACCCTAACTCTTACCCTAACCCTAATCCTAACCCGTACCCTTACCTTACCTTACCTTACCCTTACACCCGTACCCACACCCTAATCCTAACTCTTACCCTAACCGTAACCCTAACTCGTACCCTAACTCGTACCCTTGCCCTTATCCTAATCCTAACCCTTACTCTAATCCTTACCCTAACCCGTACACTTACCTTACCCTAAACCCTAACCCTAAATCTTACCCTTACCCTAACTCTTATCTTAACCCTAATCCTAACCCGTACCCTTACCTTACCCTTACCCTAACCCTTACCCTTACCCTAACCCTTACCCTTACCCTAACCCGTACATTTACCTTACCTTTAACCTTAACCCTAACCCTAACCCTTACTCTTATCCTAATCATTACCCTAACCCTAACCCTAACACTAATCCTTACCCTTACGATTAACCTTACCTTAACCCTAACCTTAACCTTTACCCTAGACCTAACCCTACCCCTTACTCTAACCCCAACCTTGCTGGCCCGTATTATTCTCCGTCTAACATAACTGACAGTTTATTATTTGAAAAATGACCTTCCTCTACGCCATTTGATTTTCTTTAACGAATCAAAGCCTTTGCTGTCTCTTATCCCCCTTTTTAATATGTCAGAACAAGTTGAGGATTATTCTTATATTATTATTGTTACCCATATTGTCCATGTCTCATGCTATTATTATTTTTATTTGTTTTACTGGGGAGAAACTACCCCAAACTACGACTTATTACTTATAGGGGCAGCTAAGTGAAAACAACTAACAAAACCCTAAAAGCAAAGTAATAATACTATGAGAACAAAACGCAACAAAAACATAAATAAAACTAATTTAAGACCTTTGTAAACAAGA
Source organism: Sepiola atlantica (assembly GCA_963556195.1). Lineage (NCBI taxonomy): Eukaryota > Metazoa > Mollusca > Cephalopoda > Sepiida > Sepiolidae > Sepiola > Sepiola atlantica. The sequence goes on from OY744533.1 coordinate 95,116,497, forward strand.
AGATTCCTTATTAGCAGTCATATTCTTAGGGTCTGTGAAGAGTTCGTGATTCTCATTATTCCGCAGTTACTTCTCTCTCCTGGCAAAGAAAGGTCTAACCCAAGAAATCCAATAATCACTTCCTGTTCATCCAATAAACACTTCCGGTTGTTTCGTCTATGAAATCATCTGCAGAGTATTTGCTACTTTTATCGTTTTATGATCATACACGTGATTCAATTAGTGACACATCTATTGCGAAGTTACGAGAAACATCCTCACCACAGTGCTCTCTCACAAACCGTACACTAGGACCTGCAATGCACCTCGAGTATTTCTAATCAACTGTGTACGCTAAAATGATCCGTACCAATACCGCAAAGATAAAGCCTCGTTCGCATATTATAGTCGACATCTTTGCCGTCCTTGGCCTCCAATTTAACGTTGTTCCTTTTTACGTGGTCTGGGATTGTTAGGGTTTCCTACTCGGATTTATTTATCAGGGATCGAGCCCAGCTTAAAAGTTCGAGAATGGATATATAAATAAAACTAGTATAAGAATAGAAATACATGTGTTATAGTGTCAGTCTCAGCTGGCAGGCGTGAAGATGTTCTTTTGACCTGTATTATGAGACTGGTATATCCTAGAAGAACCAGACGAGAACGATTGTATATTTATCTACCTCCCACAAGGCAAGATGTGACACAAGGTCGGGAAAGTAGGATTAGATAAGCCAGGGCTCGAGGTGAGTATTCTGGCCATTTAAAAATTGCCTGGGCAGCCCCGTCGGCATTCCCGGTAGGGCGCCTCAGACAGTACGCAATAAACTTACTCCTCCCCAAAGAGGGGAGGCAAAGCCTGGGAGGGTGCACCTCCTAGAACTGCACAGGACCAGACAACCCCTAATAGACCGGCGTAAATCAAGACCCAAAGGCCAGGACAATACCAGTCTATTACGAGAACGATTGTATCGTTTAACTAGAGGATATTTACTAAAATAAATGACGCTCACATAGACACGTGGCGCCAGGGATAAACTGTTAACTAAACATCTGTTCTAACGCGACAGTCTTCCGGAGGTTGCTGGTTCAATTCTCACTACAGGCGATCGTAACTAATAATAACATTACAATTGCTTAAAACTCCTACCCGGTAATGGTTAACTAAACGAGAGCAGTCAACAACTTTGGATTAAATAAAGAATTTTATTTAGAATTTTTTATAGATTCCCGAGTTCAATAAGACACACCTGAGGAATTTCGGAGGTTGGATCAGCCGAAACGTCGTGAGAATAACATCGAAGATGAATCACATGAATTCAAACAGAAGCGATCATAAAAATAAATAAGTGAATGGTTAAACATAATAAATAGCGCTGAACGTATTTTTAATAATACGAAACAATTTATTTTGTTTTAACTACGTATTGGCGTTAAACACTATTTAATATCTCATGTAAACTGGAATTTGGGCCTGTATATATATATATATATGTATATATATATATATATATATATATATATATATATATATATATATATATATATGTGTGTGTATATATGTATATATATATATATGTATATGTATGTATATATATGTATATATATGTATATATATGTATATATGTATATATATATGTATATATGTATATATATGTATGTATATATGTATATATATGTATGTATATATGTATATATATGTATGTATATATACATGTATATATATGTATGTATATATGTATATATATGTATGTATATACATGTATATATATGTATGTATATATATGTATGTATATATGTATGTATATATATGTATATATATCTATGTATGTATATATATATGTATACATGTATGTATATATATGTATATATATGTATATATATGTATATATCTGTATATATGCATATACATGTAATATATATATATATATATGTATGTATGTACATGTATATATATATATGTATATATATGTATAAATATGTACATATATATACATGTATACACATTTGTATATATATGTATATATATATGTATATATATATATGTATACACGTATGTATATATATGTATATATATGTATATACATATGTATATATATGTATATATATATGTATATATGTATATATATATGTATATATGTATATAACATTTTTTAAATGTACAATATTTATTAGAACATCAGAAGTTCAAAGCAAGGAACTCCCTGCTTGGAATTTCTGAATTTCTGATTCTGATGAATATTGCAATAATCCAAATAATCCAAATAATCCAAATAATCCAAATCATCCAAATATAGCTTCGATTCTTTAATGATACTTGCTTCAAGACTATCTTCATATAGATGTAAATTGTAGTATAGCCCCTAAATATTTAGAATGTTTCACTCGGGGCTGTCTTAATCTTTGACTTCATACATTTTTCTCATCATGAAGAAATCATAAACGTAACATCTTCTTTTTGGAAATTTAAATATTTCTGATTTGCATGAAATTCGAGCCATATGTAATAGAGATCAAGTGATTAAGATTCCAAAACATTCAATTTATATCTGAGTATTTGAAAGAATTAGGAGAGTGCTACATAAAGGCTTAGCATTAGGGTTAGGGTTAGAATCAGAAGAGTGCTACATAAAGGGACATAATCCCCATTTGAAAAAAAGTTAAATATCTTCGATTGTCATAAAATTTGAACAATAGATATTAGACACAAATTAAGCAACATTCTCCAGGTTTTCAATTTTAGTCAAAGAATTCTGTGACCCCAAAAGGATGGGGCACTTATGACCCACACTTAAACACACACATCTTTTTTTAAATTAAAATATTCCGGATTTTCATGGATTCATCACATGATCTTACGCCGACGTCAGAAAAACAATTTTTTTAGCAAATACTTATTTGTTCAAAAAAATAATTTAGGTCGAATTATCGACTTTTTAAAACTTTTTAAAAATTTCTTTTGTTTTTCTTTTTATGATATTGAAGCAGTTGACTGGAAAATTGAGGAAAAAGAAAGAAGTTGTAAATTAAAAAAAAAAGTCTCTTTTTACCCGCATAAAATCGTTTTGTAATGTGAGGAAAATCGATATCCTCAAAAAGATA
>OY744533.1:95124577-95147077 GCA_963556195.1 Sepiola atlantica
GATCCAAAACCAGGGTGGTAATTACCCTCGTCGATGGACGAAGACAGGGTGATCATGGAGACACATGGTAACCAACAGCACCGAGTGCAGGTAGATGGGAGCAATCGAATAACAATGCGCAACTGTCGGTTTCTCCGTAAAATCCACCCAGTTATGGATGACCCACATTATGCCACTCGAGTGATCTCAAATCCGCCCACAAATCCTGAACCTCCACAAGAACGACCCACTGAAGAAGCAATGGATGTCGAACGAAACATCAATGTCAGACCACCCAGTGAGTCCGAGTAAGTAGAAATGGAAATTTATGACACCGCAGGGGTGTTGGGCAGCAACACAAGAAAATATACATACCTGGTTTGTACCCCACCATTGAGACAACCGTTATGTCGCAGAACAAGAGCGCCACAAAACTTGCACCCCACAAATGCGTGGAAAATCGCATGTGTTCTCCGATGCATATGAAGATGACCACGACAATTCATCCCGTGGTCACGGGGGGGGGGCATGTTTAGGTAAAGGAATTATCTACTGTGTTGAGAGAGTAAATGGGAGTTATCTGCCCCTTATTATTAATAAGAATCTGAGGAAGCGGCCATTAGCTTTTTAATGACAGACGTTGAAAGAGACATCTTCTATACTTTACAGGTTCGACTACAAGATTCACAAGTTCGAAAAGATTAGCCTGAAGAAAGGCCGAGGTTACATCGGCCGAAACGTGGTGAATCTAAACAGCCACGATGAGAATAATAATAATAATAATCCAAATTATCCAAATTATCCAAATTATCATCTATTCGATCGGATTTAGCACGTACATGAAATTACTAATTCTCATCTCAAAAGTTCCGAAACATAATAATGACTTTCATGCTTGTTTTTACTACTACTACTACTACTACTACTACTACTACTACTACTACTACTACTACTACTAACAATAATAATAATACTGCTACTACTACTAATAATGTACAAATATATAAATATATTTCTGAAAGCAATGAGCACCCTTGTTCGTGAAAAATACCAAGAACTGGGGAGAAAAAAGAATCAAAGGTTACAAGAGAGAGCGAGAGAGAGAGAGAGAGAGAGAGAAAAAAAAAGAGAGAGAAAAAAACAGAGAGAGAGAAAGAGAGAGAGAGAAAGAGAGAAAGAGAGAGAGAGAGAGAGAAAGAAAAGGAGAGAGAGAAAGAGATAGAGAAAGAGAAAGAGAAAGAGAGAAAGAGAGAGAGAGTGAGTTAAAATTACTTGGAAATAAACTACACAATGTATTCTTTAAGAATACTGCATTTAGAAATAATTATAGTTAGAATTGGTTGGTCGGGGGTTATCTACCAAGATCTATTATTGGTCGCCCTGTTCTAATATGGAATAAAGGAAGTGCTTTATGGTCATACCCAGGGCCATCTCTTTCGTTCGTCGATTGAAAAAAAAAAGAGTTGTTTCTCTGAACTATTAAATTTTGGTAAAACTGTTCTTTAACAATAAATCACATACTCATCGAGTCAATACGCCCCTGCGTACTCATCTACTTAAAAGGGTACAATCTTACTCATATACGAATAAACATGTGTTTAATTTCTCATAACATTTCAAAATGTGGACACATTAACGTAATATACATAACATCAGCGATTATTTGGAATACTGTCCAGTAATGGAGGTGTCAAAGAAATCTTCCGCTTCATTGTGATAAAATATGATAAACTTCTGATTTTTTTTATGGCAGTCGCTTCAGACAAGGCATGACGCCACTTGATGTTAGGAGCTAAATATATACTTCAAGGTCAAAAACTAGCCAACGAGAAGTGTTATATGGATAGACTCCAACCTAGAAAACATCAATTATTCCCCCTTTATCAGAAACATCGCTCATGGAATGTGAGGACTAAAGGACAAAATAAGGGAAGCGAGAGTTAAGAAGTTGCCGAAAGTAAACCCAAGATGACCTTTCTACTCTCCTTATATGCAACGCTAAACTTAAAGCGAATTCTTAACAGATTAAATGTAAACGAAAGTATTTTTATTATATATAAAATGGTGAATTAATTAAAAACAAAACTTTCAATTTCGCAGTTGTCTTTTGAGGGTTCTAAAAGAAAATGGCGGACGTATTACTCGTGTAAAAACTGTAAACAGTATTAAAGTTTACAGTTGCATTTTTCAGAAAACGAAACTACGCGTTTTATTTGCACCACAGAGAGATTTTACCTGTTATGATTAAATAAATACATCGGAAAAATTGGTTCCCTAAAATCAATAGTTTAGCGGATCACCAAAAATGCAGTTCTGTCTGCGTTTTAAAAAATTATTTTGTCCATAGAAGTCGCTCCACACAAGACGTGAAGCCATTTTATGTAAAGAGCTAAAAAGAATGAAAGATGATTAACGCAAAGACAAGAGATGCCTTTTGACTGTAGTTTTAAAATGAACAAGGATATAAGTTGGTAGAAAACAGTCAGCAGGAAGAGAGTTCCGCAACTCTGCAGATCTTAGATATAAGCTACTCGAATAGGAAGATGTATAGCAAGCATCTTTTTCTTCGTGAAAGTTAAACAGTTTTTAGTTTGGTAAGACATTAGATTCAATCAACCGTTAATTATTTCATTTTCTTTCTTCATTAAATAAATAAATAAATAAATAAATACATATTATAATACTAAATTTCATAAGTCTTTACACATTGAAAAGTATATTGAAAAGTATATTGAAAAGTATATTCCTAGTTTCGATTATTATACAAACTTTAAAACATGTAGAATTCTTGAATTTTGATCTTTTATACTCAATTTCATACCTGCACGTTCTTAACAGGGTGACATATAACGAAGTGATTCTTTATATTTTATTTCTGCGTTCAAACAATAGTGTACTTTTAAATGTGTTTTAAATAAAAACTAAGTCATTATTTTCTAAAAATGCACTTGATTATACATATATGAACATTATTATCTTTACAGGAAACCGCTACGAATTGGATTCTTGGGAAAAGGTTAACGGGAAAGCAGGAAATAGATCGGCACATTCTGAAGAATTGCAATAATAGTTCTTATAGATAAGATTGAGAGAAGCACTATAACGTGTATAGGAAAAAGGGTAACGAGAAAAAGAAAGGTTAGGGGCCAACCAAATTAGAGATACGGTTCTAAAGCTTAATAAGAACCCTAAAATAGAACAGAGCGTCACCAGGATAAATATGGCAACAGTACTTTATATAAGGTCTGATAGTAGATTTGTAAACATAAAACATAGCCTCAAGTTGGCGAAAATGTCTGGAGCGATGTAAATATTGTTTTATGGGTTCTAAAAAATATTTTGATAACATAATTAAATTTTTATTTACGTTTCTGAATGTCGTTTTACTGTCATTGTACTCATGCGCAACTTAATTTCGCTCTGTTTTCATGACCTATTAATAATTTATTGGTATTCGAATGGCAAATAAATATATTTTTATTCTGAACCAATGACTTAAACATCTGCAAGAATTTAAATTTTTCTTAATGCTATGTAAACCAAAAATAATGACAGTTTACATAATTTCATAATTGGAGCAATTTTGATCATTTAAAAACATTTTAACGTTATTTTCACCCGACAGAATTAAAAAAAAACATATTCTAAACCATCTGTCGTCTTAGCTATATTTTAACATAGGTTTTAGCATAGAATTATTAATAAAAACATATTCTAAACCATCTGTCATCTTAGCTATATTTTAACATAGGTTTTAGCATAGAATTATTAATAAAAACATATTCTAAACCATCTGTCATCTTAGCTATATTTTAACATAGGTTTTACCATAGAATTATTAAAAAAAACATATTCTAAACCATCTGTCGTCTTAGCTAAATTTTAACATAGGTTTTAGCATAGAATTATTAATAAAAACATATTCTAAACCATCTGTCATCTTAGCTATATTTTAACATAGGTTTTACCATAGAATTATAAAAAAAAAACATATTCTAAACCATCTGTCGTCTAAGCTATATTTTAACATAGGTTTTACCATAGAATTATTAAAAAAAACATATTCTAAACCATCTGTCGACTTAGCTAAATTTTAACATAGGTTTTAGCATAGAATTATTAATAAAAACATATTCTAAACCATCTGTCATCTTAGCTATATTTTAACATAGGTTTTACCATAGAATTATAAAAAAAAAACATATTCTAAACCATCTGTCGTCTAAGCTATATTTTAACATAGGTTTTACCATAGAATTATTAATAAAAACATATTCTAAACCATCTGTCGTCTTAGCCATATTTTAACATAGGTTTTACCATAGAATTATTAATAAAAACATATTCTAAACCATCTGTCATCTTAGCTATATTTTAACATAGGTTTTACCATAGAATTATTAAAAAAACATATTCTAAACCATCTGTCATCTTAGCTATATTTTAACATAGGTTTTACCATAGAATTATTAAAAAAAACATATTCTAAACCATCTGTCGTCTAAGCTATATTTTAACATAGGTTTTACCATAGAATTATTAATAAAAACATATTCTAAACCATCTGTCGTCTCAGCTATATTTTAACATAGGTTTTACCATAGAATTATTAAAAAAAACATATTCTAAACTATCTGTCATCTTAGCTATATTTTAACATAGGTTTTACCATAGAATTATTAAAAAAAACATATTCTAAACCATCTGTCGTCTAAGCTATATTTTAACATAGGTTTTACCATAGAATTATTAAAAAAAACATATTCTAAACCATCTGTCGTCTAAGCTATATTTTAACATAGGTTTTAGCATAGAATTATTAAAAAAAACATATTCTAAACCATCTGTCGTCTAAGCTATATTTTGACATAGGTTTTACCATAGAATTATAAAAAAAAACATATTCTAAACAATCTGTCGTCTAAGCTATATTTTAACATAGGTTTTACCATAGAATTATTAAAAAAAACATATTCTAAACCATCTGTCATCTTAGCTATATTTTAACATAGGTTTTACCATAGAATTATTAAAAAAAACATATTCTAAACCATCTGTCATCTTAGCTATATTTTAACATAGGTTTTACCATAGAATTATTAAAAAAAACATATTCTAAACCATCTGTCATCTTAGCTATATTTTAACATAGGTTTTACCATAGAATTATTAAAAAAACATATTCTAAACAATCTGTCGTCTAAGCTATATTTTAACATAGGTTTTACCATAGAATTATTAAAAAAAACATATTCTAAACCATCTGTCGTCTAAGCTATATTCTAACATACGTTTTACCATAGAATTATTAAAACAAACATATTCTAAACCATCTGTCATCTTAGCTATATTTTAACATAGGTTTTAGCATAGAATTATTAATAAAAACATATTCTAAACCATCTGTCATCTTAGCTATATTTTAACATAGGTTTTACCATAGAATTATTAAAAAAAACATATTCTAAACCATCTGTCGTCTTAGCTAAATTTTAACATAGGTTTTAGCATAGAATTATTAATAAAAACATATTCTAAACCATCTGTCATCTTAGCTATATTTTAACATAGGTTTTACCATAGAATTATTAAAAAAAACATATTCTAAACCATCTGTCGTCTAAGCTATATTTTAACATAGGTTTTACCATAGAATTATTAAAAAAAACATATTCTAAACCATCTGTCGTCTTAGCCATATTTTAACATAGGTTTTACCATAGAATTATTAATAAAAACATATTCTAAACCATCTGTCATCTTAGCTATATTTTAACATAGGTTTTACCATAGAATTATTAAAAAAACATATTCTAAACCATCTGTCATCTTAGCTATATTTTAACATAGGTTTTACCATAGAATTATTAAAAAAAACATATTCTAAACCATCTGTCGTCTAAGCTATATTTTAACATAGGTTTTACCATAGAATTATTAATAAAAACATATTCTAAACCATCTGTCGTCTCAGCTATATTTTAACATAGGTTTTACCATAGAATTATTAAAAAAAACATATTCTAAACTATCTGTCATCTTAGCTATATTTTAACATAGGTTTTACCATAGAATTATTAAAAAAAACATATTCTAAACCATCTGTCGTCTAAGCTATATTTTAACATAGGTTTTACCATAGAATTATTAAAAAAAACATATTCTAAACCATCTGTCGTCTAAGCTATATTTTAACATAGGTTTTAGCATAGAATTATTAAAAAAAACATATTCTAAACCATCTGTCGTCTAAGCTATATTTTGACATAGGTTTTACCATAGAATTATAAAAAAAACATATTCTAAACAATCTGTCGTCTAAGCTATATTTTAACATAGGTTTTACCATAGAATTATTAAAAAAAACATATTCTAAACCATCTGTCATCTTAGCTATATTTTAACATAGGTTTTACCATAGAATTATTAAAAAAAACATATTCTAAACCATCTGTCATCTTAGCTATATTTTAACATAGGTTTTACCATAGAATTATTAAAAAAAACATATTCTAAACCATCTGTCATCTTAGCTATATTTTAACATAGGTTTTACCATAGAATTATTAAAAAAACATATTCTAAACAATCTGTCGTCTAAGCTATATTTTAACATAGGTTTTACCATAGAATTATTAAAAAAAACATATTCTAAACCATCTGTCGTCTAAGCTATATTCTAACATAGGTTTTACCATAGAATTATTAAAACAAACATATTCTAAACCATCTGTCATCTTAGCTATATTTTAACATATGTTTTACCATAGAATTATTAAAAAAAACATATTCTAAACCATCTGTCGTCTAAGCTATATTTTAACATAGGTTTTACCATAGAATTATTAAAAAAAACATATTCTAAACCATCTGTCATCATAGCTATATTTTAACATGGGTTTTACCATAGAATTATTAATAAAAACATATTCTAAACCATCTGTCATCTTAGCTATATTTTAACATAGGTTTTACCATAGAATTATTAAAAAAAACATATTCTAAACCATCTGTCATCTTAGCTATATTTTAACATAGGTTTTACCATAGAATTATTAAAAAAACATATTCTAAACAATCTGTCGTCTAAGCTATATTTTAACATAGGTTTTACCATAGAATTATTAAAAAAAACATATTCTAAACCATCTGTCGTCTAAGCTATATTCTAACATAGGTTTTACCATAAATTATTAAAAAAAACATATTCTAAACCATCTGTCATCTTAGCTATATTTTAACATAGGTTTTACCATAGAATTATTAAAAAAAACATATTCTAAACCATCTGTCGTCTAAGCTATATTTTAACATAGGTTTTACCATAGAATTATTAAAAAAAACATATTCTAAACCATCTGTCGTCTTAGCTATATTTTAACATAGGTTTTACCATAGAATTATAAAGAAAAACATATTCTAAACCATCTGTCGTCTAAGCTATATTTTAACATAGGTTTTACCATAGAATTATTAAAAAAAACATATTCTAAACCATATGTCGTCTAAGCTATATTTCAACATAGGTTTTACCATAGAATTATAAAAAAAAACATATTCTAAACCATCTGTCATCTTAGCTATATTTTAACATAGGTTTTACCATAGAATTATTTAAAAAAACATATTCTAAACCATCTGTCATCTTAGCTATATTTTAACATAGGTTTTACCATAGAATTATTAATAAAAACATATTCTAAACCATCTGTCATCTTAGCTATATTTTAACATAGGTTTTAGCATAGAATTATTAATAAAAACATATTCTAAACCATCTGTCATCTTAGCTATATTTTAACATAGGTTTTACCATAGAATTATTAAAAAAAACATATTCTAAACCATCTGTCGTCTTAGCTAAATTTTAACATAGGTTTTAGCATAGAATTATTAATAAAAACATATTCTAAACCATCTGTCATCTTAGCTATATTTTAACATAGGTTTTACCATAGAATTATTAAAAAAAACATATTCTAAACCATCTGTCGTCTAAGCTATATTTTAACATAGGTTTTACCATAGAATTATTAAAAAAAAAATATTCTAAACCATCTGTCGTCTTAGCCATATTTTAACATAGGTTTTACCATAGAATTATTAATAAAAACATATTCTAAACCATCTGTCATCTTAGCTATATTTTAACATAGGTTTTACCATAGAATTATTAAAAAAACATATTCTAAACCATCTGTCATCTTAGCTATATTTTAACATAGGTTTTACCATAGAATTATTAAAAAAAACATATTCTAAACCATCTGTCGTCTAAGCTATATTTTAACATAGGTTTTACCATAGAATTATTAATAAAAACATATTCTAAACCATCTGTCGTCTCAGCTATATTTTAACATAGGTTTTACCATAGAATTATTAAAAAAAACATATTCTAAACTATCTGTCATCTTAGCTATATTTTAACATAGGTTTTACCATAGAATTATTAAAAAAAACATATTCTAAACCATCTGTCGTCTAAGCTATATTTTAACATAGGTTTTACCATAGAATTATTAAAAAAAACATATTCTAAACCATCTGTCGTCTAAGCTATATTTTAACATAGGTTTTAGCATAGAATTATTAAAAAAAACATATTCTAAACCATCTGTCGTCTAAGCTATATTTTGACATAGGTTTTACCATAGAATTATAAAAAAAAACATATTCTAAACAATCTGTCGTCTAAGCTATATTTTAACATAGGTTTTACCATAGAATTATTAAAAAAAACATATTCTAAACCATCTGTCATCTTAGCTATATTTTAACATAGGTTTTACCATAGAATTATTAAAAAAAACATATTCTAAACCATCTGTCATCTTAGCTATATTTTAACATAGGTTTTACCATAGAATTATTAAAAAAAACATATTCTAAACCATCTGTCATCTTAGCTATATTTTAACATAGGTTTTACCATAGAATTATTAAAAAAACATATTCTAAACAATCTGTCGTCTAAGCTATATTTTAACATAGGTTTTACCATAGAATTATTAAAAAAAACATATTCTAAACCATCTGTCGTCTAAGCTATATTCTAACATAGGTTTTACCATAGAATTATTAAAACAAACATATTCTAAACCATCTGTCATCTTAGCTATATTTTAACATATGTTTTACCATAGAATTATTAAAAAAAACATATTCTAAACCATCTGTCGTCTAAGCTATATTTTAACATAGGTTTTACCATAGAATTATTAAAAAAAACATATTCTAAACCATCTGTCATCATAGCTATATTTTAACATGGGTTTTACCATAGAATTATTAATAAAAACATATTCTAAACCATCTGTCATCTTAGCTATATTTTAACATAGGTTTTACCATAGAATTATTAAAAAAAACATATTCTAAACCATCTGTCATCTTAGCTATATTTTAACATAGGTTTTACCATAGAATTATTAAAAAAACATATTCTAAACAATCTGTCGTCTAAGCTATATTTTAACATAGGTTTTACCATAGAATTATTAAAAAAAACATATTCTAAACCATCTGTCGTCTAAGCTATATTCTAACATAGGTTTTACCATAAATTATTAAAAAAAACATATTCTAAACCATCTGTCATCTTAGCTATATTTTAACATAGGTTTTACCATAGAATTATTAAAAAAAACATATTCTAAACCATCTGTCGTCTAAGCTATATTTTAACATAGGTTTTACCATAGAATTATTAAAAAAAACATATTCTAAACCATCTGTCGTCTTAGCTATATTTTAACATAGGTTTTACCATAGAATTATAAAGAAAAACATATTCTAAACCATCTGTCGTCTAAGCTATATTTTAACATAGGTTTTACCATAGAATTATTAAAAAAAACATATTCTAAACCATATGTCGTCTAAGCTATATTTCAACATAGGTTTTACCATAGAATTATAAAAAAAAACATATTCTAAACCATCTGTCATCTTAGCTATATTTTAACATAGGTTTTACCATAGAATTATTTAAAAAAACATATTCTAAACCATCTGTCATCTTAGCTATATTTTAACATAGGTTTTACCATAGAATTATTAATAAAAACATATTCTAAACCATCTGTCATCTTAGCTATATTTTAACATAGGTTTTAGCATAGAATTATTAATAAAAACATATTCTAAACCATCTGTCATCTTAGCTATATTTTAACATAGGTTTTACCATAGAATTATTAATAAAAACATATTCTAAACCATCTGTCGTCTTAGCTATATTTTAACATAGGTTTTATCATAGAATTATTTAAAAAACAAAATTTTCAAATAAGACGTGGCTGACTTTTTTTCTCGTAATTGTATGGTAGGTGCTCGACTGAGCTCTCACCTCTGGCTCGCTACTTATAAAACATTCACAGCAAACACTCATCTAGTTACAACTACTGTAATTATTTTTTCTTTCTTCTACTTTGCAACTAAAACTAAACAGAACAGTCACGAACAAAGTTTTTATTCTAAGAATTTCACATTTGTGGAATGCAATACCGCAAGGCTGCTTCCATCTGAGTAAAACATAGTTAACAAATTGCTGTCGAGCCGCCCATTTAAATAATTTAATTCTAAACATTTAACCTATTGTTTCCACTCCTCTCGTGGTGTTGTTCATCGCCAATTGACAATCTCATTCATCCTTATCCTTGAGTGGCCTTCAAGCCATAATAAGCGGTTACCCATTAGGATAAAACAACATTAACTCGTCCACATATATGTTTACCTCTAATATTAATGATATTTAAATCATAGGTGAACGTAACAAAACATATACAAATAATGCAAATTACCACTAAAGCAACACTAAATAAAGTTTAAAGCCTCAGTTGTATTGGCTATATTGCCCCAATATCAGTATATATCCCCACTATCGCCACTACGTTATGTTAACAATACAAATAGTCCAATCAAATAAGCCTCAATTTTGGCAAAAGGTCAAACTAATAGCAACAAAAGTTATTTTTGCCCAATGCAAATAGTGTAAATTTGAGAAAATTTCGACCAAATACGAAATACAATACTCTACTAAATTAACACTAAACAAAGTTTTAAGTCTCAGTTGTATAAACTTCATTGTCCCAATATTAGTATATTTTTATAATTTTTAGAAATGTTTTAGCGTACGACTTTTTGTGTTTTCAAAAGCCCAAAGAAAGTCTGAGTATTTTGTATCTATTCTGAGCCGGGTATACAGTTATAATTTTCTCCAGGATGGTTCATACGGTTCAACTTACCGTTAATCCCCACTATCGCCACTGCGTTATGTTAACACTATGTTGTGGGTGACGTACCTACCCTTTAATAATAACTGAATGGTAGCAACCGGCTACCATAAATACCGGTTTTGCCGAGAGAACATTTGGAGGCAAATTTAGGCACTAGCACTGCCAACACTGTCTTGTGTATAATTTCTCTGTTCAATACAATTCGTTATTATTATTATTATTATCTCTAAACCTGTTGTTCTTTTATTTCATTGTTGGTACTCCTAAACGGTTCCACAACACAATACAACGTCAGAATATTTTTTAATGATTTAACAATAATATCGAAACTATCTAATATATTTCCCAATTAAATCAAGAATCACCAATTCAGATTATGAATGTACATTCTAATGTATTTCTGTAATTCCTTAGACAGGTATTTCAACAAGGCCAAAGCTGAAGCTGGGAGCTTTTATCTCTATATCAGTGCTCAGAAAACACAAAACATGCACTTTGGGGCAGACAGCCACCTAAAAACGTCTTTATCAACCAAAAAGAATTAGCTATAGTTGACAACTTGACCTAATCTGGAAGCTCCATAAACAGGGAAGACAATATGGACTACAAGTAACAGTGCAGGATAGGAAAAGCTTCAGCAGCATTTAATAAGCTCTGTAAGAACAAAATAATTCAGCCTCAAATCTAAATCAAGATTTTATAACAGCAACGTTTTGCCCGCTATATGAAAGTGACACTTGGCATCTCAAAATCAGCCAAGAGAAGAAACTAGACGCGGTTGATTCAAAATGCCTTAGAAAGATTCTAGGTATCGAATGGAATGATGGAAGCACCAACAAAGAAGCCAGAGACCACACTAACCAACAGGTGGTATCGTCGATAATGTGCAAACGACGTCTAGGCTGGTTCGAACATGCCCTATAATTGCCCCCAAAAAGAATTGCTAACCAAGCGCTTCAGTGGACCCTAATGGAAAAAGAAGAGGAAGACCAAACAATCGCGAGAGATTTGATCGCAATGGAAAGAAGCTGGAGGGACGCTATGGATCTGGCTTCAGACCGAAAACGATGGTTTAATTTGAGTTCGTTATACGTCGCAGGACGCGGGAGTTTCTAAGTCGAAGTAAGTTACACATTTTAATCCAAGTATTCTAGCAATTACTAATCACCAGTTCAAATTAGGAACGTACATTCTAATGTATTTCTATAATTGCTTACACATTTAAATACTAGAATTATAACAATAACAAATCGTTTTTCTTTTCATGTTTACTATAGCAAATCGGGTTGTTTCATGTTGGTTCGTATTTCTCTCTATTTACAGGGATTTCTTTTCTTAAGTTTTGTTTCAAATCTTATTTGTATTTTCATGTTGTGGAAGTCTAAAAAAGTAATTGTAATGCAACTTTTCAAGTCAACACTATTTTCAATGTTACCATGTAAAGTTGACAGTGCATTTTTGTGATGCTACCAAACGACATTTTGACAACTTTATTCTAACATCTGTGCAACGGTGAAGCTACATTCTTTTGTTAGTCGCGGTTTTCATGAAAATCTCATTTCTATATACATTTCTTTTGAAAACGAATTGCATATAGTTGTTAATACGGGCGTCGTATGAGTCTTTCTTTAATGTTTCCGTTTTCGTTACTGCGGAAGAGGGCACATCATTCATGAAACTAGGAGCAGATGATGAACCTGGAAACATATGCCTCGTGGACGAAAAAAAGCTCAGTGTTCGATGTCTTTTATTTTCAAAATATATTTTATTAAGCATCACCTGCTTCAATGAAACAAAGGTTTTACTTTTATTCAACTTACGCATTCATTCTTTTTTATTTTCTACTTTTTTCTATTTCGGATGAGCAGAGTTAATGTATAAACTATTCGATGGCATCGCGTTAGACTGATACAAGTATGAGATGTTTTAGGCGAAGTCATAATTTGTCTCCTGTGGATCGCGAACAGTTTATTTCAGATGAGTAATTATTATCATATCGTGGGTTGAACCTAATTTACATAATGCTACGTAAAGGCATGTGATGTTTGTACGCACGTTATCAACTTTCACCCACATTGTTGATATCGCTAAACATTACTATTGAGTATTAGTCTTAGTATTAAAAACATTTTAGGGTGTTTTCACTATTATCGAAAGTAATTTTGTTAATGGATGACTTTTTAGTTTTTATTTACATGGCTTGTTATATATGTATGCTATTTGTTAGTTCGTGTTCTAATATAAGTGTGTTGCCAGCAAGGACTTTTAGAATGTTTATCTTTTAGCTGTTGGGCTACAGTGCTGATGTCAGATAAGTGCATAATGAGACGTCTCGATAAAGTTGTGGTGGTTAAGCCTATGCACATGTTTTTTCCTCATTGTCGGAAATAGTCTCCGAACGGAAATTTAAACTCAAATATACTAGGTTTGTTTCATCCCAAACCCTGATCGACGGGGAAGAATTGTTGGTAATGATGAGGTTTGAGGTTTTAAATTGGCTGTAATAAATAATAATTTTAATTTCCTTATTTGGCTCAATCGGGAGTACATTTATATTACGCATATTGTTTTAATATGTGTTCGTCTATTTTATAATTATTATGTTTCAGTAAAATAATGTCATGTATTTATTGAGTTGCGATTAGTTTTATCAATATTTTGGTAGCTATTATTGTTAAAATGTCGAGTATTTTTCATCTAAAAGTGCATAGTGAGACGTCTCGGTAAAGTTGTGGTGGTAAAACAGCCAGTAAATAGTTAATAATACACAGGTGGATTCTAAAACAGCCAGTAAATAGTTAATAATACACAGGTGGATTCTAAAACAGCCAGTAAATAGTTTATAATACACAGGTGGATTCTAAAACAGCCAGTAAATAGTTAATAATACACAGGTGGATTCTAAAACAGCCAGTAAATAGTTAATAATACACAGGTGGATTCTAAAACAGCCAGTAAATAGTTAATAATACACAGGTGGATTCTAAATCACTAGTGACAACACACTTTGCATAATCACATGTGACAACAAACTTTGCATAATCACTAGTGACAACACACTTTGCATAATCACTAGTGACAACAAACTTTGCATAATCACTAGTGACAACACACTTTGCATAATCACTAGTGGCAACAAACTTTGCATAATCATTAGTGACAACAAACTTTGCATAATCACAAGTGACAAAACACTTTGCATAATCACTAGTGACAACACACTTTGCATAATCACTAGTGGCAACAAACTTTGCATAATCACTATACATATATATATACATATATATACATGTGTATATATACATATATATACATGTATATATACATATATATATATATTTATATATATACATATATATATATGTTTATATTTACATATAAATACACATATATATATATATATACAAGTATATATATATACATGTATATATATATATATATATATATATATATATATATATATATATATATATATATATATATATATATATATATATATATAACAATACAGTTAAGTTTAGATCCACAAGGAAACAATCTAGCGAATCTTTACAGTGTTTATATAAAATTGTTCAATAATAAATAGAGCTGTTAATTAGGCAATATTTGGTTTTGCTTAAAAAAATATCATTTGGCTACACATTTGTCGACATGTTTCTGTCAGAGCCATGGATAAGCTGACCTCTTCCGGGAACACCATTAACTTACGGCTGCATTAAATTGAATGTAAAGGTGTTATCCCGAAGAGGTCTGGCTATCTACGGCCTTGACCAAAATATTGTTGGATAATGGCACTGTGAGAACGGACACATCTTGAGGTGGACGTATCTGTGGGAAATCGTTTGGTTTGGCTTGCGAGATTTAGTGCGGGTGGACCCGTACAGTCGAGTGTAAAACAAACTTTTCTCACAGTCGGAGCTCACAGACGTGACAGGGTCACCACGTTGACGAGACCTCAGATCAAGGGTCAATGTGCACCTGCGCATAGGGGTTCTGTGACGTCACGGGCTTTTGTGTGGGAAACAGTTTAGTAAGTCTGGGTTTTGGAGGCAACCGAACGGACGTGTTTCACTATGTAGTCTGCAACATGATTAGAGGAATTAAATTCCCTGAGAAAATACAGGATTGAGATCTCTTTTTCCCCTCCTCGAATGGCTAAGGACTTAATTATGAAGTAACTACGATAAAGCAGTAATTTGGTCTCTCCCTCGACGTTAGTGAATATCTCCAAGCCGACGGGTAACTAACGCCTGAAATAAAACAGAATTAAAAGTTTAAAAGATTGTTTGTCTCCTGAGTCGGTCATGAAGCTTTGTGTTGTAGCAGCGAGGTTCACTGCATAAATAAAGAAGAAAGAATTCAGCCACGAGACGACACCCCCCCCCCCACGCGACGAGGAAGAATAGAGGGTACTAGAATTTAAATGTATGCAGCATATAAATCTTTAGTGTTGGGAGTGACCAGTTGTTTAAACAATCAATTCCCGAGACGGTATGCAACAATATGTTTGCAAATGTGTAGCCTAATAATATTTAGTTAACTTTTGAAAAAATCACCTAATATATACGTATGGTATATATATATATATATATATATATATATATATATATATATAATGGGTATATATTGTAATTCGAGAGAGAAGGAGGCAGTTCAACAGATAAGTCTCAGCAGACAATGTGTAAAAATCAGAATTAATAATGAAGCAGTTGCGATCAAGGTCATTGGCGCTATATCAGTAGGCAAAGTAATTCGATTAATAAAATTGATAATATTGATTTTTGGTGATTAAAAAATAATAACGGGTAAAGTCATATAAATAATGCAATTATCGTTGATATTAAAGTAATTAACAAAAGCTCAACAGTTATGGAAATTATTCATAGAGTTCTTTCGTAATTTAATTTAATTAATTAATCGATTTTATTTTCATTTTTGCCAATTCAGAAACTTTTTAAAGTAATTAACAAAAGCTCAACAGTTATGGAAATTAAAGTATTTAAGACATGACTTTCTCAATCGCTTCGACATTTTATTGATTTATTTATAGAGTTGTTTCGTAATTTATATTGAATTAATTAATCGATTTTATTTTCATTTTTGCCAATTCAAAACCATTTTAAAGTAATTAACAAAAGCTCAATAGTTATGGAAATTAAAGTATTTAAGAAATGACTTTCTCAATCGCTTCGACATTTTATTGATTTATTTATAGAGTTGTTTCGTAATTTAATTGAATTAATTAATCGATTTTATTTTCATTTTTGCCAATTCAGAACCATTTTAAAGTAATTAACAAAAGCTCAACAGTTATGGAAATTAAAGTATTTTAGACATGACTTTCTCAATCGCTTCGACATTTTATTGATTTATTTATAGAGTTGTTTCGTAATTTATATTGAATTAATTAATCGATTTTATTTTCATTTTTGCCAATTCAAAACCATTTTTAAGTAATTAACAAAAGCTCAATAGTTATGGAAATTAAAGTATTTAAGAAATGACTTTCTCAATCGCTTCGACATTTTATTGATTTATTTATAGAGTTGTTTCGTAATTTAATTGAATTAATTAATCGATTTTATTTTCATTTTTGCCAATTCAGAACCATTTTAAAGTAATTAACAAAAGCTCAACAGTTATGGAAATTAAAGTATTTAAGACATGGCTTTCTCAATCGCTTCGACATTTTATTGATTTATTTATAGAGTTGTTTCGTAATTTAATTGAATTAATTAATCGATTTTATTTTCATTTTTGCCAATTCAAAACCATTTTAAAGTAATTAACAAAAGCTCAATAGTTATGGAAATTAAAGTATTTAAGACATGACTTTCTCAATCGCTTCGAAATTTTATTGATTTATTTATAGAGTTGTTTCGTAATTTATATTGAATTAATTAATCGATTTTATTTTCATTTTTGCCAATTCAAAACCATTTTAAAATCATTAACAAAAGCTCAACAGTTATGGAAATTAAAGTATTTAAGACATGACTTTCTCAATCGCTTCGACATTTTATTGATTTATTTATAGAGTTGTTTCGTAATTTAATTTAATTAATTAATCGATTTTATTTTTATTTTTGCCAATTCAAAACCATTTTAAAGTAATTAACAAAAGCTCAATAGTTATGGAAATTAAAGTATTTAAGACATGACTTTCTCAATCGCTTCGACATTTTATTGATTTATTTATAGAGTTGTTTCGTAATTTAATTGAATTAATTAATCGATTTTATTTTCATTTTTGCCAATTCAAAACCATTTTAAAGTAATTAACAAAAGCTCAACAGTTATGGAAATTAAAGTATTTAAGACATGACTTTCTTAATCGCTTCGAAATTTTATTGATTTATTTATAGAGTTGTTTCGTAATTTAATTGAATTAATTAATCGATTTTATTTTTATTTTTGCCAATTCAAAACCATTTTAAAGTAATTAACAAAAGCTCAATAGTTATGGAAATTAAAGTATTTAAGACATGACTTTCTCAATCGCTTCGACATTTTATTGATTTATTTATAGAGTTGTTTCGTAATTTAATTGAATTAATTAATCGATTTTATTTTCATTTTTGCCAATTCAAAACCATTTTAAAGTAATTAACAAAAGCTCCACAGTTATGGAAATTAAAGTATTTAAGACATGATTTTCTCAATCGCTTCGAAATTTTATTGATTTATTTATAGAGTTGTTTCGTAATTTAATTGAATTAATTAATCGATTTTATTTTCATTTTTGCCAATTCAGAACCATTTTAAAGTAATTAACTAAAGCTCAACAGTTATGGAAATTAAAGTATTTAAGACATGACTTTCTCAATCGCTTCGAAATTTTATTGATTTATTTATAGAGTTGTTTCGTAATTTAATTGAATTAATTAATCGATTTTATTTTTATTTTTGCCAATTCAAAACCATTTTAAAGTAATTAACAAAAGCTCAATAGTTATGGAAATTAAAGTATTTAAGACATGACTTTCTCAATCGCTTCGACATTTTATTGATTTATTTATAGAGTTGTTTCGTAATTGAATTGAATTAATTAATCGATTTTATTTTCATTTTTGCCTATGCACAACAATCTAAGTCACTTATTGATAATATTTTGTATCATTGATCCGTAAGTGTTTTTTTATATCGTCTACCAGTCCGTATACTCGTCACAGGAAGCAGTTAAATGTTATGTACATTCCGATTCGTTTAATATTTTTGTTGATAGTTGTACTCGACAGCGTAGCTCGTTTTGTCCAAACTCTTAGATAGTTTCGGCCTAGATTCAATTTAACAATTTCTTTAGAATTTTTAAAAACTTATCTGTCACAACGTATGAAGGCGAAACAACACTCGTTTCATGGAACAAAACACTTCAATATTTAAAAATATTTATTAATATCACACTTTTATGATGGCCAACTCGGAATATAGATCTTACACATTACAATTCATATAACGTTTCATGGTACAAAACACATCAATATTTAAAAATATTTATTAATATCACACTTTTATGATGGCCTACTCAGAATATAGATCTTACACATTACAATTAATATAACGTTTCATGGTACAAAACACATCAATATTTAAAAATATTTATTAATATCACACTTTTATGATGGTCTACTCAGAATATAGATCTTACACATTACAATTCATATAACGTTTCATGGTACAAAACACATCAATATTTAAAAATATTTATTAATATCACACTTTTATGATGGCCTACTCAGAATATAGATCTTACACATTACAATTCATATAACGTTTCATGGTACAAAACACATCAATATTTAAAAATATTTATTAATATCACACTTTTATGATGGCCTACTCAGAATATAGATCTTACACATTACAATTAATATAACGTTTCATGGTACAAAACACATCAATATTTAAAAATATTTATTAATATCACACTTTTATGATGGCCTACTCAGAATATAGATCTTACACATTACAATTAATATAACGTTTCATGGTACAAAACACTTCAATATTTTAAAATATTTATTAATATCACACTTTTATGATGGCCTACTCAGAATATTGATCTTACACATTACAATTCATATAAAATCCAGTTGATTTATCCGCTACCAGTTCGAGAACCAAAAGATTTCTAGACAGATGAAGATGTTTTGTAAACGTGCGTACATATGGATAACCTTTCAAAAGTGTTGATTTAAGTAGCTTTATTTTGATATGTAACACTTTAATAAATAATGTCATGAATTCGAATTAATACATCATATACGCTTACACGTTCCTATATTTATATTTATATATAGATAGTACTGCCAATATTTTTTAAATATTAAAGTGTTTTATACCAAGAAACGATATTGCTTCAACATTTGTAACGTAATAAGCGCAGGAGTGGCGGTTGCAGGCGATCGCATGGAACCGAAAGTAGTTCGTAGATTAAGCCTAGAATCAGAAGTTGACACACGTCGACGCTCTAACGAAACTTTGCATAATCACTAGTAACTTCAAACTTTGCATACTCACTAGTGACAACACACTTAGCATAATCACTAGTGACAACAAACTTTTCATAATCACTAGTGACAACAAACTTTGCATAATCACTAGTAACAACAAACTTTGCATAATGTACATAGAAAAAGCAAGAAATTAAATGGGAATAACGTTAATAGTTGGACAGATGTGAAACTAGCAGGTTTAAATTGTCACGTGCGTGGAATTACGTAGCCCGTTATGGAAAGGATTCAAATTTAACTAATATAGACGCTATATATGTTATCGAAAATAAATGGAGATAACGTTAAAAATAAAAATAAAATTAATATTAAGTTAAAAATTATATTGAAATAATATGCTAATATATTACTAAAAATATTAAATAATAAATCATTAAAATTAACCTTATAATTAAATAAATTGTAATCACACCATTTATAAATTTATGAAGTCCTAAGGGTACTAATCATAAAAAAAACTTTAAGGTACTAATAATAAAAGGGAGGGATAAAGAAAGATGAAAAAGAATGATTAAGAAAAATAAAGAAATATGAAGAAAAATAAAGATGAAATAAATACACTGTTAGATAAAATAAAGGATAACATAAAATTGTGTAAAAATAAAAATAAAAGATAAAAGGCAAGAGAAGGAAAAATGGGGATATGGGGTACTCTACATTAGAAATTTTAAATTAGAATTTAAAATTTTAAAACCGTTATATACATAAATATAAAAAAACAATCCATCATTAAAACATGCAATAATAGAAATCTAGTTTCGGGCCACAGTCGGGATACAATACAGTTCAATCCGAAATTCGGAAGCCGAATCCATCATCGTGAAATCCAAAAACCTAAATGTCCGTATTCTGGGTACTCTGCGGTTAGGACCTATGTATTTTGTTCTGCCCAATTTATCAGAAGTGCCTTTCTCCTGTGAATACAGTCCTTATATATCTCCCCTTTTTTGTTTAGGCATATGATGTTTGGGTCATTGATGGTTCGCAAAATGTTATATTTTTCAGCATCGCAAAGTGCACAGCGGCCTGATATTGGGGAATATGGTTTTCGCCTTTCAATTAATTTCCAACTTATGGTAAAAGGTGTTCCCTCAACCTTTAGTTCCCATATACGAGCCCCTAAAGCTGTATTTATTTTATCTCTATATTTGAAGGTATGTCTGTGGGCATATAGTCTTTGCTTAAACATGCCCTTTGTCATTCCAATGTATATCTCCTTCTTGTCCGTTGGTTGTCTGGAAATGCTCGCCTCATATACTATTGATGTTACTGTTACTTTGCAGTTCCCATCCAAGGGGCATTGATCTGTGGTTGTACAGGAGCAGGCTGTATCCTCTATTGGTTTAGTTCATATATATATATATATATATATATATATATATATATATATATATAGTAAGCAATGAAAATATATATGGCAATAAAGCTATACTAAGGCTCCCGCGTTTCATCCCCGGGGGGAATCTTCAGGCTAAATGCATTTAGCCTGAAGATTCCCCCCGGGGATGAAACGCGTGAGCCTCTGTGTAGCTTGATTGCCATATATATTTTCATTGCTTACTACCTAGCTCTACTTACCTATCGAGCACTGTTGAAGTAAATACTGAAAACTGATCCATAAAAAATCATATCTCCTTGTAATATTTCATGTGGATACATTCAGTACTTATATATATATATATATATATATATATATATATATATATATTATACAATATACTAATAGCATGTAAGATACATAGAGATGTATGTGTTTTATTCCCAATATAATCATCAAGCTAATTGGTGATTACTCTCGGCAATATAACACAAACGTTTCTGTGTTTCTTACTTGCGATTAGTATGATTTTACAATAAATACTTAATATATATATATTTAATGAATATAGAAAAAATATCAGCTCTAGGTAGTATTGAGCACTTTTGAAAAAATATTGTTTTTTTAGTTGTATATACACTTATAAAATAATATATACCGTATATATATATATATATATATATATATATATATATATATATATATATGTATATATATAAAGTTATATTTAAGCATCACGGACATTTTAATAAAATATATACGTATCTAGAAAAAATATTTTTAGATTCATTTTGCCTATTTCTTTATGTATTAAATTTCATTGATGCTTAAAAAATGAACTTTCCTAAAGTTATATTTACTTCCGAACCATTCGCGTTTTTAAGTTCAGATTAAAAAAAAGATACACTTTTTCACCGTTTGTCCATACAACACTCGGACGCCAATCTTTGATCACCAGCAAGAATGATTCTTACGTATACAGAAATTAATAGCTTATACTTGTTTAAAAACTCTGATTATGCTCGTTATATCGGGTTAAATATTTGTAAAAAATGTCAAAATGAAGATATTTGTTTTGATTTTAATAAAATATATACGCATCTTACAAATGGTTTTTGAAGGCATTTTGCTGATTTCTTTACGATTTAAATTTCATTAGCGCTTTAAAAATGAACTTTTCCAAATGTATATTTACTTGCGAAACATTCGCGTTTTTAAGTTCAGATTAAAAACAAGATACACTTTTTTACCGTTTGTCCATACAACACTCGGACGCCAATCTTTGATCACCAGCAAGACGGATTCTTACGTATACATAAATAAAATAGTAAGGTAAATATATTTGTGTAAAACTCGTTATATCGAGTGAAATATTAGTAAAAAAAAGTCAAAATGAAGATATTTGTTTTGATTTAAATAAAATATATACGCATCTTACAAATGGTTTTTG
>OY744533.1:95149577-95152077 GCA_963556195.1 Sepiola atlantica
TTAAAAGGAAAATGATGTACCCATATTACTTCCCGTGTTGCCTAGAATATATATTCAAAAATCCATAATGCTCTGTTAATTAGTTCAGAAGAGTATGCTGTACGTGTAAATATAGGTTAATATTTATTTATGAATGTTATTATAAAAGCCCCTTCAAAGTTGAGCACTGTTAGGAGATATTAAGAAATAGATATCCACTTAAGCTACAAAGCAAGGCTTTAAGTGAGTCGGTTGTGTTCTGTTAGAGTGTCTTGATTTTTATTAATATGAATTGATTTGTCAGTATGATGTAATACTTTCCTATAGCATAGAGAATATAGCGGAAGCGTGCGGAGTCAAAGCTGATTCTGTGAACCGGGTTCGTGCTTTGTTACCGTCTGAAATTATCACCCCTTACACTGATGAGAACATAGGCTCAGAACAACGGCTTCTGTAGATAAATATAATTTGATATTTATTCATGTATATATATATAGTTATATATATATATAGTTATATATATATATAGTTATATATGTAAAAATAAAAATGGAATAAAGAATATTGTCTGAAACATTGTTTCTTTTTTCCCATAGTTATATATATAGTTATATATATATAGTTATATATATATATATTTATATATTTATATATATCGTTATATATATATATGTATATATATAGTTATATATATAGTTATATATAGTTATATATATAATTATATATAGTTATATATATATAGTTATATATAGTTATACATGTATTTATACATATTATATATATATATTTATAGTTACATAGGGTTATATGTACACTTATATACAGTTATATATAGTTACATATATATATAGTTATATATATATATATATAAAGTTAGTTATGTATCTCTCTCTCTCTCTCTCTCTCTCTCTCTCTCTCTCTATATATATATATATATATATATATATATATATATATATATATATATATATATATATATATATATTGACATAAAAAGTTATTACTCCATCTACTCGCCCTGGCCTTATTGGTTACAGCTCACGGAATTTAGTTAAACATGACTCGTGCGACACGTTTTAACAGTTATTTTTACACTGAAGATTTCGCAAGGATGAAATGTATACGTATTTAGATAATGATTAAGTATTTATTATTATATAATCATATATATATATATATATATATATATATATGTGTGTGTGTATATATATCATGTCACAAAAGGAAGGAAACAGGGTTTTTCATGTTTTCTTATTATATTTTCGAAATCTAAGTATAATTAATAAACGTTATTAAAACTATTTAAAAAAAAAATGCACCTAAAAGACGATGTTGAGAATAGTTTACAAGATTGCGCCACTTCGACACTCAGCATTAAATCAAACGCTGCGAAACGAGGCCAATGTTAAAATAAAATCACGCGTAAAAATTGTACATTCTTTCTTCAATGCGATTTCGAAGTTCTACAAAGCTTCTGGGTTGCTGGTAATGAAACATTGGCTTTTAGCATACCCTCATAACCAGACATGTAACGGTGTGAATCGACAAACGAGGTTGCCAATTTCTCTTGCATCCTCTTGATATCACATTCTTTTCTCCGAATGCTGCTTCCCCAAACTGATATAACATATTTGCGCAATGAAGCGGTGCTCCGTTAAGCATGGAGATAGTTTAAGACAGCACTCGTCTTAAACGTTTTCAAATATTCTGTACAATGATATATATATATATATATATATATATATATATATATATATATATATATATATATGAAGAGTTCGAATGCAAAACGCGATACATCCAATTCGTGCAAAGTTAGGCATGAAACAATAAAATGGCGAGTATATTAAATCTAGTCTTTGACTAAAAGCTTATTTTAAATGAAAACAAAACAAAATGATGCAGGTATCATGTTATGTAAAACATTATTTATGGGTCTTGTCGAGTGTTGAAATGCAACGTTTTATATAGTGATAGTTTCTTAATTTTGAAAATAGCGTTTATCGCGTTTTGCATTCGAACTCTTCATATGACCCAAAAGTAGGTATATAAAAAATAGTTTAATAACTGTAAACCTACTTTTGGGCCACCCTATATATATATATATATATATATATATATATATATATATATATATATATATATATATATATATATATAACTATTTTCTGTATCCACATATCATTTTATAAGGAAAATATTTTTTATGTATCAATTTCATTATTTACTTCAAAAATGCTCAATACGTAAGTAGAGCTAGGTAGTAAGTTATGACAATATTTATGGCAATCAAGCTACACAATTTGTCCTTGCGTAACAATATATATATATATATATATATATATATATATATATATATATATATATATATATATATATATATATATATATATATAGTAAGTTCTGAAAATATTTATGGAATTAAGCTACACAGCTTAATTGCCATAAATATTTTCATAACTTACTATGTATATATATATATCCGAATATATATATTCAAATATATATATATATATATATA
>OY744533.1:95159577-95174577 GCA_963556195.1 Sepiola atlantica
GTGACTTTCGCATTTTTATTCAAGACAATTATATATTCGAGAGTAATTTAAAATGGGTACTTTGTGACTTTGGCATTTTTATTAAAAAAAAATTATATATTCAAGAGTAATTTAAAATGGTTACTTTGTGACTTTTGCATTTTTATTCAAGACAATTATATATTCGAGAGTAATTTAAAATGGTTACTTTGTGACTTTTGCATTTTTATTCAAGACAATTATATATTCAAGAGTAATTTAAAATGGTTACTTTGTGACTTTTGTATTTTTATTCAAAACAATTATATTTTCAAGAGTAATGTAAAATGGTTACTTTGTGACTTTTGCATTTTTATTCAAGACAATTATATATTCGAGAGTAATTTAAAATGGTTACTTTGTGCATTTTGCATTTTTATTCAAAACAATTATATATTCGAGAGTAATTTAAAATGGTTACTTTGTGACTTTTGTATTTTTATTCAAGACAATTATATATTCAAGAGTAATTTAAAATGGTTACTTTGTGACTTTTGCATTTTTATTCAAGACAATTATATATTCAAGAGTTATTTTAAATGGTTACTTTGTGACTTTTGTATTTTTATTCAAAACAATTATATATTCGGGAGTAATTTTAAATGGTTACTTTGTGACTTTTGTATTTTTATTCAAGACAATTATATATTCAAGAGTAATTTAAAATTGTTACTTTGTGACTTTTGCATTTTTATCCAAGACAATTATATATTCAAGAGTAATTTAAAATAGTTACTTTGTGACTTTCGCATTTTTATTCAAGACAATTATATATTCGAGAGTAATTTAAAATGGTTACTTTGTGACTTTTGCATTTTTATTAAAAAAAAATTATATATTCAAGAGTAATTTAAAATGGTTACTTTGTGACTTTTGCATTTTTATTCAAGACAATTATATATTCGAGAGTAATTTTAAATGGTTACTTTGTGACTTTCGCATTTTTATTCAAGACAATTATATATTCGAGAGTAATTTTGAATGGTTACTTTGTGACTTTCGCATTTTTATTCAAGACAATTATATATTCGAGAGTAATTTAAAATTGTTACTTTGTGACTTTTGCATTTTTATTCAAAACAATTATATATTCAAGAGTAATTTATAATGGTTACTTTGTGACTTTTGCATTTTTATTCAAAAAAATTATATAATCGAGAGTTATTTAAAATGGTTACTTTGTGACTTTTGCATTTTTATTCAAAACAATTATATATTCAAGAGTAATTTAAAATGGTTACTTTGTGACTTTTGCATTTTTATTCAAGACAATTATATATTCGAGAGTAATTTAAAATGGTTACTTTGTGACTTTTGCATTTTTATTCAAAACAATTATATATTTAAGAGTAATTTAAAATGGTTACTTTGTGACTTTTGTA
Organism: Sepiola atlantica; assembly: GCA_963556195.1. Taxonomy (NCBI): domain Eukaryota; kingdom Metazoa; phylum Mollusca; class Cephalopoda; order Sepiida; family Sepiolidae; genus Sepiola; species Sepiola atlantica. Next base: position 95,160,978 of record OY744533.1, read on the forward strand.
TTTTTATTCAAAACAATTATATATTCGAGAGTAATTTAAAATGGTTACTTTGTGACTTTTGTATTTTTATTCAAGACAATTATATATTCAAGAGTAATTTAAAATGGTTACTTTGTGACTTTTGCATTTTTATTCAAGACAATTATATATTCAAGAGTAATTAAAATGGTTACTTTGTGACTTTTGCATTTTTATTCAAGACAATTATATATTCGAGAGTAATTTAAAATGGTTACTTTGTGACTTTTGCATTTTTATTCAAGACAATTATATATTCAAGAGTAATTTAAAATTGTTACTTTGTGACTTTTGCATTTTTATCCAAGACAATTATATATTCAAGAGTAATTTAAAATAGTTACTTTGTGACTTTCGCATTTTTATTCAAGACAATTATATATTCGAGAGTAATTTAAAATGGTTACTTTGTGACTTTTGCATTTTTATTAAAAAAAAATTATATATTCAAGAGTAATTTAAAATGGTTACTTTGTGACTTTTGCATTTTTATTCAAGACAATTATATATTCGAGAGTAATTTTAAATGGTTACTTTGTGACTTTCGCATTTTTATTTAAGACAATTATATATTCGAGAGTAATTTTGAATGGTTACTTTGTGACTTTCGCATTTTTATTCAAGACAATTATATATTCGAGAGTAATTTAAAATTGTTACTTTGTGACTTTTGCATTTTTATTCAAAACAATTATATATTCAAGAGTAATTTATAATGGTTACTTTGTGACTTTTGCATTTTTATTCAAAACAATTATATAATCGAGAGTTATTTAAAATGGTTACTTTGTGACTTTTGCATTTTTATTCAAAACAATTATATATTCAAGAGTAATTTAAAATGGTTACTTTGTGACTTTTGCATTTTTATTCAAGACAATTATATATTCGAGAGTAATTTAAAATGGTTACTTTGTGACTTTTGCATTTTTATTCAAAACAATTATATATTTAAGAGTAATTTAAAATGGTGACTTTGTGACTTTTGCATTTTTATTCAAGACAATTATATATTCAATAGTAATTTAAAATGGTTACTTTGTGACTGTAGTATTTTTATTCAAGACAATTATATATTCGAGAGTAATTTTAAATGGTTACTTTGTGACTTTCGCATTTTTATTCAAGACAATTATATATTCGAGAGTAATTTTAAATGGTTACTTAGTGACTTTTGCATTTTTATTCAAAACAATTATATATTCTAAAAGTAATTTAAAATGGTTACTTTGTGACTTTTGCATTTTTATTCAAGACAATTATATAGTCAAGAGTTATTTTAAATGGTTACTTTGTGACTTTAGCATTTTTATTCATGACAGAAAACAAAGAATTAAAACCTTAAAGATGTAAACAAGAATTTACATTTTTGTTATAATTTAGACAGATGAGAGGAGATCGCTTTTATTATTTTTATTTTTGATAGTAAATGTAATATGTTACCCCATTTATAAAACAAATATAAAATACAAATTTAGGTAAACGTATTTATTTAATTATCAAAACACAAAAAACGTTGTTAGTTATTTTGGTATTACGTCACACGCTAAGTGTATTTTCTTAAATAAACTATTTTGAATAATCTGATTCATCCGTAGGTATTTAGTAAATAAACACTTTTGCATCGTCATCACCATCAACTGATTCGTTCGAACATGTAACATTTCTGTCTATCATCGGTGATCGAACGGGTTCTATATTTTTGTAAAGAACAGCCATGTAATAACTTTGTGGTTTCTTGACACGATATTGCATTGACTTTTATCCATAGTTACAAAACTAAATTCCCTGAATTAAATTTTTTTCTAAAGCACCCTTAAGCTAAGCTTTATATTTTAGACATTTTCTAAAATTAAACTCATGTAATTATTTACAAACACACACCCACACTATATATATATATATATATATATATATATATATATATATATATATATATATATATATATATATATATATATATATATGTATATCTATATATATACATATATATGTATATATATATCTATATATATACAGCCCGATGAGTTGGTCGCTATTTGCACCAATGAAACAAAACTTGTTTTGTCGCAACTAATGGAATAAAATCAAAAAATATATATTTTGCTCTGAATTTTCATTGAGCACTCTCATAAACCCGGTTTCAACTTCCTTCGGATTCATACCCCCTGGATATTTGTAACAAGTTAATTATATATATATATATATATATATATATATATATATATATATATATATATTTATATATATATATATATATATATATATATATATGGGAAATGAAAAAGAAATACGTAGTAGGCGTGGCTGATGAGAGCGCTGGACCAAGGTCCGGGCTAAGAGAAGTCAGTCAGTACTACTTTTTCTCATCAACCCATCATGTCAACCCAATATTTCGATGTACTTGCATGACATTTTTCTTAATATTATCATCTGAGGAAGTCTTACAAATAAAAACGAAATGTTGATGAATATATATAAAATAAATATCTCTTGGTTTTTCCTTTTTCATTTCCCATTACGTCGGATTACTCTCATCCTTCTTTTCTCATATATATATATATATATATATATATATATATATATATATAAATATATATATATATATATATATATATATATATATATATATTATATATATATATATATATATATTACATATATATTATATTATATATATATATTATATATGTATATTTTATGTATGTTATATTATATATATATATATATATATATATATATATATATATATATATATATATATATTCGTATGAATCAGCAAGTTTCAATCGTAACAGGTCTTTCCTAAATGCAGAATATGGACCGTAGGCAGATTATATTTTGTTAGGTGAACTAATTGTGCGAGCCAAAGGTCATATCCTTGGGATTTAAGCCGCAAAGTATTTGTTGCATGCTGCTCAAAGTTTACTCTGTCCTTATATCTGGACTGTTACCGTTATGCCGAGGTTTATATTCGAAAGTTGTACTCAACGGCCATTTGAGTTGCAGTGTTCGTTGCCATTTCTATTGTTTACATATTCCGGACTATTATCTTCATCATTGCTGTTACATACACAATGCTTCGACAGCTGTACTGTTCGAGATGCAGAGTTGTTTTTATTAATATTATTTACATCTTTCGGACGGCTATCTTTCTCGAGGTTGTAATGTATACAAGGTTTCGACAATTGTACTCACCGATCTTCTTAGTTGGAATGTTGTTGCTATTTACTTCGGACGACTGTTATATACACAATGTTTCGGCGGTTCTACTCTTTGGCCTTCTGTTGCTACCTAATATATAAAGAGAAGCCAGCCTCTCTTACACTATCCATATTTCATTCTGTATAGGTAAAGTTACCCTTTTTTACTTGGGCCATGTTTCTTGCAATAAAATGTATTTTGCTTTGCTTGTTTTAAAAGATTTTTATTCCAGCTCAGAACATTGTTAAACCAGAGCCATGTTTCACTAATCATCAGCACAAACGGCTTTTTAATTTGTTAATAAAAAGAAAAAGTTCAATTCACTATATACGCCAGCTTTCAAATAGTAATCATATTTCTTTTAAGTGAATATGAACCTATTCATTAGGACATTATCACTAATAAGATACTATGTAACATGTATAGGCTGAACTAAAGAAAAACTCAGGTATCTTGACTTATTCATTTCTTTCAATTATTTTAATATCATAATAGTAGGTAACATTTCATTTATTTATAATAACTATTTAAAGTTTTACTTACTGTAATAATGCACGCGGCAGTTATTTCGAATGGTGGAATACTAGGTAACCTATTTATTTTATTATTCAGCCCTCCATAAAATTATTTATAGTAAATTAAAATTAAACCATTACATATTTCAGACAGTAATCTTGATACGTAGCCTTTCTATACAGAATGTTTTGGCAGCAGTTTTCTCTGGCATTTCAAAATTAAATTATTTATATTATTTACATATTTAAGACTATTCCCATTTACTTGCCTCCTCACGAGGGAAAGAGTTATACACACGCTTATTTTTTATGTAGTGAAAAATTCAGTTACCAAAAAATGGCACTCTGAATTGGAACCACAATAAAAATTGCTTCAGGCTATCAGGAGTTCTCCTTCACTGACCGAGGACCGACTAGACTAAGTGTGACATGAGAACAGATTCCACAATTTTTCCTAGCCAAAAGTTCAATGAATTAAGGACTGTTATCTTTGTCGTTATTCTTAGATACACAATATTATGGCTATTATATTCTCCGGCCTCCTGAGAGTTGAGGGTGGAGTAAGCTAAATGGTTGCCCAACTCCTGGGACGGAAGTCTGCGGTTCTTATATTCTTCATAGAACTCCCTCATAAATCTCACGAGTCTATACGAATGTACGTCCATTCGGATTCTTGACTTTCGAATGTACTTGATAACGTTCTCTTAGGAGGACAGGAAACGTTTCTCAAGTAAGGAAACACACCCGCTCCGACAACCGTGCAGATCCACTTGCACATTTGACTTCGACTATAGTGCACCGCTGATCCCGACTATTTAACATTTGTTGATCAACTACGCCAAGAAATCTTTAACCTAAACAATGCAATCAGCAACAGTGCGGACTCACTTGCTCTAGTCTCTTCGAATTTGCAAACACACTTGCAAACAATGCACACTAACAACAGTGAAGATCCACTTGCACTCATCACCTTCAACCGTGTAGACTCTTACACTCGTCATCTTCAACCGTTCGGACTCACTTGCACTCATCCTCAGACTCATTTGATGACAATGCATACCAACAACAATGCAAACCCACTTGCATCCATCACCTTGAACAATGAAGACTCCCTTGCACTATGGACTTCATCCATAGCGAAGACTCATTTGCACCAGAGATTTCATCAACAGTGCAGACCCACTTGCACTCAACATTTTCAACAGTGCATACTCACTTGTGCTACGGACTTCGAGCACAGTGAGTGACACGAGATTTCACAGAACGCGAACAGCACGACTTTTATATCTCACGCACCTCGGATACAAATTGGCCAAGAGTAAGAAGGTTAATGCTAACATATTCAGAGGCACACACGGTTTTAAAATCTTTTGGGTGGAGAAGGCTTCAAGCTTGTCGGATGCTACCGTTACAAGCCCGGCCGATATTTGTCGGGTTAGGGCCGACATCTAAGGAACACGTTAGTTTTAACACCTGGAATAACTTGGGGGTCTCGCATACAAAACTGACACTTTTCAAACTGGGGTGCTCGTCATTCACGAGCGAGATTTATTGGAAACATGTACTACACTTTGATCCCTATATCGATGCTTTAGAGAAGTGTCAGCAACAGTTTAGTCTTGGACTGAACGGTTTGAGTTTTCTGAGTACAGCTAACGCGAGAGTATTTAAAATAGCACAAGAGTTCGACAAAAACGGAATATAATTCGAGAGAAAGGCGACGAGAGAGGAGACAGATGAGCAAATCAACGACCATTGTAATATGTTCGGATCTTTTCTTTTGGATCGAGGTTTTTTCATTGTTTTGTTTACTTTGCTTTTGTTAGTTTTGGTGGTGGACGGGTGTGTGGAAAGAAGGGGTGTTCTCACATTTACAAATTTCGTTTTGGTTCTGTTTAAAATGAAAAAAGAAAGAGATTTCGTCTTCATTAAATCGCGTTTTGTTTGGTAATCTCATGTCAAAACTTTCGCACAAACGGCATAACCCGTTTTCCGTTCCAAGTTTGGAATATTCTTTGAAAAAAAAAAAATTACATTTTTTATTTAAATTTTTTTTCTCCGATTTTCTATTTTAAATAAAAAAAAAAAAAATTCTAACCGATTTATTCATTATTTTATTCATTTCAAACTTACTTATATTTTATTTACTGTTCTTTTTGTTATTATGGTTTCCAGCTTTATTTTAGATTTCGGAGCGTGGACGGTTTTATTTTTCACTCTTAACTAGTTATTGAGGTTTGATTTTTACTCCTTTTTTTGTTTAAGTTTTTTTTTTCTTTCAAAATTCAAATTAATTAAGCAAATGCCGCGCGCGTACAGATAAGGGCGTCAGGAAAAAGAGGGTGCAAAACGGGCATAAAAGCGGTATCATCTTTACCCCTCCTCCATCCTCCCTAGCCTAAACACCCTGCATGCATAGCCCTCCACCCCTTACACAATCGAACTCACGAGAACGACATCTACGTTATTACACCCCTTCACCCGACACGATCTACTCCCCCCACGACACACACTGACGCCCAGTCACATGGTCCGTGCCCAAAATTTGAGTATCAGATTAATTAATGGATATTGTATGCAACGTGGCTTTGCGCGACACGCAGGGGTATTTAGGGTGGGGTGGCAGAATGGTTTGCATATATGTATGTATGTATGTATAAATCCCTTTTAATTGTATATTATTGTTATATATATATATATATATATATATATATATATATATATATATATAACAAACGCATGTATACATACACATTATCTTATATATGCATGCATTTAACCGTGTATAAATATTATATATATATATATATATATGTATATATATATATATATATATGTATATATATTATTTCATATATCCACATAAAATGTTATAAAATGATATAATCTATTATGTATCAATTTTCAGTATAAACTTCAACAGTGAGTAGTGCTAGGTAGTATATATATATATATATATATATATATATATATATATATATCTATATATATATATATAATATTTGAATATTTATCTTTTTATTTAATTTTACATAATGGTGGAAGTTCTCAGAAATAAAGGAGCCCCCTATCATGGGGCTCACACCTGATCTCTATATAGGATACATGGATATTCGAATATTTCATTAATGGACTCCTTTGCCTCTCAAACCTTCAGATATTATGAACCTTATTTTCCCTTTACTCAATTGACCAGTTAACTTTGCTATTATATATTTTTCTTGTGGCATTTTCGTTTTACCGAATTCCAAGACAAGAATTAATCTAGTCTGGTGGAGTACCATAGAAAAAAAGACAGCATCACTTGAAGAAATTGCCTTATTTTCGTTTACGCCATTGTGGGGAAGTGATACCGAAGAGATCTTATTTAGGCTTCGAATACTCTGTTTTTAAAATATTTAGTCTGGCTTTTCTTGTTGGGGGAACAAACATTATGCCAGGTTGTTTTGACAAACACCTTAGATAGGATAGACGCCCGAGGACAGTGTCTAGTAGGCATTCAACTTCTCTCCTAGAAAAAATATATATGTGTATGTATATACACACACATGCACTCACATATATGTATAACTATATATATATATATATATATATATATATATATATAACAAAAACACACACATATATGATATGATATATATATATATATATATACACGCACAGACGAACACACACACACACACACACACACACATATATATATATATATATATATATATATATATATATATATATATATATATATATATATATATATATATATATATATATATATCATATTTGTCTTTATCTACATTACGTATATGTTTAATCCTTACGGGAATCGTCAGTCAAGAGAAAATTATTCATATCGGTCGTCAAACTCAAACTCCGACGTCTTAGGCTTCACTGTCGTCATAACCAACAACTGTAAATACGCGAGAAATGAATCCTATTTATAGGCAGTTGTCGTCAAATTGTTCATCTATTGAAAGGAAACGTATATATATATATATATATATATATATATATATATATATATATATATATATATATATATATATTATATATATATATATATATATATATATATATGTGTGTGTGTGTGTGTGTGTGTGTGTGTGTGTGATGTCGGCTAGGAGGCTTCGATGGTTTGGTTATGTTGCTAGAAGTCGTGGGATGATAAATGCCAGCGACAGAAAAGACTTCTGAAACGCAAGACCAAGAGGACGCCCACTAAAAAAGATGGTCCGACAGCATTAGGGAACAGTGCGGCGTTCCTTTTCAAACAGTCGAGAAATATGCAATTCGGAGACAGAATTTGGTGTTCAAAACAGTGAGGGGACGTAAATTTCTGTGCGATTAAATTAAAGTAAAAGTAATATATATACATATATATATATATACATATATATATGCATATATATATAAGTATACATATATATACATATATATATATACATATATCTACATATATATATACATATATAAATAAAGATTCTAGACATAAGGTAAATATCAGTATACTTTGATTTTGAACTTCGCACGGGTACATAAATAAGATGTAAACGTGTTTCCTTTCGGGAAGAGTATTCTTTTAGCAATATATATATATATTTGTCGCTCCTCGAAAAAGTAGAGCACAGGATGACGTCACTTGCTTTATAATGCATCGTCCCTTCTCTTAAAAAGAAGTAGAATGGTTAGACGTTAAGCCGCCGATAAAGTGTTAAAATTATCATCGTTTATTTGCTGTTTAAAATTGGCCGAGCGGTTAAAGACGTCGTGTTTGAGTTGAAAAATACTTGTAGTTCGGGGTTTCGAATCGCATGACCGGTAGTGAATAGTCATATCTTTATGCTGATGAGTCCCGATTTAAAAAGGACGAAACGTATACGTACATAGATAATAAATAATAACAAATGTTATATATATATATATATATATATATATATATATATATAGAGAGAGAGAGAGAGAGAGAGATAATATATATATATAAGAGAGAGAGAGAGATTATAATTATTTAATATTTATTCATAAAACTATTATAACAAGCTTCTTTAAGAAATTAAAGTCGATCACTCTCAGGATATTAAAAATAGACTGTCATCAGCAAAAAACGAAATTCCGAATACGTTCGTCGAACACTCTCGACTAGTCTTCTATCTGTGCTCGCTTCTAGGTACATACAGATCTTAATTTATCTTAATCCTGTAACAGCTTCCGATGGCCAACTGGCGACGTCTTGACTTTGTGAACCGGTTTCGCGCCGCCCGACCGTCTGAAATTGTTTCTTTCCTGAACTGATCAGAGCATAAAGCTTGAAGGGAAATAGTATATATATATCGTAATTTATTATATATATATATATATATATATATATATATATATATATATATATATAGTAAGTAAGCCATACAAAATACTTTGCATTTGATTCTCGAAATAATTCGCAAGGCTAAATGCATTACTAGTATTAAGCTCCCGTTATGTATTGAGCACTTTTAAAGTAAATATTGAAACAAACTATATACAAAGTAAATTATATTTCGTTATTTAACATTGTAACCCAATATTTATATGTGGTTACTTTGTTATTCATATTATTGTAACATTTCCGACTATGATGATTCATATATAAACAATATTCTATGTTATAGCAAAATTATTGGCACAAGACAAAATCTAACGTATTCCAATTACGTAATAATCAGACGGACATTCTCTATTATTTAGCAAATGTGATTTGATAAGAGTTTGTTTCGCTCTGGGTTTTTCCAATATACTTTAAGGAGTCAAACTACATGCTAAAGTATACCTTTGTTTGTAGATTGAGTTATGTAGGAAAGCATTATGTTCTAATTAGCCGTAATTAATAATTCATTGAACAAGTCACCAATCTTGTATTAGCTTTCTATGTATTTCCCGCGCAACTCTCTCTTTATATTGATTCAACTACCTTTGAATATTTTATAATGTCTCCGTGAGCATTCAAAGATAAAGTGACCTACCTTTTTCACTGTCGTAATTTAATTTTACAGAGTGTGTCTGTACACATCATAAATACGTATGTAAATTAAATGGGATAATAATGAGTTTAATTATTTCTAAATAATAATAATAATAATAATAATAATAATAATAATAATAATAATAATAATAATAATAATAATAATAATAATAATAATAATAAAAACAATAAAATGCTTGCGACAAAGGCGAGAGAATGTATCCACAAAACAGACGTACCAAAGTGGATGACCAATGGAAGCACAAGCTAATACCAAAAGGCGTAAAAAAGGGAACAATCTTAAGCAACTACAGACCAATAACCTGTTTACTAACGGCACAACTGAGAGCACAAATCTACCACTCCCTGAACAATCGAGTACTGCTCCTTGAGAAACAAAAATGATGCCGGCAAGGAAAAAGAGGGACGCATTATCTGCTATACAGAGATCAAAAGATCTTTAATGAGGTTAGAAGCAGAAATAAGATGATATCCATGGCATTGATTGACTACAAACATGGATAATTGAATGCTTAAAAAGTACAAGTGCCACACAGGATTATTAATCTCATTAAGTAAGCAGTGAGAACATGGAGACTATAACTGACAGCTCGATGATTACGCCTGACTGAGATAAAAATACAGAGAGGCATCTTGCAAGGAGACTCTTTATAACCACTACTATTTATCATAGGTATGATGCCACTCAACTACATACTCAGGAAATATGATGCCGGATGCAACTTTACAGACACAGAAAAAAGAATAAACCACGTCATGTACATGGACGACATGAAGCTATAGTATCTGTTCTGTTTTTCATGATATCGTTCTCTCAGGTATAAACTCCCTCTTTTTTGTTGGAGGGGGGTAGTTTTCGTTCGTTCATCCTCTCAGTTATTGATTCCTCAGTTAGGGGTCAGTGTAGTAATATGTTCCGGCGTCATCCGGAAAAAATGAGGAATGCAAAAAACTTCCGGTTCCACCACCGAGCCCCACATTACAATTTTTATTTTTTTATTTTCTGTAATAATCAATTTCCAATTTATAAAGAAAATAAAGTGAAACCTTTTCTTTGCTGTTTATGGATGTCCGCCGCAACTGAAAACTATTATTTTTTGTTCTAAATCGGGTATAGTTTTTTTTCGTTAAAGTATAATAAGAAGTAAATTAATTGTACGTTTGTTTTTCAACATAAGTATTAAACTATATTTTTAAGTATAAGTTTAAATAAATTAACGTAAAAATTATATATATATATTATATATATATATATATATATATATATATATTTATTTATTATTGCCTTTTAACATTAACATCTGATTCGTTGCCTTCAGTTCATTTTAACATACGTTTACTTGGAAACAAAAACACTCTACCCCGAAAATTTACCCCTCTTTCTTCAAACATGACTCAAAACAAAATCAAATATTGATCAGGATAAAATTTAAAAATTAAAGAAATCCAAGTAAAATGATATAAAAATATTTTCTAGCAATACAGACCAAGATGTATCCTGTCTGACTAACATATCTTTCATGAAACTTTGGTTAAGAAAGCTAATCGTGCTATAATGTAGGGGACAGGGAGAGAAAGTGACTGTATTTTATATATCAGATCGATTGTTGATTATTTGGATAGTTGTATTTAATCTGCAATTTTTTATTACTTAATCTAGGTTTAATTATTTGTCTATGTGTCTGCATTTTGCTACAAATCCTGGTGCTTGGTCATGATCTGATATGTTCCTCTAAACACTGTTTACAGTTCTAATGATTTATACTGCAAGGGGGATAATTTAAAACCGGAATTTAATCTTTCGATAGTGCCAGATAGATAGATATAATTTCGTATCTCTTCGCACATCTTGGTTATTGGAGAAGTGGTACCACTGAATAGCCATGACTTTAATAGCTGTTCTATTTTTAAAGCTCCGAAATAGTTGTATGGTAAACGACTGATGCCCCCCGTTTTTTATTTCACAATTAAAGTTTAGGTCCCTTGTTTGTTTCACTTTTATATGGTTTAACCTCTTTTGTATTTGTGAATTTTTCAGCTGTATTTCTCTTATTCAAATACTAAGCCTGCGATATTTTAAAGTTAGTTAGTATCCCACCGAATTTAAACTGCTTTACTTTTCTTCGTTTATAAATTACTTAAAGCTTCCTCTGAATATATATATATATATATATATATATATATATATATATATATATATAAATAAATATATATATATATGTGTGTGTGTGTGCTTATTTTTATTTACACAGACTTGTGTCTTTCCAAATATGATCTAAGGTTAAGATCAGATTTTAACTATGCCTGATGAGATCTCAGTTCATAATAGCTGTTGATCGATAACATCGACATGCCAGTGTTGCAGATATTGTACATGTCTGTGTGAATAAAAATGATCATACATGAAAAGTCTATTTGATATTGAGCACTTTTTATAAACCCGGTTGAAATTCTTTGAATTACTATCCTGTGGATGTTTTACCTGGATTATATATATATATATATATATATATATATATATATATATATTCATGCAAAGATCATTAAAGACAACAGACCTCTTCTGTCTGGTTATAACTTTTTATCTTTTCAATTCTTCTAATGATTTTTTGGTGTTAAAATCAAACAAATTGATGAAATATCCGTATGTGTTATAAGTTTAAATGCCCTTTCGGAGAATGTAACTCCAAAATGATAATAGCTACATTGGTTTTACAACAACTACTCTATCCCGCCGCCCCACTATGCATCTTGTGAACTCTAGTTTAATCTACAAACATCTACAAATACATAATTGCCCAACATCTCAATTAATACAAACTTTAGTAAATAACACCAAAATAACACATTGCGAAACCAATTTGAAAAAAAAAAATACTTGAAGCCATTTACATTAAACCACAACAACCTAAAATTAATAATATCGCGCATGAGACTAGTAAAACAATTTTTAAAATCTTTAGCGTAGTTTAATTTAATTAACTGACGCCACACCGGTTTCGCATGATTCAAATTAAAAAATGGACATTTCATTAAATTAATTATTGCTTACCTCCCCATTTTTCCTCTCCATAATTATTGGACTACACCAAATAAATCAGACATTTCTTAAAAAAATAAATAAATAAAAACATAAATAAATTAAAATAGATTTAATTTATCCACGTCTTCTTTGTAGGCATTCTTTCACGTGCTCGTCTCTCCGCTGTATATAAAAAGTCTTTCACCAGCTGTTTAGTCCATTTTGCCATCAACGCGTGAAGATGATTCGAGAAGGAATCGAAATCGTTTGTAACACATACAGTTCTTTCATCAATTTGTTTGATTCTAACACGAAAAATCATTTGAAGAAAATGGTATAACAAGGCAGAAAAGTTCTGTTATTTTTAATAATGCTTGAATGCATGAAAAAATGCTGCCTAAATACACACCACATAGTTTTATTTTATCAAATTTCCCAAAACCGTCACATTTCTGTGAGATGTATTTTTACGGTCCGTTTCATTTGCCGTGAGCCAAACAACATTTTAATGTCAATATCGTCTATATAACACTACACAATCATCAGAAAAAATCACAAAGAGTAAAAAGTTCTTGGATTTAAGTGTTTTGAAAAAAACCCTACACTATACTATAGTTCATTATTGGGCGAAACCAAATCAAAAAAAAAAAAAGAAAATAGCAAACTCACATGTGGGGAAACTCACTAGTACGCAGTTTTAATATATATATATATATATATATATATATATATATATATATATATATATATATATATATATATAAGGAAATTGTAGTTTGCTTGAAGCATTTCTGGTAAATATAAATGTACGTTAGTAATCCGAGGCAG
>OY744533.1:95182077-95204577 GCA_963556195.1 Sepiola atlantica
AGAACTCTTGTAGACTGGTACCACAGAGGCAATTTTCCAGCTATCGGGGAAGAAAGATTCAGCTAGGCATTTATTGTAAGGTTTGTAGAGGACAGGGGCCAGTTCAGCAGAGCATTTCTTTATTACTATTACAGGTATAAGATCAGGCCCACAAGCTTTAGAGGTGTCAAGGCTTTTTATGATGTCTCTGACCTGGAGTGGGGTGATGACCAGGTTATCAAATGTGGCTTCGGTCCGCAAAGGGAATTCAAGGTGGGGGTGGTTATCTGAGTCTAAAGTAGAGTTAGAAGCGAAACGCTTGGCAAGTAATTCAGCCTTATCAGTGGCCGTGCAAACGACATCATTGTGGTTTGATAGTGGGAGAATCGTTGATTGACCATTATTCACTACACTATTGTAGATTTTCTAGAAATCGCGAGTTCCTAGTTTCTGTGACTGGATGCGTTTTTTTGTTAACTCATTATACCTTCTCTTCGCTTCGCTAATCACGGCCTTGCAATTATTTCTTGACTCTATAAATTGATGCCTATTAGTAGCTGACTTATGGCGGCCGAATTTACGGAATGCTTGTTGCCTTTCAGAAATGGCAGCTGCACATTCTGAAGTAAACCATTGAGGAGAGTGGGGCTTGCTGAAAAATGTTCGCATGGGGACATAGGCTTCAATGTCTGCTTTGACCCATTCAGTTAATTCGTTTGCACACTGGTTGGCAGGGAGTGAGAAGGTTTCCCTCCATGGGGCGTCACTGATGTGATCTCTTATTGACTCAAAATCAGCTTGCTGGTGGTATCTTGTTGATTTGAGTAACGGTTCATCAGCTTTTGGACGACTTTTTAGGGTGATATGTATCATTAGCACAATGTGATCAACATTTCCGAGTAGGCTATGAGCTTTCGTCACACAAGCCTCGGGTATTGAGGTCAAGAAGAGGTCTAGAAGTGAGGCTTGTTGGTCTACTCGATCGGGGATACGGGTTGGAAAATCGACAGTCTGAGAGATGGAGTGAGCTAAGGAGAAATTATACGTAGAGTTGCCGGCTGCGTCAGTAAGGCTGGAGAATCCCAACCAGTCGCGGTGGTGGGCATTAAAATCCCCAAATACATGTATCTGGGCATTCAAGTCAATGTATATATATATATATATATATATATATATATATATATATATATGTATGTGTGTATATACATATTAGATCGTACACAGATTCTAAAGCTAACCAATTATAATTTTAAGGAGTGAAAATAATCCAATAACACCGGTTGTTTTCAGACTTCAGGTGTAGGCAATTCCTAATAATGACGCATACGATTAACGACGAAACAGATCAATTTGTAAGTGGTTTTACCTTTTTTAAATGATACCCATTCTAGAAAAAATCTTCTTAATTAAATTAATTAGTAATCAAGTGATTAACATTTTTATTATTTATTTCTTAAAAACACACTAAATAAATACATAAATTATGCATTTCAAAAACGGTCCCGGCTGCAAATCAACGACGGGGAATGTTTTCACATACGCAAGATAAATTGAGAATTAATTTTCTTAAATCCATTTATTTACTAAACTGTTTACCCCTTAAAATATTAAAAGCACTTAATTTCATACGAATCAATAACACCGGTCGTCATTTAGCTTCTGCTTTTAGGCATTTTCATTAGCTTTCTGTGATAAACAGGATCGATGAGTCTCTCAGGTTGGAATTTTTTCTAATTCCTAGATTATCAGACTGATGTATCTACAGCGGACACAGTGATGTATAGTATCTGAATAAAATATTTAATAGTGAAAATTGAAATGTTTTTGAAGCATCTTTTAAATTTTTAATTTGAATATATACCAAAAAGCCGTATGTATGTATATTATTTTTAATTTATTTTTTAAAACCTTTTTTTTGATTTAATACAAGTTTAATAGAAAAAAATTCAACATAAAAATGTTGAAAATAAATAAATTGTAGACGTTCTAAAAGCGCCGTGATGCTCGTCGGTATTTCTCCATCTTTTCCCCCTCTCTCTCTCTCTCTCTCTTTCTTTCTTTCTCTCTCTCTTTCTCTCTCTCTCTCTCTTTCTCTCTCTTTCTCTTTCTCTCTCTCTCTTTCTCTCTCTCTTTCTCTCTCTCTTTCTCTCTCTCTCTCTTTCTCTCTCTCTCTTCCTTTGTATGTATACTGCCAAGCAGTAGTTGTATTTTGAATTTCTACATGAATAAGTATTTATTGAAAATTAGAATAATTAAATACGATATAGCTTGGTCATGAATTTATCAATAGTAAGTTACTACAAAAAAACAACAAAACAAGATGGCTGAATAATTCCTGAATGAAGACCAAGGTTTAACCTTATTTAAAGTTAAATCTCCTCATACATAGATTTTTTAAAAAATAATAATAAAAATAAAATAATTTTAATTATTTTATCCGACTAGTTTCTCTCTCTATCTCTAATGGAAGTTTGTCTGTCCTTATGCGTAACAACCACAGCAATTTAATTGGCTAATGCACGTAGACGAGTATCCATGGAAAAGTATCATGTTTAGCGTGAACATTTTCTTACGATAGGAAAATATGATCGGATATAGTACGTAATCGATGAAAAAGATCGGAATTTCTTTTTAATTATGTTAATAACATAAAATTAAACAAAAAAAATCTGTGATTCAGTGGACAAGAAGAGTCAAATATATTCGATATAAGATAGAAAAACATTCATTTTTTGAATCGGGAAAATGTGAGTTTGTAATTCAGTTTAATAGGAAAATAAAGACAAAATCCCAAATTAGCTGCTTTCTATTTGCCATATCCTATCTCTTTTTCACTCTAGATAGATATATATAGATATATATAGTTAGATAGATAGATAGATAGATAGAGAGAGAGAGAGAGAGAGAGAGAGAGAGAGACGAAGAGAGAGAGAGAGGTAGTGAAACTGCATGGAATAAGTGCGTGGACGGTTAGACGACGTGGAGTGAGAGAGGACAAGAGTAATAGACAGATACTTAGTAAGAGATGGGTCAATTGGAGAGTTAATTCGTGATTACGGCTAAGTAGAATAATTAAAATAGATATTTTTCAAACGTAACTAAATCATGAAATTAAGGAATATTGTAGTATTTTATGTTGCGTGATTAAAATATGTAAGAAAAAAAGCCCCAGAGAAAAAGTATCTCACCGACTTACTAACACCTGCTGATCAATTTCCAAATGCCTCTTTCTGCAAACACGCGTGACCTGGATCAACCAATCAGAACATTTTGTACTTCTCGTCCGGCTCAGTTTACTATCTGATATTATTTTGATATTATTTTGATATTATTTTGATATTATTCTGATATTATTTTGATATTATTTTGATATTATTCTGATATTATTTTGATATTATTTTGATATTATTTTGATATTATTTTGATATTATTTTGATATTATTTTGATATTATTTTGATATTATTTTGATATTATTTTGATAATAGTCTGATATCATTCTGATATTATTCTGATATTATTTTGATATTATTTTGATATTATTTTGATATTATTTTGATATTATTCTGATATTATTCTGATATTATTCTGATATTATTTTGATATTATTTTGATATTATTTTGATATTATTTTGATATTATTCTGATATTATTTTGATATTATTTTGATATTATTTTGATATTATTTTGATATTATTTTGATATTATTCTGATATTATTCTGATATTATTCTGATATTATTTTGATATTATTTTGATATTATTTTGATATTATTTTGATATTATTTTGATATTATTTTGATATTATTCTGATATTATTCTGATATTATTCTGATATTATTTTGATATTATTTTGATATTATTTTGATATTATTTTGATATTATTGTGATATTATTTTGATATTATTTTTATATTATTCTGATATTATTCTGATATTATTCTGATATTATTTTGATATTATTTTGATATTATTTTTATATTATTTTGATATTATTCTAATATTATTTTGATATTATTTTGATATTATTTTGATATTATTCTGATATTATTTTGATATTATTCTGATATTATTTTGATATTATTCTGATATTATTTTGATATTATTCTGATATTATTCTGATATTATTTTGATATTATTTTGATATTATTCTGATATTATTCTGATATTATTTTGATATTATTCTGATATTATTTTGATATTATTCTGATATTATTCTGATATTATTTTGATATTATTCTGATATTATTCTGATATTATTTTGATATTATTTTGATATTATTTTGATATTATTCTGATATTATTTTGATATTATTTTGATATTATTTTGATATTATTTTGATATTATTTTGATATTATTTTGATAATAGTCTGATATTATTCTGATATTATTCTGATATTATTTTGATATTATTTTGATATTATTTGGATATTATTTTGATATTATTTTGATATTATTTTGATATTATTCTGATATTATTCTGATATTATTCTGATATTATTTTGATATTATTCTGATATTATTTTGATATTATTCTGATATTATTCTGATATTATTTTGATATTATTTTGATATTATTCTGATATTATTCTGATATTATTTTGATATTATTCTGATATTATTTTGATATTATTCTGATATTATTCTGATATTATTTTGATATTATTCTGATATTATTCTGATATTATTTTGATATTATTTTGATATTATTTTGATATTATTCTGATATTATTTTGATATTATTTTGATATTATTTTGATATTATTCTGATATTATTTTGATATTATTCTGATATTATTCTGATATTATTTTGATATTATTTTGATATTATTTTGATATTATTTTGATATTATTTTGATATTATTTTGATATTATTCTGATATTATTTTGATATTATTTTGATATTATTTTGATATTATTCTGATATTATTTTGATATTATTCTGATATTATTCTGATATTATTCTGATGCAAATGTGATTAGAAGGTTATCGCAAATGTGGATTAATACGGACACGGAAAGAACACACGAGATGTTATTAATCGATATTCATTTCTGGGAAATACACGCTATTTGCAAAGGAGAAGGGGAAAGAACGAAATAGATAAAGAGAGAGAGAGAGGGGGGAATATAACGAGTAGAAAGCGACTAATTTGGGATTTTGTCTTTTTATTTTTTATGTTTAACTGGTTTTGCAAACTCACTTTTTCCTGAAATTAAACAAAAAAAAATCTGTGATTCAGTGGACAAGAAGAGTCAAATATATTCGATATAAGATAGAAAAACATTCATTTTTTGAATCGGGAAAATGTGAGTTTGTAATTCAGTTTAATAGGAAAATAAAGACAAAATCCCAAATTAGCTGCTTTCTATTTGCCATATCCTATCTCTTTTTCACTCTAGATAGATATATATAGATATATATAGTTAGATAGATAGATAGATAGATAGAAATACACGCTATTTGCAAAGGAGAAGGGGAAAGAACGAAATAGATAAAGAGAGAGAGAGAGAGGGGGGAATATAACGAGTAGAAAGCGACTAATTTGGGATTTTGTCTTTTTATTTTCATGTTTAACTGGTTTTGCAAACTCACTTTTTCCTGATTAAAACAAAGAGGGAAGATATTAAGAACACGTACATCAGTCTTAATATACATACTGTTGACGTGTACATGTAAGTCCGTAAAAGTTGTTGACAACTGTTTCCCAGTGCAGGATGAAATAATCAAGCATGAAAATAAACTAATATATATATATTCATTGCGTTCTTAACTTATCTTTGTTAGTCTGGGATTGAACAAAGGCGAAACTGTGGACGCTGGTTTGCGATGTCTGACCTGTCTGACATCGGAGAAAAAAGAGGCCGATTTGATATTTTGTTCTCATCTATTATTGTGCACGTGCTCACGTGTAAACACATTACTTAAAAAAATATTTTCGGTTCCTGTTTGCATACTTCGTTACGTACGTCTGTATCCTGATTTAAATGTTAATCTCATATTGTTTGATTTCCGTTTTGCATCTGCAACAGTCGGACACAAGGCTATCGGACGCAAGTGCTATTATCAGCGTATGCATTACATCACATCGGTAAAATCAGGTTAGCATATGACGCATTCACAAAGGTGTAGCATCAATTTCCTATTACGATCCGTTACCCGTTGGGTAAACATGGGTTCATTGTACATTAGATAAATGTTTACATAGAAACGTAAAGTAAATGGTTAGACAAGTCCAACACTTACAATGTTTTAAGCAATAGAAAAAAAAGCAATTTGCAATACGATTTTCATAACGTAAAAGGATTTCACAATACATGGTGATGTCATAAGATACTCTCTCTCTCGTGATCCTTTTTCTCTTCCCTTACTCTGTGTATCTCTTATTTTCTTCTCCCCCTCTTGATCTCATTTCTTTCTCTCTATTATCTCCCCTTATTTCTTTCTCTCTATTATCTCCCCTTATTTCTTTCTCTCTATTATCTCCCCTTATTTCTTTATCTCTATTATCTCCCCTTATTTCTTTATCTCTATTATCTCCCCTTATTTCTTTATCTCTATTATCTCCCCTTATTTCTTTCTCTCTATTATCTCCCCTTATTTCTTTCTCTCTATTATCTCCCCTTATTTCTTTATCTCTTCTCTTTCTTTTTCTCATTCCCTCGTTCAATTATGTACAACATCCCATCCCGCTCACGACCACTCTCATCAGTTGTCGTTAATTTACCTCAATCGCTCTTCCTCCCACCATCTAAAACATCCATGTACAAACAAACATACAAGGTCCTCGGAGTTTTAGTATTATACAGCTACAACTAAACGGTGAATTGCTTACTCAAATGCTAGGCAGACCGATATCTGATCCAGCATCTCTAATCGTATGTAATATGCACCTGGTCTCTGTTTGCTTTCTGCCTTCTAAAAAAGTGTTTATTTTGAAGACGAAACGGTTTGAGGACATCTTATTTTTTTCCCTAATCAGTTTTTATTTTTTAGTCTTGTCTAACCTTTCCTACATGCTCCTTCACAGATTCCGTGGAACCAGAAAGCATCCCTGACGTCGAGAATATTCTTTAATTAGATGTAAAAAGAACGCCTATGAAAAAAACGTATACCTATAACAACATGGCGGTTTAAGTAGCAAAAATTCCGCGCATGCGCATAAGTTAAACTCAATGGAGATAACTTTAACGATAAAAGCTGCTAGATAGACTTCACGTCCGAGGATATCTACATAATAGTGACATACGTTTTGGAAAAGCTCAGATTTGAAATTAAGTTAAGTCATTTAAAACGCATATTGATATGTGAAACGTTACACGACTGAATTTATGTAGTTATTTATAAACAATAAGTCAAGTTTAATTACGTAATTAAATGATCAATTTTAAGCAGTCTCACTTTAAAATCATGAAATACTGAATCAACTGTTCTGATATGAGATATTAAATGAGATAGAGTTACATGTAAAGCGTGTCAAATATGACTGATAAGATATAAAAATAACAAAGACTACTAAGTCTATCTTAATCAAACTAAACTTAAGGATGAACAACGTAAGGTTTGTAGAATTTGGTATATTCGGACTACCTTTCTCATCTTAGGTGTTTTTTATCGGCCGATGTAACCTCCGACCTTCTTCAGATGTCCTTTGTCGAACTCTGGAATCTTTCTGTCGAACTCGGGAATCTGGACGGAATGTCGAACGGAACCCTTCATTAAATCCACGGGGGTAGCATGCTTTCGTTCTATTTGCTATTTAAAAGTCTTCAGTAATTCGAAATTCTTCGTATCGCCGGCACAGAGGATTGAAACTTCAACCTTCAAATGACTGTCACTTA
The DNA here is from genome assembly GCA_963556195.1 of Sepiola atlantica. Taxonomy (NCBI): domain Eukaryota; kingdom Metazoa; phylum Mollusca; class Cephalopoda; order Sepiida; family Sepiolidae; genus Sepiola; species Sepiola atlantica. The sequence goes on from OY744533.1 coordinate 95,189,896, forward strand.
GAACTGAATTATACTTAGTACTATATTCACTGCGCAGCAGGTCCCTGCGGAGAATTCTAGTTGGGAGCCTTAAACCTATTCTTGTTTTTGATCTAACTACTTATCACTATAGATCACTACTTATCTATTATTTATAATTATAGGTTTCTTCTATACTAGGTTTGCTTAGTAAGTCATTGTCGCCTAACATATCGGTTGCTTCTTTGAGTCGTCTTACCCTCCACCGTTTCAAGTTATAATTGACGGAACCAGAGTATGCTACCCCTATGGATTAAATAAAAGATTCCGTTCGAAATTCCGTCCAGATTCCCGAGTTCGACAGAAAGATTCCCGAGGTTTTACACAAACTCTCACGCACAGAACACTTTTTATTTTTCAGAGAATAACATTCACATACCTAAAAAAGTAAAAGCATTAATGCGTCCTGTTTCTACACATGCCGTTACAATGTGAGACCATTCAGGGGAGAATTATTAAGGTTATTAGATTATAAAATGATATCGAATGTGTTCTAACATCTTATATATCTTCTATATATATACAATAGAAACTCTGTGTGTATGTGTTCGCCTGATCTTTGTGTCTTATGTTCACCCAAACCGCTAGATAGAATTGCTTGAAAATTGGCATGTGAACTACTGACCTCTGAGTGAAGGTCATAGGCTATATATATAAAAAATATCACTTCAACGCTGGCGATTGAATGAAATTTAAACCATAGGTAAATGACCAAAAATGATGTCTATTTACAAAATTTCAGCAAATCATTATAATATTTAAAGGGTCCTCAGGGGCACCCCCGACTGACAACTGTGTCCCCTTTGATTCAAATGAAATTTAAACCCTAGGTAAATGACCAAAAAATGATGTCTATTTCCAAAATTTCAAAAAATGTTGATAATATTGAGATGGTTCCCGGGGGCACCACTCCTCAATTGAAAACTGTTTTCCGTTTGATTCAAATAATATATATATATATATATATATATATATATATATATATATATATATATATAATAAAAGAGAACACCTCTCCATCTGTGTATGTCTGTCCTTAAAAAACGAATACATACTAGGAAGTGTACTTTTAATATAATTTAATTCACATGCACAATTTGGATGTGAACATAATGCAAGTATTTTTGCGTCTCATATATATATATATATATATATATATATATATATATATATATATATATATATATATATATGATTCGAATAGACTCTAACGGCCTTTGTAAGCAGACAAAGGTCAATTCATGTTAATTGAAGCATAATATGTCTCTGAAATATGTAACATAGATTTTAAATAAATTATTTGTGTATATATGTATATATGTATATATATGTATATATATATATATATATCCATATATATATATATATTTATATATATGTATATATATATATATATATATATATATATGTATTAAATAACACTGAGTGGTTTTGTTTGATGCGACTTTCTTCTTTTTTTTTACAATTTTCCGAATTGTCCATCTAATGTGTCGGTCAAAATGATATAAATATGATCAATGGCTTTCTTGTTCCATTCTTTTTTCTTTTTTGCAAGTACTTTCGATTTGAATCGTCAAATCATCTTCAGACGGTATTAGTTTTAATAATACCCAATACCGCCTGAAGATGATTTGACGATTCAAATCGAAAGTACTTGCAAAAAAGAAAAAAGAATAGAACGAGAAAGCCATGGACTATATTTATATCAATTTGACCGACACATGAGATGGACAATTCAGAAAATTCAAAAAATAAAAAAAAGTCGCGTCAAACAAAACCACTCCGTGTTATTCAATAATGTTTGCCTAAATGAAAATATGCTGCCTAAATACACACAATATATATGTATATATATATATCTGTATATATATATGTATATATATATATATGTATATATATGTGTATATGTATATATATGTATATATATGTATGTGTATATATATGTATATATATCTATGTGTGTATTTATGTATATATATATTCATGCATATATATATGTGTATATATATACAGGGTGGGCCAAAATAAGGGTCCTATCTTTAAATTTGAATAACTTGAATTTGAATAACTTCCACAAAATAAAAGTTAAACTCACCAAACTTTATGTGTGTGTAGACTGACCCTTCCGAGATTTTTTGAAATAAACAAAACAAATTTTAGCCGAAAAACACTTCTTAAAACTTACAAAAACTAAAGTATTGTTTTTTACACTGTTTTGAGTTTTTTAAGCAAAAATAATGTTTTCTAAATGAGGGTACGTTCTTTAGGGCTAATACGGCTCATGCTTGCTTCGGAAGGGGTCCTTTACTTATTCTAAAAAAAAATTTAAAAAATCAATAAATAAAAAAGTTATGAATTTTTAAAAATAGGACCCTTATTTTTGCCCACCCTGTATATATATATATATATATATATATATATATATATATATATATATATATATATATATATATATATATATATATATATATATTAGTATTAGTATTTCATTTATCCACATAAAATTTTATGAGGAGATATACTTTCTTATGTATCAATTTTCAGTGTTTACTTCAACAGTGCTCGATTTATTAGTTCTGTAACTCCTATAATTACTGGTATGATGGAGATTTTCCTAAGATTATAGTTTCTTTTCATGTCGTACATCAGACCTTGGTATTTCGTTATATTTTCCCTTTTCTGCTCTGTGCAGTGATGTATCATTAGGGACATTCAACTCGGGTTGCTACTTTCTCCCTTTTGTCCCATATTGTCAGGTTTAACAGCTCTGTTTTCAAGATATGTAGCTGTAGGGATTTTATAGTCATAGTGGATGGAGTATGAATTATTTCCAACTGTTATTTCTTGTATATGCTCCCAGGACTTGTTGCTACACTGGATATTCAAGTTTTACAACTAGTCTAGTGAAGATATTTACACACTCCGTTGTATCGCATTGTATAATAGAACCTTACAACTGGATGTCTGGTGACTCACACTCTCTACTTCTGTGTGGCAGAACCTGCACTTGTTATTGTTGCTGAGACCACTAATCTTTACGAATATTTAATGGATATGGCTATAGTGAAGGTCATAGGAAGACTCACCAGCAACGTCTTTTGACTGCTTTAGGACATCACACTGTCACTCAAAACGAACTCTCTTATATTGGGGAGGACGGGACCGGAGAAGAAGTATCTTATAGCCGGGTTTTTCTTATATCCTGGTCTCTTATATCGGGGTCTAATTTATAGACATTAACACAGGCTGTAATTTGGGACCAGAGACAATGTCTCTTATATTCGGATTTCTCTTATATCAGGTGCTCTTATATCCGGGTTACACTGTAATATAAAATGAACTACTGTACAACCACCATATACAGAATGATCACGTTGACACACTGGTTCCAGCTAGATCAGCAAAGTTAAGCGATTTTTCCTGGCCAGTGCTTGATGGGTGACTATTTGGGAATCCCAGACGCTAGATGTAAGCACATAGCTATGAGTAAATAACGCCGCCAACCTGCAGGGAGGGGTTCCTCCTCCAGGAGTGATCAAAACCCTGATGGTGATAAACGCCCTCCCCCTTTTTTCACATTATATTTCTATTTAATATTGTCTAATATCTTTAACATTATTATTTTTATTTATTTTTATCCCTTCTTTTCTCATTTTCTCTTAACAATATCATTATTTTTTCATACTTCTACAATCTAATTGTATGTCGATTTTGAAGAATTGCATATACGTCTTAATGTATTAAGAACCTTACAATTTAAATATACGTTTTCATTTTTGGGGTCTTAAATAGGATAGAGTTATTTCACCTTCAGGCTTGGCGTATTATTTTATATTTATTTTTGATGTTCATACCAGCCTATCCATAATTCTCTTATTGTTATTTTCGATGTGAATGTTTATTGTTGTAATCGTTAGCGATGGTAATAATTACATTTTATATTGACTTTAAATATCTTGTAGTTATTACTATCGCCTTAGACGTTACTGTTTTATATAATTACTAGCAAAAAACTGCCCGCTCTCCGGGTAGCAATTAATCTAGCTGTAGTATTATCCACAGAGAAACAAAGAAACAATGTTTTTTTTTCAAATTTTCGTAATGTGAATGAAAAATTAAAAAACAAGATTATTACCGTGGTGTTATTTGATACAATGTTGAGATTTGATTTTGTTTAAGTATGAACATAGAATTGCCCATAATGAAAGGAATACATAGACAATTCGGGGCTATTGTCACGTATAACCAACAGAAAAAAATGGTTGAATAAACAAAAACAAATAACTGATACCAAAAACAATGAAGTTACTTTTCTACCTACCTGCCTTTTTTTTTGCATTATAACAATTCGTCCAAGTCCGATCGCGTTACAGTTCCATTTGCAAGATGATATAAGCTGAAGTTTTTTTTTCGAGTAAACAAATAACTGTCCCAAACGCCTTTAAATGTTCTTTTCTACCTAATTGAAAGGAGAAAAACACATTAAAAAAACTCAGATTTCGTTAACGTAATCTAACGTAATTTATTTGACCGAACTTTTTAATTGAAACATATGCATCAAAACGCTTTGAAATACATTAAAACGCAAACACATTACGCAGGTAGGTATAAAAATAACTTTTATGCCTTTGGTAACAGTTATTTTTTGACTATTTGTTTTTTTTGCATTCTTTCTGTCTATTAGTTATTGTTTTACAGTCTTCCAAAGCGAGAATCAATTGATCAAATAAAAGAATTGTATATTCCCGAGGAATTAAAAATGTTTACTTTATGTTTTTCGCTTTTATTATTATAGACTGAAAAATTCAAAAAAATTAATGACGATTTAAAAAAAAACTCAAAGAGAAATTACACGGTAAGTCCACACAATATCGGACGTCACTTCAACAAGACCAGGAAGGACCCTTACGAAAAAAAATAAGGTTAATCACTTTTTATTTGTTTTAAGCTCTGAAGAGGCTCGTTGTACCGAGCGAAATTATTAGAAAAAAGCTCAAGATAAAAAAAACACCAATTATTTTGATTTTTATAAAATTATCTGCATCTACCACAAGTTTTTGAATGCATTTTGACTCTTTCCTTAAGTTATATATATATATATATATATATATATATATATATATATATATATATATATATATATATATATATATATATATATACATATATATATATATATATACATATATATATACATATATATATATATACATATATACATATATATATATATACATATATATACACATATATATATACATTTATATATATACATATATATACATATATATACATATATATATATATATGTATATATATGTATATATATACACATATATATACACATATATACACATATATATACACATATATATACATATATATACACATATATATATGTATATATATATACACATATATACACATATATATATACATATATATATATATATTTATATATATATATATATATATATATATATATATATATATATATATATATATCCACAGCATCTTCTCTTGCAGGCAAGTATTGTTGAATATAAGAGACAACTCATGTCTAGATATCCTTTGGTAGATCATTTCAATAGTCCGAATCGGGATCTTAGTTTCGGAGGGGAATTGGCTGATGAATTTGCCATAGTTTAGATGTGTCTCTAAAGTACTTTCGGACCAATCTCGGTATATATATATATATACAAATCAAGATAGATAGAGAATATGTTCGCTGACTAAAACACGATTGTATGTAAAATTTATGAAGATAATACACATTCATAGATAGAAATATAGACTGGAATGTATTGATAGGTAAGTATCAATTTACTCCTTTCCAGGAGTTAGGCACAAGGCCAGTTTTTATCTTACTCCCACAAGTAAGATGTGACCTAAGGTCGGGTCGGGAAAGTGGGGTTTAAAAATTGCCTGGGTAGCCCCGTCGGCATTCCCCGGTAGGGGCGACTCAGGCAGTAAGCAATAATCTTACTCCTCCCCAAAGAGGGGAGGCAAAGCCTGGGAAGGTCGACCTCCCAGAACTGCACAGGACAGACCCATTGCCCGGCGTAAATCAAAACTCGAAGACCAAGACAACACCAGTATGGAGTGCAGTATCCATCGGAACAGATACTACACTTTGATCTCAGCCAAAAGGTCAAAAAGCAAAATAGGCGAGTAGCGAAGGAGAGAGTGCTAAAGAGAGAGAGAGAGAGAAAAAAAGAGAGATAGGGTATACAAGGAAACATAGAGAGGGAGAAATAAATAGAGAGAGAGGTATACAAGAAAGGAAGAGAGAGAGAGATGAAGAAATGCATAAATAGAGAGAGAAAGAAAGAGAGAGAGAGATATGAAGAGATGCATAAATATATATATATATATATATATATATATATATATATAGAGAGAGAGAGAGAGAGAGAGAGAAAGAGAGATGAAGGGAGTACATTAATAGAGAGAGGAAGAGAGAGCGAAAAGTGAATTTTTTTTTTTTTTTTACCGGCAACTTTAATATGTATTTTCAACAAAAAGTAGAAAATAGAATAAAACATGAAACATGTCTCGCTGTAAACGTGAAATACACGAGAGTGCAAATAAAACTAACAGAGATGAAAACTAAACAACGCAGTGAGAGTTTCATTAAACATTTATTACTTAGCGTTAAATTAACATGAAAGGAACATCCTCTTAAATACATTGATCGACATTTTAATATCAGCCACCCAAGGGACAAGGTCATTAAGTCTATCGACCCTGTCCATTTAACATTCGTTTAACATAGAGTGATTCTCTAACGAGAGCCATGTGGCTCACACATGAAGATGTGGAGTGGAATTCTAGTCATACATACACACACACACATACACATATATGTATATATGATTATTTTTTTATATATAATATATGATATGTATCATGTTATCCAATCTAATATATAAAGTAGAGACGATTTTCCCCTGTACATTCTCGGAGTATAGGAAAATAGCCACATGCATCACAGGCTACTAAACTCACCACTATACTACACTTATTCACTCGAGCGTGTTTTAGTAAATTTGTTATTAGTTTTTTCGACCTAACATTAAATATTACATTTGGCCCACCATCAACGTCTCTCCGAAAAACCAACTCTATATAGGTGGTAGCAAAAACTTTCCTCCCTAACAATTCTGTACTGTCACTCTACTCATCGACACCGGGAACTAATACACACAGTGTAATTATCACGAAACACCGGTTCTTATTTATGCCAACAATTAAGCTTAAGTTAATTGGCCCATTTTCGCATGTATTTTTAACCCGAGACCGTTGCACGGTCGTTAACAAGGCAGGTTTCATGATCGTCAGTTTTAGCGTTCGATCCCTGTCTACACTACCACTTTTTTCATTTTTTTTTAAAATTTAAAACATTCGACAACACGGTAGATGGGGGAGAAACAATAGGCCGTTTCCTTTTTTTATTCGACGTGGGGCAATAGGTAGTACTTTCTCCCGTGCAACGCCGGGCGACCGGTTCTGCTAGTTATATATATAATATATAAAAGCTATATTTGATATTGATCACTCTTTTTAAGTCCAATTGAAATTGTTGGGATTTTTATCATATATATATATATATATATATATATATATATATATATATATATATATATAAATATATGATTATTTTTATTTATGCATACGTGTACATCATCTGCGACACTAACATGCCGATGTTATTGATCAAGAGCTGCTAAAAGCTGAGATCTCATCAGACACAATAATAATCTGACCCTTTCACTTAGGTCATATTTGGAAATAACCTTATCTGGCCTACTATATATATATATATATATATATATATATATATATATATATATATATAAATATTAATTATTTATTATCTACAGACCTCGATGTTTCATGCTGACGCAATCTTCAGTGCAGGAAGCTTCCCAACGGTCGGCGGGCGCGAACCCCGAACACAAATCGCCACTCAAGTCAAGACTCTTAACCCCTCGGCCATAATGAACTAGTTATTAATTAGGGAGGAATTTAACTTTGTAAATAGTGAATCGGCAGCTAAATTTACCCAAGCAATTTAGAGTGATCAACGAATGTATTCGGATCGTGCATTTCGCTATTAGTACTGCTTGTTATTAAAGTCACTCATATATATATATATATATATATATATATATATATATATATTACCTTACCTTGATTACTCTCTCTCTCTCTCTCTCTCTCTCTCTCTCTCTATATATATATATATATATATATATATATATATATATATATATATACAGGGTGCGTCAGGTATATGAGAACATATTTTCCATTTTATTAAATGATAAAAAAAATCAAACAAAAATATTCTTAATCAAAAACAATTATATAAACATGTAAGCTAAGGTATTGTTTAATAATTTCATTCAATGAAATTCCCCTCTACTTCAGTGACAGCTTCGATTCGAGACCTAAACCGACTGCAAGTGCGCTTGAGATGGTCCTCATCTATGTTGTCCATCACTCTGACAATGGATGCTTTTAGAGAATCTTTAGTGTTGTGGGGGTGTTTATTAACATCTCTCTCCACGACGCCCCACACATAATAATCCAATGGATTCAGGTCTGGAGAGTTTGGAGGCCACAAGTTTGGAGTGATGTGATCATAAAAATGATCCGCCAACCATTCCTGAGTGTTTTGAGCCTTATGTGCTGGTGCAGAGTCTTGTTGAAAGATGTAGGGCCTTCCATTTGTTACTCTATCGATCCAGGGCTTAACAACAGTATCCAAGACTTCAATGTAAGCAGCAGAAGTGACTCTTAGTCCTTGCCGAAAGAAGTGTGGTGGCATCACATGTCCTTCGTTGCTAACAACCCCCAAAACCATAACAGTTGCAGGAAATTTTGTATGCATGACTGTTGGAACTTCGGAAGGGTCATTACACAGCCATCTGTCATTCCTTCTGTTTACCTTTTGATCTTGATCAAAGTTTTTCTCATCTGAGAAAAACCGAAGCATGCCTTGCTCAACAGGATGTTTCAGTTTGTTTAACAGCCTCTTGGACCTTATCAAACGATTCTCTTTGGTGGTCTCGGACATAAACTGGCCTCTCCTCATCACATAAGACTTGTAACGAAGATTTTCATGAACAGTCCTTCGAATTGTGGCTTCTGAAACATTCAGGTCTTTTGCGATGGACCTCATTGACTTTTGGGGGCTCTCATCAATAATATTCTGAACTTGATGAATAAATTCAGGTGTTCTAATCGTGTCTGACCGTTGGTCGTGCTTTTTACGTTTAGCAACCTGCTTACAATCACCATCATTTTCTTCTAACTCCCTACGAACTTTATAAACAAAAGAACGGGCGACTTTAAGAAATTGTGCGATTTGTAAATCGCTATGATCTGCCTTTATTGCGACAATTACAGCCTGTCTTTTCATTTGTTCCGTTACATTATTATCTGCCATTTTTCATTATCTGCAAAAAAGAATAAAAATAATTAATATAACGTAACAATAACGACATTACGCGATGTTCTCATATACCTGACGCACCCTGTATATATAAAGAAAGCTACACAGATGCATCCATGTTTCATTCCCGCATGAAATTTAGCCTGATGATTTCGTCGAATAGTTTAAACGTATATTTAATTATGAAAGAATATTTATCAAGGTATGATCTACAAAATTTATCCAACTCTAAATTGTTTAACTATAAGCCATGTTATATGGAATATCTTTATTTTTAACTATCCCATAGATGACTAGACAATGAAGTAAAATCAGAAAAGGTCTAGATTGTTTAATCTATACTTATGTTTAGAGATTCTTGGCTTTATAAAACCTGACGTGGCTCCGATGTATGTGATTCTTGCTTTTGAGTCACCGCTCCTCAAAGCCAGGAGCCACTCGAAGGTAAGGGTTAATGAGACTGAAATATTTGTCAGCTGGAAGATGAGGAAAACTATGGAAGTAATTACATTGATCATTTGGTATGAACGTGTTATTTATGTGTATTTATGTATTTATTCTTCCGTTCTCAATGAATACTGGAAGCTCTGCATCTCAGAGTTTTCGGGCTGGGTAATACTTGTCGAGGATTCGTTCGCGACAGTCGGTCTGATAGAGACTGGGCCAATTCAGTGACCTCTTATCTGTCGGGCTGAGGGGTTGAGTCCTGGGTAATCCTAGGAGGTGCACCCTCCCAGGCCTTGCCTCCCCGTTTCTGGGGTGAAGCAAGTTTATTGCTTACTGCCTGAGGCGCGCTGGCCGGGGAACGCCGACGGGGCTGCCCAGGCTATTTTTGATAGGCCAGAGTGCTCCTTCTTTAGGGACGCTGGCTTTACTCTCCCCCACCTTCCGACTTTGTGTCACATATTCCTGCGGTGGGAAGGAATTACATAGCTAAACCAACCCTAGTCTAAACTGGTAGTGATGACTGACGTACAAACACTGTTGTTTCTCTGTTGTACTATATTTTCTCCAATGTACTTGTTTAACCTAAACCCCGGGCGGGAAGTCTTTATAATGAAGCTCTGTCTCTGAAAATTCCGCCTGACGTAAGGTAAGTCTTTTTTCGATTCGCTAGAAAACGAGTTCGTGCAGTAAATTCCTTACAAAGAGTAATCGAACGTCTGAGCTCAGTCGAGCCCAGTCCATGGTAATAATGATTGAGTAGAGAGTGACTGATAAGAGGTAGCAGGTAAGAGAAAAGATCACTCCCACCAGATTTCAAAGTCGATTTTCCACTCTGTCAAAGCAGGAATAATGCTCTGTGGAGATCCTCCACAAATGTGGCATCAGTATTCCATCTTTGGACGTATCTGCTCATATTTGGGCAGATAATCGCATCAGGAGGGAGCATATATTTGCTCGTATATATGATATATATAATATGTATATATAATATATATTTATATAATATATATATATATATACAGGGTGTTTCAAAAGTCTTGGGAACATTACAAATGCGTATATCTCATGAACTATTCCAGGTAGAAAAATGAAACTGGTGCCATTTTAAAGCTTGCTTAATCAAGTTTTTGGTCATACTAATGATTTTCGTGTTATCTTTCCAGGTGCAGTAATGGCGTTCTCTAAACAAGACAAGGCATTTTGCGTCCTCCAATTTGCAAAGACTGAATCGTGGACATGTGTTCAGCGTGCATTTCGCAGGAAATTTAAAAAAGAAGCCCCTGAAAGGAAATCCATTGTCAGATGGCATGCTAAATTTGTGAAAGATGGGTGTTTGTGCCCAAGTAAGCGAACAGGTCGCCCTTCAACTTCAGAAGATGCAGTTGAGCAAGTTCGGACAGCCTTTCAGCGGAGCCCCCGTAAATCAGTGAGAAGAGCCAGCAGGGAACTTCAGCTTGCTCCAGCAACTGTCTGGCGTGTCTTAAGGAAACGACTGCAAATGGTACCTTACAAGCTCAAGTTGGTCCAAAAGTTGAAGGACACTGATAAGCCACTTCGCCGTGACTTTTGCATTGCAATGCAAGAGAAGTTGGAAGATAACGGCTTTGATGACCGGCTTGTTTTTAGCGATGAGGCGACCTTCCATCTGAATGGCAAAGTTAACAAGCATAACACTCGCATATGGGGTACTGAGAATCCACATGAACTTCTTGAGCACGAGCGAGATTCACCAAAAGTGAACGTGTTTTGTGCAATTTCCAAGAAAGGTGTCTATGGACCGTTCTTCTTTGAAGAGGCAACTATCACTGGTGAATCCTATCTCAACATGCTGGAAGACTGGTTAATGGCTCAGTTGGAACAAACAGAATCTGATGACTTCATTTTTCAACAAGATGGTGCACCACCACACTGGAGTCTTAGAGTAAGGCAGTTTCTTAACACAAGGCTGCCTGGTAGATGGATTGGGAGATCTGGGCGAGGTGATGACGTTCTCATGCCCTGGCCTCCTAGGTCTCTAGATCTTACCCCGTGTGACTTTTTCCTTTGGGGCTTTGTCAAGCAACAAGTCTATGTGCCGCCCCTTCCAAGAGATATTGACGAACTAAAGGCTCGAGTAACGGCAGTTGTGGGAACCATTGACGGCAAGATGCTGGAACGCGTTTGGCAGGAAATGGACTATCGACTAGATGTCTGCCGTGTGACGAATGGTGCTCATATTGAGCAACGTTGAAGATTCCCCACAAAACTTGAAACTTTAACCTTTCCAACGGTACCAATTTCATTTTTCAACTCCTAATAGTTTTTGAGTTATTAAAAATCGTTATGTTCCCAAGACTTTTAAAACCCCCTGTATATATATATATATATATATATATATTTAATATATATATACGCAATATATATTTTTAGAGCGGTAGAATAATTATAAATTTTTCCACTGACCTTAAAAAAAACTAGATATACGTCTTCCATTTAAGATCTTAGGTGAACTTTAGACCTGGTAGCTTATCAAAATAAGCAGTTTCATGGAAGAGAGGGCCATTCCCTTTTACTAGGGTATAACACGGATCCAAGCGGTGATGGTGAAAGGAGAGTAGCCTTGTTTTAGAAGTATTTAATGCAACAAACCACTTTTACCCTCGTGCACTACACGCTCCAGGTCCGACGAGAGAGAATCAGCGAGAACTTGATCGAAGTGCAGCTATAGACACCTATCTGTTCTACGTAGATGTCAACAAATGCTCTCAGCATATAATTTCGAATATAATTTCTTTAGATCAGGAGAAGGGTAGGTCCCGTATCAGCCCCTTAAGGACACGCCAACGTTAATTCTGTGTGCTTCAGAGCTCTGCCCATAAACAATTACTCTTATAACATATCCGATTAAAAACATTTGATGGTTGCGAAGACATTGCCAAATATTCCATAGTTTGTTAAGCAACCTTTTGTGCCAGACATGTTTAAGGCATTTGATATATCAAGGGCCATTGCCCGAAACGCAAAGTCCCTGTCAAGAGATTCGCTGATTATATATATTACAATAAGCACATCAGCAGTTAACTTTACAGGACGAAATCCGTATTGCTTGACACTAAGTAGATTGTGTTTGTTTAAATGATTAATAATTGCTTCACTTATCACATATTCAATCAGCTTACTCATGATACATAGGAGGCTGATCATCTGTACTGGGATGCGGCGGGCTTATCACAAATATTTTTAAATACTGGGCAGAACAACGAAGTTTTACAGATATATGGAAAGCGCCTTTCCTTTAAGCATCGATTGAATAATTTTGTCAGGCTAGGAGCAAGTTCCGGTAGCATCTTCCTGACCACACCGATCGGAATGTTGTAAGGACCAGTTGCCTTGCGTGCCTCTAGGTTCTTAATAAGTGTGGCAACATCCAGGACCGATATATGGATGTCACTAAGTGTATTTACAGTCACAGTTTCCATGATCGCAAAGAGTGGAGTTTGAAACAAAGTTTTCCTTCGAGAACTTTGAAGCGTTAATGATATTAAAATAGAAGTTTTACATCTGTTCAGTACTCTGTTTGTTATTTTCCAAAACTCGCAGGAACCACGTCTAGTTCCGAAATTCTGGCTTTTACAGATTGAGCATAGGGAACTTTTGCTTTTCCAATAAACCATTTGCAACGGTTACGAGCAGGTTTAAAAGCGGCTTTGGATTTAGGGTGTCTATTCTGTTTATAAAGATGATAATTACGATTTTAATGCGTTATGATAGCAGTACATTCGCGAGTGAACAATGCCTAGCTATTTTATCTCAGTTGAGATTTTTTAGATGCCATAAAACACTCAATACAAACGGTTAAATGTCGGACATGTCTGTAGCGATACGAGACACATTTTTCCTGGGAATTGAACGTAGAGTAATTTCGGCCATTTTATACCGATATACACTAACATTGAAAGGAACATCAGAAGTTTACCTAAGCTTAGATTTCATTTTGTCTGAGACTACCGAAGGATCAGAAGATGTCAGAGGGAGTAAGACAGTAGATGAGCATTGCCCAAGGCAAGTTTCAAGAAAAGATCAAAGAAGGCTTGCAAAATGTTCTTCATATTAGGATATTTGTGTGGGTTTATCGACAAATTGGGTCAGTTCATAGTCAAGGGAAAATTCTGAGCAAAACTTTTATTTTTATCAGTTTTGTTGGAATGAACTAGCCATTCAAAATTGTGGACAATAAAATCATCACAGATGTTGATCTTGGCAGAAAACTAGACGGACATGATCTCATCAATTTTTCAAGGATTCTATCCAATATAATAATTCCCTCTTTGTGTGGGCTATTACGAGAAAAGATGAACGAAGTAATGTGTATAAGGGCTACACGAAAACAGATAAATCGCAAGTTTATAAATACTATTATGGCATGTGTTCTTCAGAATTTAATGAGTTATTATTCGCTTCTTTTGTTCCAGATCTATAAATACTATTATGGTATGTATTCTTCAGAATTGTGTGATCTATTCACTGCTTCTTTTGTTCCAGCTCGTTTGACTTGTTGGTTTACTGGTCTTCATCAATTCACTGCTTTGATACCTCATTGTAATACAGCTTCCTATTCCAGTAGCCTCTTTCCAAGAAACGCAGGCTTGTGGAACTCTCTTCCTGTTAGCTGTTTTCCTCCGACCTATAACCTTGGTCCTTTCAAGACTAAGGTCAATAACCATCCTCCTGTCTTTGTGATCATCGTATTTTTTCTTACATCAACTGGCTTCATGTCT
>OY744533.1:95209577-95232077 GCA_963556195.1 Sepiola atlantica
TTGTAAGAAAATACTTCAATTCTTGGAATAATAATACAATGAAATAGTATGTCATTTAAGAAATAATCTGTTTTCCAATAACATCGATCGGAAATCTTACGAAGACTTGACTTTTAAAGCGTATAAATACTTTCGAAATTTTTACCTCAAATTTATAAATAATTAATAACACACCAGTGAATAAGTCCGTAGCATAACTCATAAAACAGCAAGTTTTAGGCAAAAACTCGACATTATTCTTTATTTTTGTCGCGTTCTAGGGTGATACACTGATTCCAACATTTATGTAATAATTCAAAAACTATATTTTAGAACGATTTGTCTTTGGCTTCAAAATATGCCGAAATTTCCGATATCAGGTTGCTATTGAAGCCAAATCTCTTTTCTTGGAGCATTCGTTTGAGGGTTGCAAACATCCAGTAGTCGTAGGATAAACACCTGGAGAATAGGATGAGTGCGGGAGCAATTCGACGTGCGATTTATGTAGTTTTGTCATCGTTGTAAATCGACTGCTAACATGCCCTATCATCTGTGCTTAAGAACATTACTTTGGTCATTTGTGACCGTTTTTTTTGTTTATTTCTTCCTTCAAACGCATCAATAATGCTATATTATTTTCACTATTGATGAGTTTTTATTATGATGGGAAAAGGTCGGGTAACATATAATAGAATATATCGAGAGTCGTACACAGTTCAAACGGTGACTTTGATAACATCTCACTCCCTCGTGACGAGAGTTGCCTCTCTTTCATTCGCTTGAAGCATCTCATCCTCGTCGTCACTATTACGATGTTGACTAGACCTCTTTTGGGAAAAGGTCGGGTAACATATAATAGAATATATCGAGAGTCGTACACAGTTACAAACGGTGACGAGAGTTGCCTCTCTTTTATTCCCTTGGAGCATCTCATTCTCCAACCTCAGGAAGGGGTACTAGATTACTCCACATCAGTTTTCCTTTCTCAAGGTAATCAATGAACAACATACTTTGCACATTCTAAAATACGGAATCCAAAATATTGCCTACTGATGTTTGCGTCTTTGGTCGAATAGGACGAGTTTCTCCTGTTTCTGTCCACTCAGCAAACTGCTTATTTGCCTCCGGAGTTAAGTAGTAGATCCACGTTACGTCCATTGTCACATATTGATGCAAAACACCTTTTTTATAATGTTCAAACAGTTGCAAACAACGCTCGAAATCATTGACACATTGTTGCTTTTGATCGACTGTGAGTAAACGCGGCACCCACTTTGAACACAGCTTTCTCATTGACAAAATGATGAATACAATCCCATCCAATATCTACAAATCTCATCTCATCTCACGCAACTGCAATTTACGATCAGTCTAAACAAGTTTGTGGACTGTTTTTTAATGGTTTCCGGGACAAATTTGAGTTATCTTGGCGTTCAGCATAAATTGTGTCAATGAGACCGTATTTTAGTTCTACATACCACATCTAAACTATTGTTTTTGACGGGGTAGCGCCCGAATAACACTTATCAAGCCATTACTTTAATTGAACAGTATTTTTCCCATCAGAAATCAATGCTTTATCAACGCACGAAATTCATATTTTTCCATTGTTTTGAAAATTTGCAACAATAACGTCACTTAAAAAACTGTGATTTGTAAACAAATAATCCAATTGGACTCAAATGTCGATACGTGTTATTTGAAGGTTTATACTTCAGAAAAATAAGATGGACATTTTAATTATTGGCGTCATCTACATGTAAAGACCGCGACTTATCAGGTGATGTGTTGTATAATATGATTAGAATCGTTCAAGGACAGCCGTAGGAAATGGTTGTCTGTCAATGTCAACTGGGATTAGCTTTGACAGACATGTGAAAATGGAACTAGAAGAACATGTTGGTCACGCGAAATAATGGACGAAATTGTAAGATTTTAGATCCTGTGAAAGCTAGCCGAGTGATGACGAGGTTTTAATATAGCGACATAAATTAGCCTATACTTCTTCATCGTACGTCGGTGAACGACTAAGTATTGAACAAAAGAACAAAATGTATGTTTTAAAATCGTCTCCGAGTTGTTCGATTAATTCAAATTAACAACGGTTTGTTTCGCCCAGCAAGTTCCAGTCGATATATACATTACCATCGTCTAAACAAAAGCCACGAATAAGTGAGAGACCTAAGAAGAGCCACTAAACATTTGAGGAGGAAGAACTCTTTCTAAACCGAGGCAATTCAATTATAATTTGTGCACAAATTCAGAGTGCCTCTGTTTGGATTTCCTTCACGTTAATGTAGTAGAATACGGACATGAGTATTCCATATTTCATCATGAACTAAATGACGTCAGCAGCGAAAAATTAATTATGATTAAAGATTGCATTCGCCATGAAACGAACGTTACAGGTAAATACAATTAATAACACCTTTGACAGCATTTACTTATTTATTTATTTGTTATAATCATTATACAATTATTCATATCATGTTGTATATATATATATATACATTTATATGTATATACATACATACATACATATATATATATATATATATATATATATATATATATATATATAAACATTCAATAAACTGAAACATTACAATTGTTTCAAGAATTAGAACATCAAGTCCAGAATGGCGTACGATCGTTTCCAAAACAGTTTGAAAATACTTTATTTAATTTATAAATTAATAAAGCTAATTGAAAACGTCTTCATCAGCGCCTTTAACAACACGTCTTACAGAAAGTCAAAGAAAAAAAAAAAGAAGCTTGTTGCAGAGAAACATCCACTGACAGCAAGAGTCACCGGTTGATATGTTAGTAGCATGGGGGTGGGGGAAGAACACAATGGTATCTATAAACCAAAACACTGGTACATACATCAGAAATAATCCAATATTTTCCATAGATTTACGCTTTCAGATTATGCAATAAATTAACTAAAGTTACAAATTCTTTTGTCAGAGGGGTAGTGAAAACAATAGAATATAAATAAAAATAGAAATAAAATAATTAAAAAGGGATAAGATAAAAAGAATAATAGAAATATATATATATATATATATATATATATATATATATATATATATAATCCGAGTATGGTATAAATCCACAGGGTATAAATCCAGGGGAATTGAACCGGGTTTATGAGAGTGCTCAATTAAAATATAGAGCGGAAATATAAATATAAATGATAATCTATTTCATTTTGACTACAAAATTGATTTTGTTTAACGAGAGCAACCTGAAGATCGTGAGCTCCTAAAAACTGCTCTCGTGAAACAAAATCAATTTTGTAGTCAAAATGAAATAAATATATATATATATATATATATATATATATATATATATATAATGTATGTATGTATATATGCGTTTATGTGTCTAAATTAAAGACTGTAGAAGCAACGCAATAGATTAATGGTTTATTCTAAATTCCTGGTGTTAATGAGTAGCAAATATTCGTTGATTTATTGTGTAATGCTCCTTCGACCTTTCATAATTTAACATTTTATCCTGGGAAATATTCTAAAACGATGTTATAATAGAAAAAAACTAAGTAAAAATCCCCCCACCCCAATGCCACTACGACGAAACGAAATGGGGTGGGTAGGATAAAAGCCTACTGGTTAGTGACCAGAGTGTGTCACAAATGCTGTCAATGTTACTTACTAGTTTTTTTTTTTTTTTAACATGGTTCACCCAAAACAAGGCAGACCGCCACTGTAGTCGTAAGGGGCTACTGAGAAGAAAGAAAAGAGGAGAAGGTTGGGCGGGGGGGGTCAGCCTAAAATGGGATCTGGGCAGCGAGATTTTTGTTTACATTAGGTTTACATTTCTGCATGTCAGTATTGTCGGGGAAACAGGGGGCAGGAAGGGAGTTCAAGAGGCCAGCAGCACGAGGAAAGAAGCTATTTGAGTAGAAGGCTCTCCGGCATCTGGGGACCTCCACAGTGAATGAATGAGATTTAGTTGATCGTCGAGTTAGTCTTGTGAATTTACGTCGGGGGGGGGGGGGGGGCACCAGAGTAGCCAATTCATCGGAGCATAATCCATTGAAGTATTTGTAAAAGAAACATAAGGATGATACATTGCGTCTGTTGTACACATCTATTTACTTTAGGCAACATATTATTAATACAATATTTAAAAATACCACGAAACCCTTTAATTTATAACATTAATATGTACAATTGGCTTACATAATCTATGATGTTTCTCTTGAATTTCTTGGAGGGTATGAAGCTATCAATACTAATCCAAACATTTGCTTAGCATCATAATACTGAAGCAACAATCATAATAGGGATATATGCATATATTATTACGTGTACTTTAAAATAAGTGATGTTCGAATAAGAAACCATAAAAACGTTAGTCCCTCCCTCTTAAACAACAGGGGGTAACAAACAGTCTCTTACGTGCACTGTCTGCCAAGCACCAGCCCCTGTACCATCGCGTTAATGTTTCACTCCTGTGCTTGTTTTAAACGTACTTCCAGGCATTGCGCCACTACAAACTTACTACACTTGTCCCCTCTCAATGTAAATACTCCCTACACGGCCGACCAGCAAAATCCCACCCCTTCACTGAAGAGGGCCCCAAATTGAGGAATACTGTTTTTTCCTAATTGCGTCTGTCCTAATACCGCTTTCCTTTGTAACTCCTTTCCTGCTGCCTGTTTCCCCGACTGTACCAACATGGGAAATTTAAATGTAATGCGAACAAGTATTTGCTGCACAACTCCCCATTTTGGATGCACCCTATAAATCTGGCCTCTAATTCACAGTAGCCCCTTATGTCTTATTGGCAATATGATTTGATTGTGGATAATAAAAACATCATGGCGAGTAGAAAATGCGCCGTAGATATATTTTCAACAGCTCCGTAACTCTCGCTTCCCTCATCTCTGTCTATAACTCCTTATCTTCCAATAGCGATGTTTCTGACAAAAAGTATAGAAAATGCTGTTCCTTGGGTCGCTTGTTGGTTAGTGATAACCGTACGTGTAGATTACTTAAGTATATTTTGTTTCCTTTATCTTTGTTACCATTTCATTGAAAAGGGTGCTAAAGGTAAACGTTTTACCTGGGCGGACGTTATCAGTTTGATAGTCCAACGATCCGAACCTTTGATTTACTTCCATGGGGCTGTTATGTCAGCAAGTGCCAATTAACGGTATTGCTTTATCGTTATTTGGTGAATAGAATCTGAACCATGCACTAGTTTTCGGTGGTGTTACTCGATGTCATATTAGTGGGAACTGCTACGGCTTTTCGTTCTACAATTAATTCAACATGCTTACTTATTTTCTCTGTATCCCTTCTCTCCACCTATCTACCGATCTCTTCTACAAAGTTTTCCAATTCCAACATGAAACGTTCTAAAAGAAAAAAATAAGCTTAAACCTAGTTACCCAACTTCTAACGTGGATCTTCCACTAACTGGTTACTTTTTTCCTAAAATTAGGGGTCTGCGTTCCAACCTTCAAGAGGTTGAAATCCACTTACAGGAGACCTAACTGGACCTATACTTGGTTTGTGAAACCCACAAGCACCTAGCGATGATTTCATGATTAAATGTGACTCAAACATGACATCAAAACCTGACCCTCAAGATTGCCATCCACATGATAGTCATGCCTCCATAAGAGACGAAGGAGGGTCTGTGGACGAGTGGTTATAGCACTTGTCTTTGGGCTGGACGACCCGGGTTCGATCCCACTCACGGCATGCGAATTTTCGGGTCTGAAAACTCCCTCTGTCTACCCAGCAGCATATGGGTTCAAGGCAGCGGAAGGAGAGGGATGGGCTCCGCCTTCCATATGCTGTGCCCTAGACACGGTTATTCTTAACAAATCACCGCCGCTACGGCCATGGGCAGTGTGCGATGTCGGCAACGACACTCGTGCGCGTCCAGGCTATGCGACCTTTACCTTTTACCTTACCATAAGAGACGGCTCTCCATTTCGTAGGGACATATTCGAAGAAGACCCTAAATTGCCCTATATGTGTTAATGTGTAGCGCTTATTCACAGAAACACATTCCTTGTTGCCGTTGTCGGATAAGTTGTATGTGGTTGCTCAACTAGCAAGAAATTTGTATTGAATCCCGAGTCAATTACAACTGAATACAAAAAATAGTAATAATTTGCTTTACTCCAAACTTTAATCTAAGGCCCGTTTGTACTTTAATTCATCCAAAACAAGACATGTTGCCACTAAAATATGTTCAATCAGTCACAACAGTAGGGGTTGTTAAATCCGCAAAATTGATATTTACATCAAACGAAATTGAATATTTGCAAAAGAATGATTCTTTTAAAAAAATTCTTACTCTCTCAGATCAAACAGTTTCGGTTATAGGTTATCTCTATAATACTTATTTTAAATAATTATTCAAACGTCAAAATCCACGAAAACAGTTCAAATAGAAACACAGTTATTCAAGTGCAAATAAAATTATATATATATATATATATATATATATATATATATATATATATTTCCATGTATCCACATGAAATTGTATGAGGAGATATAATTATTTATGTATCAATTTTTAGTATTTACTCTAACAGTGCTCGATATAGACCAATCTATAGAAAACAGAACAATAGAACAGGATATAGGAAGTAACACTAACCACACTTTTGTTCGTGGGAAGCCCAACGATTGGCTGAGAGAACAACAAAGAATCTGATTTGTTAACTAGCTAGCCGTGTATATAAAAACACCCGGCAAAAATAACTCCATGCATTTTAGCCTTAAGATTCCCCCGGGGATGAAACGCGGGAACCTCTGTGTAGCTTACTTTCCATTAATATATTTCATAGCTTACTGTATATATTACGCATGAACCCAATAACAACATTTTAAAATGCTTAACATGATACAATTGCGTATGTGAAGTCAATTTTGTCGCCTCGGAATTTAAATTGTTAACGTTTCTTCTTGAACTTCACCGGTTTGTTCTTTTGACGTCTAACTGATTTTATATTCTTGTTATCGGTTGCTTTTTGAAATTTGCGACTTTTTCCCAGCTTTCTAGTTCATTTGTTTTTGTCACCTGAAGATGATTCGACGAAAAACCGAAAGTACTCGTGATACATACAAGGAATAAGCAGAAACGTATGTTGTTGTACAATGTTTGCCTGAATGATAGAATGCTGCCTAATTTTGGATTTCTCCTTCTACCATACTCTGATTGATTAAATGTTTATTTTGACTCTTTTTTTATTTATGGTTTGACCTTCTCTTAATGAACGTATTTGACTTTTAAAACCCAATACGTTGCCTATCTCGGAGGATCAAAATTTCCCTTTTTCCCCTCTACTCACTATGAGATTTTAATTTAATAATAATTTGCCTCTTAGTTTATCACTCCTATTTGTTTTTATTGTTGTTAATTTCTATTTTCGATGATGTGTTGTAAACACATTTTTAATGGTTTTTATTATTTTTGTTTTGATATAAAAGCGATTTGGATTTTTGAAAATTTCATTTTATTTTATTTATATACCTTTCTATACATATATATTTAACATATTTATATATATATATATATGTATATATATATGTATATATATGTATATATATATATATATATATATATATATATATACATATATATATATATGGTGTTATAAGCGTAGATATATAAAATATATTTTATTCTTTTTAATAACTTTTCTATTTTTAATGGTTTTTATTATTTTTGTTTTGATATCAAAGCGATTTGGATTTTTAAAAATTTCATTTTATTTTATTTATATACCTTTCTATACATATATATTTAACATATTTATATATATATATATATATGTATATATATGTATATATATATGTATAGATATATATATGTATATATATATGTATATATATATGTGTATATATACATATGGTTTTATAAGCGTAGATATATAAAATA
The DNA here is from genome assembly GCA_963556195.1 of Sepiola atlantica. NCBI lineage: Eukaryota > Metazoa > Mollusca > Cephalopoda > Sepiida > Sepiolidae > Sepiola > Sepiola atlantica. Next base: position 95,217,492 of record OY744533.1, read on the forward strand.
TATATTATTATTTTTAATAACTTTTCTATTGCTCTAATTTATTATTATTATTATTTTTCTAATAATAATTATTATCTTTTTTCTTATTTTTAATTTTTCTAATTACGATTATTTTTTTCTATTTTCTAATTAATAATATATTTTACTAATTTTTATATTTTTGTTTATTTATTTGCATTTTCATTTCGTAATATTTTAATTAAATTATTTTTATTATTATTTTTCTAATTTTTCATAATTCTTATATTTTTCTTATGATATATCATAATTTTAAAATTCTTTTCGTTGTTTGTTTGTATATTCACTATTATAGATTTTTTAAATCTACCAATTATATTAATTTTACCTAGTTCCATCCATTTTTTTTTTATTGCTTTATCATTTATTATATCTAGCTTTTTATTATTATAGTTAACTATCTTTCACCTTCCTTTTTCGGTACTACTCCAGATGAAGCGCATAATTTCCGTGACTGCTCGGAGGCAACGATCTGGCAGGTCGCGGAAGCGTCCGAGAGCTGCCGAAACGAAAATAAGGCTGAAGTAAAACTGAAAGTCGTAAAAATGGAATAATGGCAGACGACAGTATCAAACGAAGAATAAAAAAGAAACAATACATATATTTGAAAAAAAAATGAACAAACCATAGCTGAAAAACTATAAATACACTTTTAAAAAAAAAAAATTTTCGTGGGCAAATGAATCATTTTAATTTTTTTATGTCTTTTTTTTTACATAAATCAAAGAAGTAAATGCTATTTCTTTTACGATATTTAGGCAACTTCTTTTTTGTCTTTTTTTTTCTAACAAAAAGAAAGAAGTATGTTATTTTTCTTAGGATATTTAGGCAAGTTTTTTTGTATATTTTTGTTGGGGGGAGGGGGAATTTCATATATTTTCTCGACGCGGGTCAGGGTTTACGGATACGTTTGCGGCCGATTGGAAAGGTCTTCCTACCGCAATCTGATCGGGCAGCCTCGTTTTCGTCTCGGCAGCTCTCGGGCGCTTTCGCGACCTGCCCGATCATTGCCACCGAGCAGTCACGGAAATTAGGCGCTTCATCTAGAGTAGTAACCCTTTTTCTAATATTAGTATTGTTTTAATTTTTTACTTTATAATTTTACACTTTTAAAATTTTTAAGTCTATATTTTGCTCTTTCTAGATTTTAAACATCTTAAATTTGCTGTATCCTATATATTTTAATTACTATTATTGGTACTGTCGTAGATTTTACATTTTGTAGTACTATGGAATTGCATGATGAGAAGTTCTAGTTTTCCCACATTAACGTGATATAGTTGTTTTTTCAAGTAAAGCTACAAGATTATGTTATTCTCTTTTGAATTATGTATGGTATTATATTGTAATTTATTTCTCTAATTATTTCCTAGGTTTTATTTATCAGGGTTTTGTTGTTTAGTTTGGAGATGTAAGTTTTTTTGCCTTTTTTCTTACGTGGCAAGCTTTTGATTGAGCTGATTTTTATTTTTGTAAGTCGACTGTGTTAAGTTTAAATATATTGAACATATTCTTCCTGTTTTTTACTGTTTTATTGCATTCTACTGCAATCCAGGGGATTGTTTTGGGATGTTATTTGGGGAAGGATTTAGGAATTGTTTGTTTTGTTATTTCAGCTAGTGTGTTGGTGCAAGAGCTCATTGGGTCTATTTTGTTAAGTATTTCATCGTTGAGTATTGATTTACTCCTCTCCAGGAGTTAGGCACAAGGCCAGTTTTTATCTTACTCCCACAAGTAAGATGTGACCAAGGTCGGGTCGGGAAAGTGGGGTTTAAAAATTGCGCCGATGAAAATACTTGTTGGAATCATCTAAAATATAATACTAAATATACATTTTCTAAATTGTTTTAGAAACGATCGTACACGAAATATTAATTGTGTTAGAATTCTTGGAACTGATAAAAGTCATGTTCTAATTTTATTTATAGCAACTTACCTCATATATATATATATATATATATATATAGTCATCGACTGAGAAAATACTAAGTGAAGAGTATATTGAAAAGTATGTAGCCTGTTGAAGTTCTCAAACGTCACGTGAGAGGCGATCAGGACAATGCGTTGCACATCTCTCTGCAAGGGGTCTACATTTTTGTTATATTTGTACCGGAGAGTGTAAGTCATGCACAGGGTAAACCACATTTACTCTTTATATCTAATATATAAAATAAAGTCGGTCGGACTTACAAAGGCAGACCTAAATAGAATCAGTCTGAAATAGCGATACTTGATTCAGACTAGTCTATTTTGTTGATTTTTCTGCTGATGTGTTATTGGCATAAATATAATTTAATTCAATTTCTTTTTAAATATATATATATATATATATATATATATATATATATATATATATAATAAAAAGTCACACTTGGAAGCGTTGATGAAATGGCAATAATAAGGATAATATTTTGAAAAAAAAATATTTAGAAAATCCTGGACAACGCATTTCTTTATGTTTTTGTAAAATAAATTATTTATTTACTTAAAAAACTTGAGCACTTTCGATGAATACACCTTTGTCAAAAGTATAAGCATATTTTATTTTCCTCTTCTTTTTTCGTTTAATACTTCTTGATTGAGACATATTTATCGCAGTCAAGTTGAAATTTGTCTGTGTGTGTGTGTAGCACGCGGTTACGTAAATAGGGTAGAATAAAAACATATATATATATATATGTGTGTGTGTGTGTGTGTGTTAACTATGTTCGGTCTTCTCGGGCATCTATTGCTGTATTGCTGAGTTTATGGAAAAGTCAAGCAATTGTTTTCGTTCAGCTGTCGCTTACAGCAATGAGCAACTTTCAACTGACCAACCAAGAATAACATAAGCGACTTCTTGTATCTCATTGGCCGTATGCATGGCATTAATGCTCTAACGATCAAACGGATTGATGAAGAGGAAAGAAAACATTACATTTTCTTCTAAGCGAACCTTCATTTTCAAACGATTGATCTTAAAGCGTCGATGTATTTATTGATAAGGAGACCAACACCGTATAATTGCGTGTGTAACGTATTCAGTAAAAGGTGAAGTGTTTGTTTGTTCGGTGTTTCCGTGTAGAAAATCGGATTGATTAATATTTATAAAGATCGTGTCTAGATTCAACTCTTTAACGAATGATATTTCTCTTCTTTTTCATATCAACATTCTTTGCGGCATCGGCTAACACTCCGTCGCCTGATTTTCAACAAAATCTTCCTACGGCGGTTGGGATAGAACAGGGGGTTAGCAAGCGAGACGTTATTCTGAATAAAACGCTGTTATAAACTGTAGTTTTCGCCTCCCTATAACCGAAGCACTATAAACCAGGGTCGGTACGGGGGTTGAGAGAGAATCTTTAAATGTTTTAAAAATATTTTAAATCGAACTTTCGTAATAAATTTACAATTTTTAATTTTCCACGTGCCTGGGAACGACTTGTGCAGGTCGAATATAGTTGCAAGTATGACGAGTTCTTATACATATTAGAACATAACATCAGATCGCTGGTCAGCAGGGGTGAAGTAGGGATCAGAAAAGGAATTGACAGACGCTTTCTACTTTTATTCAATCACATTTTCTCAGTTTTTCACAGTTCGAGGTGAGAAACAGTCAGCCAAGCTGTGAATCACCCCGCCTTTTCTCTTTGCGTGATATGATCTCTAAACCGGAATAGGCGACTGTTTATGTCGACAAACCAGACTGCGAAACGAAAAGTCGTGAATTGAGTTAATTTGATATTTGCACACAGCATCTAACACCATAGACATTACCTCTCATTCAATCTTCCTGTAAATACGGGAATATATTTTTGACATAAATGCAAGACAACGACTTTGCTGCGTTGCCTTGACGTTTAGCGGATTCTGTTAATTTCATGTTTACTTTTTTTATTTCTACATATAAACACCTCGTCCAGTCGGGGCTTCCCAGAAAACTACGAAACACACTTAACTACTTAAAAAATCACAGCGTGGGCAGTGGAGTGAACAACATAAAAAAATCATCACTGGAGACCATCGATTCCCATTACTGACAACGGAACAACAGCGATGACGGAATATCAACCCACAAGAATAGCAGAGGCCCGAACGGGTATACGACAGAATCTGGGTTGATACGGAAGGGATGAAGTGCATAGCCCTACCACGATGAGAAAGGGCTGAATTTCAGGGGGGGGTGGTAATATTGATGCTAGTATAAGCTTAAATACATACTGACTAACATCCCTTACAGTTACATGCAAAGGAATCGTTATATATATATATATATATATATATATATATATATATATATATATATATATATATATATATATATATATATGACGTTATTGTTGTAATGTGGATAACTATTCTATCTATCAAAATAAACAAAGAACAGCATATATATATATATATATATATATATATATATATATATATATATATATAGCATTAGATGAAATGAAAGAATGAAATAAGAAGCAAATCAAATTTTATTACAAATGAATTCTAATAACATTTGATTCGCACCTTATTTTATTCTTTCATTTCATCTAATGCTATCAATGCTCTATCCAGTATATTGAGCTTCATTTTTATCCGGATGTTCACTAGTTAAAGATATTAGTTGCCTTATAGCTTTTATTGTATTAACCTATATATATATATATATATATATATATATATATATATATATAGTAAGCTATGAAAATATATTTATTGCAATTAAGCTATACAGCGTTTCATCCCCGGGGGAATCTTCAGGCTAAAATGCTTAGTTTCCTCCCGGGGATGAAACGCGGGAGCATCTGTGTAGCTTAATTGCCATAAATATATTTTCATAGCTTACTACCTAGCTCTATTTACCTATCGAGCACTGTTGAGGTAAATACTGAAAATTGATACATAACAAATTATATCTCCTTATAAAACTTCATGTGGTTACATGAAATAGTAATATATATATATATATATATATATATATATATATATATATATATATATATATATTAGAGCATTTTGACAGTCTATTTTAAACATCTCCGAGAGTGCTCAACTTTTATTTCTTAAAGAGGCTTAGTATAATATTTATAAATAAATATTAAATTATTAATTTATTAATAAGTGTGTGTATACACGTCCATAGAATTGGGGCGAAATTGCGTTTGTATATGGAGAGACTCCCGAATGCCCAGGGAGCCGAATGTACACCTATTTATCGCTAACTATAACACAACCGAAAATAAGGTCATACATTTATAAGCGATAAATTATCAATTATTTCCAGACCGGTCGTCATGACGTACTGGTTAACCCACTTGATATGAGTCTCTGTAATAAGGGGTTAGAATTCAACCAGGGGTTTTTACCCGCCTAATAAACTGGTATTGTTCGGGCCTTTGGGTCTGGATTTACGCCGGTCTATTGGGGGTTGCCAGTCCTGTGCAGTTCTAGGAGGTGCACCCCCCAGGCGTTGCCTCCTCTCTTTGGGGAGGAGTAGGTTTATTGCTTATTGTCTGAGGCGCCTCTACCGGGGAATGCCGACGGAGCTGCCCAGGCAATTTTTAAATGGCCAGCGTGCTCAACTCTCGAGCGCTGGCTTATCTAATCCCACTTTCCCGACCTTGTGTCACATCTTACCTTGCGGGAGGTAGAAAAATAACATCCTGTCATAGTCAGCAACGAGTCTTATATTATATTTATGATTATAAAAACGTTATACAATAGTCATGATACGTCTTATTTGTAAATTAAAATCAGTTTTAATAAATAACCGTTCTGCGTTATTCATTTTAATTTCATTGTATCATTTCGCTTCATATAAGTAATAATTTCTGCGTATATAAAAACGTAGTTTAAAAAGCAGATTTTCAAATATTTTTCTCTTCCGATTATTTGTTCGTTTGAAACGGGTTAATTGTAAGCGCAAAGTGATTAATACACACGCGCGCACACTCACGCATGAATACACCGACTATCCACCGGCAATAATTAAATTTATTTTCACATTTTCGATCCTTTTTAAAATAAGTAAAGCGCCAAATGGTGCCTCAATTTTATGAATCTGTCCTTTGACGATATTGAGAAAATCAATTTTCGAGTGGATCACTTTGATATCTGCGGATGAAAATAATACCACTTCAACTAACGGTGCTTGTATAAGCATAGCACACCCTCTTCGACTTAACATGAAAGCTTTACTTGTTTCAGTTGTAGGACAAGAGTCGGCAATACGTACTCAAGCATCAACTGAAACGCAATTTTATCATCAGTTACTCAAAACATTTAGGAGATAATTTTTATTTTTATTTTCGATTCAGCATAATATCCCCGTACGAATGTTCGAAATTCATTTCAATCAGGAAATATGTTTCTCACAAAGTTACATTTCGATAATAATGGCACTAAAAAAATATAATTGTAGTTATTAGCACCCGGATGCAAAGCCTGGTGATACCAGATCAGGCTGCCCTGTGGCTCCCTGAGATGAAATTCACCTACATTGACGTTTTTTGTTTTTTTGTTTGTAAAACTTAATTATGTTCTACAAAACCAAAAACAAAAACAACAGCCCCTCTCCCTTTCTCCATCCCCTCTTTTATTTTCCTACCCTACTCCCGGTCCTGGATATGACCTTAAACTACATCCGATGGTGAGATCCGGCTTACGGACTTTGGGGAATGTGGAGCCTCCTCTTAATTACCATTGCTCCCAGGTCCACCCTGACCCGGAGTGGTAGTACCTGTTAGGGTCCCAACTATGGGTTAAATAGAAACAGATATTAAAAGGGGAAAGAAACAAAAAAGAGAAGAAAACAAGACCAGATTCGGCATTAAATAACCCAAAAAGGATTGATATGCCGTAAAACAAAACTACCAAACCAAACTACCAAACCCGGATGCAAAGCCTTGACTGTTAAATTTTGTAACTATCGTAACATCTAAAATGTTATCATTGTTGTATATTTTGTATATATCAGTCCAAGAAATCTATTCTTTTCTTTATTACAAAGAATAATTGCACTAAAAGGTTAAAATTGTAGTTATTAGCACCCGGATGCAAAACATTGACTGTTAAATTTTGTAACTATCGTAGCATCTAAAATGTTATCATTGTTGTATATTTTGTATATATAAGCCCAATAAATCTATTCTTTTCTTTATTACCAAGCATAATGGCACTAAAAAATTAAAATTGTAGTTATTAGCACCCGGATGTACGGCCTTGAATGTTTAATTTTGTACCTCTCGTAGTATCTATTACAAATGAGTCAACACTTATAAAATCCCAAAGGCCACTCGAAGATAAGAGTTAATGAAGTGAATCGATTGTCAGTTATATGATGAAGACTATTATGAGATGATTGGAATTGACGAATTGAGTTTGATTACTTATGGGGACGAGTTATGACAATTATTTGTTGCTATTGGATTTTAAGACAATCAGGTTGACGTCTGAAAGAAAAGCAGTTCTGTAGTGAGATCTTCCGAAATGAGAAGTTCTTGCAAAGAAACTCTATTCATGGAAATTCCGATTAACGCTAGACAAAAAAATCTTCTTTCAAGTCGGGGTAATAACGCCTGTTCAAAATAAAAACCATGTAGCACAAGATTTCTTTCATTTCGAGTGAACTGTTCTGAATATATATTTATAAAGCCACGGTTTTAAAAATATATATTCGGGGGGAAGAATTAAGAATAGATACGTAAAACTTTGCACATCCTCAAACTTATCACGTAAAACTTTAAACGCATTCACATTCGCTGAATTATTGTGTCAGCAATTGCGGCTCTACTACATAAATCCGGCATTTATAAGTTGTAAAATGTACTTGATAATCTTCTTAGAAAGCCACTCACAATTCCCTGCTATGAAATTGTGCTCCCTTTTAAAGGTACATTTGATCAGCCATTAAAATACAAGCCAACAAAAGTTCACTGTTTTCAAGGAGTGCGTTTGCAGTCGTAATTGAGTCCACGTCACGTTGTTACATGTTTTGCCAGGAAGATATATTACTGGTATATTAAGCAACTGTCTTTCTTTTTCTACTCGTCTCGCTTCACTCTTTACTTTTCTTTTCTTTCCATCCTTTCTTTCGCGTTTGAAAAGTAACACTTGCATGACAAAGGAAAGGGCGATGCACTTAGAACTATGGTTTAAAATTACGCCCGTAAAACGTATATCACACTGCCACGTCGCAATTAAAAAAAGTAAGATGACGTTGCTTAACCGATCAGAATGATTCCCGTGCGATTCATCGAAACAAGTCTTGAAGCTTCGCCATCAAGACACAAAAAATAATTTCAGACTTAGAGAGCGTAGAGTTTTTCAAACTGACACTAGAGCGTTGACACAACTGAATGTTAGAAAAGACAGTGATAATCAGCTTTAAATAGCAGACTTCTGGAGGTTGAAAGTTCAATCCCCAGAACGGACGCTACTAAGAATACAAATATCAATTACTTGCTCTCATTCCGTTATCTGTGATGGAATGAGGGCAAGTTGACCCCGTTGTTCGAATAAAGGGTTTCGTTGAGAATTCTGTGCAGATTCCGATGTTCGACATAAAGATTCCCGGGTTCTGCTAGGCGCATCTGAAGAAGCTCGAAGTTTAAATCGGCCGAAACGTTGTGACAATAACATCCAAGATGAGAACAGTAGTCCGAATAATCAAATAATACAAATTATCAAGTTCCATCTAAAAAATTCCGAAAAAGTGAACTGCGTTTACAAACCGTATCAACACAACCGAATGTTAAAAACAACAGCTAGGGTTCTACAAAACAACCCCACAACGCTGAAACCAACACAACCGAATGTTAAAAACAACAGCTAGGGTTCTACAAAACAACCCCACAACGCTGAAACCAACACAACCGAATGTTAAAAACAACATCTAGGTTTCTACAAAACAACCCCACAACGCTGAAACCAACACAACCGAATGTTAAAAAACAACAGCTAGGTTTCTACAAAACAACCCCACAACGCTGAAACCAACACAACCGAATGTTAAAAACAACAGCTAGGTTTCTACAAAACAACCCCACAACGCTGAAAACAACACAACCGAATGTTAAAACAACAGCTAGGTTTCTACAAAACAACCCCACAACGCTGAAAACAACACAACCGAATGTTAAAAACAACAGCTAGGTTTCTACAAAACAAACCCACAACGCTGAAACCAACACAACCGATTGTTAAAAACAACAGCTAGGTTTCTACAAAACAACCCCACAACGCTGAAAACAACACAACCGAATGTTAAAACAACAGCTAGGTTTCTACAAAACAACCCCACAACGCTGAAAACAACACAACCGAATGTTAAAAACAACAGCTAGGTTTCTACAAAACAACCCCACAACGCTGAAAACAACACAACCGATTGTTAAAAACAACAGCTAGGTTTCTACAAAACAACCCCACAACGCTGAAAACAACACAACCGAATGTTAAAACAACAGCTAGGTTTCTACAAAACAACCCCACAACGCTGAAAACAACACAACCGAATGTTAAAACAACAGCTAGGTTTCTACAAAACAACCCCACAACGCTGAAAACAACACAACCGAATGTACTTCCAAAAACGTTGAATTTATACAGCTATGAATAATAACAGAAAATATTATATGACCGTTTACCCTATTCTTTTTAAAACTTAGTTCACCCCAAACAAGGCAACTTGCCGCTGTAGACGTAAGAAGCTACTAAGAATTAGGGTGAACGTTTTGGGAGGCATCGTAAATTGGGAGCTGTGCAGCGAGATGTCTGTTTACATTAGTTTTAAACCTCTGCATGTCGGTACAGTCGAGGAAACAGGGAGCAAAGAGGGAGTTCTAAAGGTCGGCAGCTCGAGGAAAGAAGCTATTGGAGTAGAAGGCTCCCCGGCATCTGGGACCTCCACAGTTAATGAATGGGATTTAACCGATTGTCGGGTTGGTCTAGTGCATTTACGTCGAAAAGGCACCAGAGCAGCAAGTTCATTGGAGCACATTCTATTGAAGTACTTGTAAAACAAGCACAAGGATGCAACCTTGCGGCGATTGGACAGGAGCTGGAGCTTGGTGGATAGTGAGGGACCTATTAGATTAGCGACTCTTTTTTTAACCTTGTCCAAGAGAGAGAGAGAGAGAGACTCGTTGATAGTGCACCAGCCCAGATGGGACAACACTACTCCATGAATGGGTGGATGGTGGCTTTGTAGAGATATAGGATACTGTCAGGTGCGAGAAGTCTTCTAGCTCGGTAGAGGGAGCCCACCTTCTTTGCAGCAGCAACTCTCATTGTTTTTCGTTCCTTTTACTTCCTACAACATTTAACCTGTTTCAGTTTTCTTCTAACAAAGAAACATGCAATTGCAACTTTTCGTGAACTGTTTTTTGGGATGTTATCAGAATGGATGTTGTCAAGAGTGTTAGAGAGTTTTTGGCAGATATCAAATTGTTTGAGCTTTGCAACATTGATTCTCTTTCGCCCGACTTCCGAATTTGCTTCTTGATTTGGAACTTTAATGTACAAGCACGTGATCGGTATCGCACTCAGCACACGGACACTGCAGACATCTTTCAGATCCCCTATTTTTGGTTACTATATAGTCTATCATGGCCTTGTATGAATCTTGAGAGGGTCGAAGTTACTTTGTTTCTGACTTTGCCGAACTAAATGTGATAACTAAGCTGAACACGGAGCAGAGTTGTACTAGGGCGAGTCCATTGATGTTTATTTGGCCAATGCCATAACGTCCAACTGCATCCCGAACTAGATGGCAGAGTAGTAAGGCGTATCATATTTATTCCGTAGGAAATGAGAGACGACCTCTTTGTTTATAAAACTGTCTTTTTGCAATTATTGTAGAATTGTATATTAGGTTTTTTTTCAATTACGTTTTTTTTTTTTACATAATGTGAAGAATTGTTAACATGCGAGTCGAGTCCATGAACAAGCGGCCATAGTAAAGGTATCGATTTTCCACTAGACTAGAGATTAACGTGAATATTTCAGTTCATGCAAATGCATTCCTTTACTCATGGAGAATTGTATAAGAATCAAAGAAACCAATTCTATAAATTCTATAAATTATATAATTTTCAATTCGTTTGAACTTAGTACCTGCAAGGCAATTCCTTACTTTTTCCAATTCAATAAAGCCCTTAATGGTATATGTCTGAATAATATCCTCAAACTCATTTGGTTCTGGGTTTTTTTTTATAGTTTGGGAGGTTTCTTTAATACCTTCGCAGTCGGAGAAAGCGACGCTTAACAGTCTCTGCTTGGGTATTAGGTACAGGATGTAGATGTTGGATATTTTGTAAGAACGCAACCAACAAGTTTGACGAATTTGAATAATTTGGTATTCGTGGTTATCAAACTGAAATAAAACATATTTGTGAAACTATCAGAACGCAATCAATGTTTAAAAAAAGGAAATGCCTGAACGATAATCTGTAAACCCATGTTGAAGAACGCTTATAACAATCTTATGGGAGGTAACTCTCTGCATCTTTCTATGGTTTGTTGACTAATAATTATCAGCTGAAGGGGGGAAATATCCATTCTATCGTTAGAAATATGTTGGTGTATAGGAAAAAGAGTTATCTACCTCTGTTGTTGAGATAGTAAACATGAGTTATCTGTTTATGGTACAGCAAGTAACACGAGTTATCTACCCATGGTACATGAAGTACTATGAGTTATCAGCCTCTTATAACTATATAAGAAACTGTAGGGGCAGCCATTTGCAATTCAGTAGTGAACAGTGACAGGCGTTGGAAAGTGGCATTTTCCATACTTTACAGTTGGGAAATTGAAATACATTCAGTTAAAGTATATATATATATATATAGTGAGCACTGTAAGTAAGTTACCAACAAGCTGATCTTCATAGCTTACTGCAATACTCTAGGCTCCGCCTATTGAGTTCCTTTGACAACTTGCTAATATGGCAGCTGAATTTGCCATTTAGATGTTAATTCACTCATTTTTACGGCAAGGTGACAATTCGTGATGGACACATCGGTACGCGCTTAGACTACTGAGTCAAATATGACTTTCGTATTAGTGTTCAGACCGTGGGAACGGCAGGGATTATCTCCTACCATACTGATGATTGCAGGTTTGGCATGAAACACATGTGTATATGGGTTAATTCGAAAATATTTTTTATAAATACTTATATATATATATATATATATATATATATATATATATATATGTGTGTATATGTGCGTGTGTGTATAAAAATCAATATAAAAAATATATAAATGTCTATATCTGTTCTCTATGTATTTCTTATTTTGCTGACTTATAGGCATACAAAATGTCTTTAAAATTATTTTCGGAAATAACAAAAAATTCGCCGTTCTATAGTGAGTTGTGTGTGTACGGTGGGTGGTGGTAGCAGGGGGAAAAATTACAGCCGATAAGATAAAGAAATGTTTACATGTAACTCTTGCATCTCTCACTCTCTCTCTCTCTCTCTCTCTCTCTCTCTCTCTCTATATATATATATATATATATATATATATATATATATATGTATATATATATATATATATACACGAGTTACATGTAAACATTTCTTACTTATGATAATAATAATAATAATTATTATCCACTTAAGTTTCAAAATTGAATAAACCGCATACTATCTCAACTTTTATTATTTTTTGTCGTTGAGAGGGCTTTCTCATAACCCTATGAGAACCTGGTTTCGTTTGTCGGATTCAAGAAGAGGTATGATTTCAACTCTATCATCCTGTTACGCGTGACTACTGTCTTTTCCATGACCTTTATGCACAATTTTTGATCTAGCCTCATGCTTTAATTTTACTTCCGTAAGTTCTCAGAAATAAAGGGGCCCCTTTCTGGGGCTTACACTTGATATCTATATGAGATACATAGATATCCGAGTATTCAATGAAGATCCTCCTCTACTTCTCAAACATTGATTTAGTAAAGCAGAGACAAACACTAATTGTCCTCTCCCCAATTGACCACTTAATTATTTTAATAGTTTATCCTTATTGTGGCCAATTCTGAATTTTGCTGGGTTCCAGCACAATAATTCATCTGGTCTGGTGGAGTATCCAGCTAAGTGCTGTTACTTGAAATAACATCACTAGAAGAAGGTGCAATATGTTTCGTATCATCTAATTTGGGCCTTGAATCATATGCTATTTTGAATATTTCGTCAGGGTTTACTTGTAAGGTAAAGTATCCTACAGCTAAGTTATCCTGACAAGCTCTTGTACAGCGAGACCGAATACTCTCTACGAGGGTGTCAAGTAGGTAATTCGAACTCTTTTAATGTTTATATATGCCTTTTATTGTGGTCTCTGAAGATCAGCGTGGAATTGCGTTTAACTGAAAAATATTGCACGTTGTGAAACAATTGTAAGACTATCGTAAATTCCGCCTCTGCAAAAAATAAATAATACGAGAAAAGACTGAATTTTGGTCATTGGAATTTAGATAATCATTATACCGACATGGAAGGAGGAAAATACGCCCTACAAAAATAATTCATGCATGTTTAAGGTTTCTGCTTTCTTTGTCGCCGGCCAACACCCAGAGCTGTACAAAACAGGAGTAAAAGTTTGAAACATCGATATTAATAATTACATTGTCTATTTACTTATTTCATGTATATATATATATATATATATATATATATATATATATATATATATATATATATATAAAATCCAGACAAGGTAAACATCCACAGGATAAAAGGATTTCGACCAGTCTTATAAAAAGGGCTCAATATCAATTAGAGCTTTTATATATATAATTACTTTTATTCGTACATACATGTACAAAATCTGCGATACTGGCATGTCGATGTTAACGATCATATTTGGGAAGAATGAATAATTATATAAATAAAATTTGAATATGACTAATCATATACAAGGCCTGTCTAAAACGTATCCGACCTTAGGCCAAAAATATTTCGAATACGTGACGGGGTTGGGACCCTAATCCTTTTTTAATATACGCCCCTTGTGCTTGCGCATACTTAGCCTACCGATCCATCCACTGCCGGAAACACCTCTAGACGTCTTCTTTTGGAATGCTGTTTATCTCCGCCGTCGCGTTCCGCACCCTTTCAACAACAGCTGCATTCCGAGCAGTCTGGGGCCTACCAGAACGCTGGCTACTCTCCGCTGATGTGCGGCCATTTTTAATCAGTTGAACCACTCCATAATTTGTGTTACACCCATCATATCTTCTCTAAACATCTACTGAATCTAACGCGACGGCGGAGATGAACACGCATCTCTTACTATATTTCAATCTCTAGCATCCTATCTACGTATATTGGTTCACATCCCTCTCATTTAAAACAGTGTGTATCACTCTCGCTTCCGTGACTCTCCCTATATTTATTAAAACTTAAACATAATAAGACTACCTATGAGACTCCAGATTGGAATAGTCCATTAAAAACAAAAATAATATCCTCATAAAACAGTAGCTGGACAGATAGAGAGAGAGAAGGAGATAGTGAAAGAGAGAGAGAAAGAGAGAGAGAGACAGAGAGAAAGAGAGAGAGAAAGAAAGAGATAGGGATAATAATAAAGAGATATG
>OY744533.1:95237077-95279577 GCA_963556195.1 Sepiola atlantica
ACATCTATCTATCTATCTATCTATCTATCTATCTATCTATCTATCTATATATATATATATATATATATATATATATATATATATATATATATATATATATATATATATATATATATATATTGTGTGTGTGTATTTATCCAGCATTTACTTATTTATGCAAACATTGTCAAAATAACAGAATTCGTCTGTTTAATTATACTTTTTTTATTTTTCAATTTTTCTGACGGTCTTTTTAATAAATAAAGCTACATTGGTTTGACAAGCACTACCCTATCACGCCACCTCACTGTGCATCTTGTAAACTCTAGCTCAATTTACCAACATTCACAAAAACATAACTGACCTCCCTCTTATTTAAGACAAATTCTAGTTAATAACACTAAAACTATACATTCCGAAATTTAACAAAAATAAAAATACTAGAAGCTATCTACATAAGAACACAACAACCTAAAATTAAAAACATCGCATATAAAACCAGTGGTAACATTTTAAAATGCTTAACGGAATGCGATTTTGTTCTGTGATGCAATCCAGCATTGCTGAATTTAAATTGTCAACAACTTCCTGGAACAATGCGAAAACGTTCTCTACGAGTTTCTCCGCCGTCTTTTAAAAATTCTCATTCTTTCTCCAGCTTTTTTGTTCATTTGCTTTCGACACCTGATAATGATTCAGCGAAGAATCGAAAGCGTCTGTTAAACCTGTGAAAACTATTAAACATTTATTATTTTTTTATTTTAATACAAAAAAGACCATCAGAAAAAAAGTATCATTAAACAGATGAATTCTATTATTTTTAACATTGTTTGCATATATATATATATATATATATATATATATATATATATATATATATATATATATATATATATATATATATATAAGAAGGAATAGGTAAAATAAATACCTTTTGAAGCATAAAGATGCGATATCAATTTTTTTTTATAAAAAAGAAAAATAATAAATCGAAACCGATTTTTTTAATTTTTTTTATTATAAAATAGCATTTTTTTTTTGTTAAAATAAAAAAAAACGTTAGTTTATAATAAATTTTTTTTTAAAAAATCGGTTTCGATTCATCATTTTTCTTGTTTATAAAAAAAAATTGATATCGCATCTTTATGCTTCAAAAGGTATTTATTTTACCTATTCCTTCTTAAATTTAACAATAGATGCTTAAAAAAAAATATGAACCCTAAAACACTTATATATATATATATATATATATATATATATATACAAAAGATATGACTAACAACAGACCAATATTACAACACTTACTTCATTTCCCTAATCTTTATTTTTCTCACATATTGAGCACTACCGCTAGTACGTATTGCTGCCTAAAATTTAGCACTCTCTCTATCTTCGCACGGATGATTTTTAAATATT
This sequence comes from Sepiola atlantica, assembly GCA_963556195.1. NCBI lineage: Eukaryota > Metazoa > Mollusca > Cephalopoda > Sepiida > Sepiolidae > Sepiola > Sepiola atlantica. Next base: position 95,238,473 of record OY744533.1, read on the forward strand.
TTAAGTTTGATACCAATCTTTTACTATAAGCATATTTCCCCTAAAAACTTGATCCTCCAAATCTTATCTTCTTTATCGAAGCGCAATCTACAGAATTGTAAGATTGAATATTTGCAACCGATCGCCAATTATTCCTAGTTCTATTTTCCCACCATATTTCCCTGCCATGTCTTTTATCAGTTCAATACAATTAACTGTATGCTAAATCACTCATGTTTACACATTTACGTCTAATTTATATTAATCATATTTTTAACCTCGGTATATTGACCTCCTTAGCATTGTGAGATTAAATAACCCCCTACACATTAGTAATATCTTAAATAGTCTTACTTGGCCTACCCTGTTTGCTTTCATACCCTCTATACTAATCGAGATAATACTTCATTTATTTTCATCCATCTGTTTAAATATTCGATAATAATTCGACATTAAGCATTCGACAATAATTTAATTTATTTAATTAATTACATATATATATATATATATATATATATATATATATATATATAGAGAGAGAGAGAGAGAGAGATGGATAGATAGATAGATAGATAGACAGAGAGAGATAAAGACAGAGACAGAGAGAGAGAGAGAGAGAGAGAGAGAGGGGCAGATATGTCGATAGATAGATAGAGACAGAGAGATAGATATAGAGAAGGGGAGAGAGATTGATAGATAGATAGAGAGATAGAGACATATATATATATATATATATATATATATATATATATATATAGAGAGAGAGAGAGAGAGAGAGAATTTTCTTCTGCTTTTAACCTGCATAGTAGAGTTCACACTGGATTTATCTCTCGACCAAACATGGTTAAAAGCGTTGTACGACCGTCTTGAGATCTTGGTATAGTAACACCACTCACGGCCGTAACCTTGGCTTCTATGTTTTATCTCGATTTCGCGAAAGTAGTGTCGTTTATGCCTATATTGTCATTCTAGGCATGGTATAATTTACTCGGACCGGAAGTCTAAGGCCACGTTTTCTTCTAGAGCATATCATTTTTTTAATGTGATAAAAATCCGAATCACTCATAGTGTAGTAAGCAAAAACAACGAAGGCTGCAATTACTAATAAAAACATGTACATAAAATACATTATAAGTATATATATATATATATATATATATATATATATATATATATATATATATATATATATATATATATATATATATATATATATATATAAATAATAAGCTATGGAAATATATTCATGGCAATTAAGCTACACAGAGGTTCCCGCGTTTCATCCCTGGGAGAAATCCTCAGGCTAAAATGCCCGGGCATGAAACGCAGGAGCTTTTGCCTAGCTTAATTGCCATCAATATATTTTCATAGCTCACTAGCTAGCTCTACGTACTTATCGAGCACTGTTGAAGTAAATACTGAAAATTGATACATAAAAAATAATATCTCCTTATAAAATTTATGTGGATACATGAAATACTAATATATATATATATATATATATATATATATATATATATATATATATATATATATATATATATATATATATATATACATATACATATACATATGAACGAATCATGTCAGATGCCCTGGATGATCACGTGGGCACAGTCAGCATTGGTGGACGAACCATCACAAACCTCAGATTCGCCGATGACATTGATGGACTTGCCGGAAATCAAGCAGAACTTTCTAATCTAGTGAGCCGCCTCGATAGAACATCCACGAGGTACGGAATGGAGATCAATGCTGAAAAAACGAAGCTGATGACGAATAGTGGACAACCATTATCAACAACGATAACAGCCAACGGCCAAGAACTGGAAACCGTAAACCAGTTCAAATACCTTGGCGCTATACTCAGCAACAAAGGATCCAAGACTGAAATTCTGGCAAGAGCAGCACAAACGGCAGCAGCATTTGCAAAACTGAAATCAATCTGGAAAGACGGAAACATTAGTCTCCGTTGCAAACTGAAGCTGCTGCATACACTAGTATTATCCATCTTTTTGTATGCATGCGAGTCATGGACCTTGACAGCCGAGCTCCAAAGAAAAATCCAAACGGTAGAAATGAGATGCTACAGAAGAGTGCTTGGCATCTCGTACTCAGACCGTGTCACAAACGAAGAAGTTCGCGCGCTCATCAACGCAACTCTGAACAACTACGAAGATTGACTGACAACTGTAAGAAAAAGAAAGCTTGGATGGTATGGTCACGTGACAAGGGGCAGTGGTCTCTCCAAAACCATCCTGCAGGGAGCAGTGCAAGGCAAGAGAAGGAGAGGTAGACAACACAAAAGATGGACGGACAACATCAAAGAGTGGACGGGCTACAACTTCGCTACAACCCAGTCCATTGCCCATGACCGTCAGAAGTGGAGACAGCTGGTGTGGAGTTCATTGGTGCAGCGCCCCCACGACCCAGGAGGGGGTTAAGGGACCAAGTCAAGTCAAGTCATATATATATATATATATATATATATATATATATATATATATATATATATATATATATAGCACACAAATTTTGTAATCTTTAAATTCTTTAAATTTTTGATTTTAATTAATGTTCACTACCTGGACTGTCGCTTTAGAAACTTCTTTATAGAAAAAAACTTTCTTTAAAAACTTTTTGACTTGGATACATTGTAAAGATTTAACATTAAATCAGCCCGAACCTTGATGAGGTATGTTAACATATGAGTGTTTTTTGCCTGTATATTTTATGTTTTATATATATTTTATATATTTTCAAAGCGAACACTTTTACTCGCAGTGTTGTCATTGCGGTAATAGTCCTCTGAAGAGAAGATTCTCTTTGAAAATCCATGGATTAAAGACATTACAGTACTTTTTGATTGAACTTTTATATGTAATAAAGTTAGATCAATTACTCATTTTATTCTTTCATTTAATCTATTATATATATATATATATATATATATATACATATATTTTGTTGATGGTTTTATTCCGTTAGCTACATAATATATTGTGTTTTATTAACGTTTAAAATAAGCGTCAACTCTTCAGGCATTTTGGGAAACCACTGCTCAAGTTTCTATAATTCAACAACAACAGGAAAATCATTTTGCTTTCATTTGAGCACTCTCATGAACCCGGTTTCAACTCCCTTCGGATTTATACCCCTTGGAAGTTAATTACTAAAGCTTTTTTTTTTTTTTAATGCAACCTTAATTCCTATATAATTTTATTTCTAGCTACCATATCGTAGAATGGTTCGTAGGTGTAGTGTTTAGATAGTATTTTATTATTATTATTATTATTATTATTATTATTATTATTATTATTATTATTATTATTATTATTACTATTGTTATAAAGAATTTTATTTGATATGCAAATTACCATATCACACGGTAGTCTTAAGGGTAGTATATTATTATTATTTTATTTTTATTTATGTATATATAAGTAACATTTTAAGCTGAATTATTTCGACACTTGATTATTGGGGAAATGGTAGGTTTATCTGTACCATTGGAGAGTCATGCATATAACTGTCCTGTTTTTAAATCTCCGAAACAGTTACATGGTAAACAGCTGAAGATCCCCGTGTTAATATTAGATGCTTACGTTAAGGTCTCCTGCTTTTGTTTCACTGTTAGATACTTAAGCCCCCTTTTTATTTTATTTACTTACTATTATATATTATTATGAATTTTCTAACAAATGTTAAGTCTACACTATTTTGGATTTAGTTAGTTTCTCTGGGAATTTAAACTGCATTTTCCTTTTTTTTGTCTTTTTGTTTAAAATAACTCAAAGCTTCTTTAGACTATATATATATATATATATATATATATATATATATATATATATACATATATATATATATATATATGTATATGTTAGTGACAGATAGACGACTCATGGTGAAATCAGATGAAATCTCATAATGACCGGTCACAGTAAGATAAACATGGGGAGAAAAATATATTATGTATATAAAAATATATTATGTATATAAAAATATATTATGTATATACACAGATTTGACAAATGAATGGGAAAACATCGTAGCATCAATAGTTTAAAATTGTTTAAACCCGCCAACATTTTTTTTTACATTTTTATGTTTTTTCTTAATTATTTGTTATGTTGCTTAATATGTTCCACTAAAATTATTATGTCTTATCAGACATCAATAGAAAAATGTAATTATCGTATTTTAGCAGAGGTCAAATTGTTAATGTTCGTATGACAGGCGCTAATGTAGCGAAAACAACTGAAATGTTTAGTGCATCAAAAAGTGTTGTATTGGAATTAATCACAACCTTCGAAAACGACGAAACAATGTTTTTCTTTTTTCATATGGACAGTCGGACTCTTACGCAGATGGTCATATGGGTCAACAAGTGGTAAGTCCCTGTTGATTAATCGGATTTTAAAATACTAAATGTGTTAATCTACTATTTACTATTTCATACTAACTATCAGACAGAAAATCACAGAATTACTAAATCACCGAATCACTGAGCATAATACTGAAATAAATGAGTTTTAATATATAATATTTTAATTTTTTAATATTATTCAAAACTAAAACAGTGTCTACAATGCTTGCATTTTGTGAAGAGCGTATTTGTTAGGTCACTAGTGCCCGGCAAATATAATTCTGTTAATCATTTTGTCTCGTAAGCGAGAATAGATAAGCCAGGAACAAAGGAATAAGTTTTGAATAAGTAGAGGCTAATGCGTTCGGTAAATGAAATTATATTATTCTGCTCATTCTGGCAAGCGGGAATGTATTAGCTCGGCAAAAAGTAAATGTGTTTAGAATGACCAGAAGCCAATGGTGTTCAGCTAATAGAAGTCTGTTATTCTTTTTATTTTGGGAAGTGAGACTGAATTAGCGAATCAAAAAGCGTCTAAGGAATAAACATTGTCGGTATAGGAAGTGTCTTCTGCGTCGTTTAGAAAAGGGATAATATACTAGGGACAAACTAGCATCTGACCAACACTCACTTTTTCCAACATGGAAGAGCATCCGCTGGTCTAATGGTTCCCCTGCATGGCCGAATTAGCAGTACACACTATTTAAGCATTTTATCTCATAACATTTATTCTATAATTGCAGAACTGTTTCTGGCGGGAAATCAATATTCTAGGATAGTAATGTATCAATTGTGATGTTAAAGTCGTTGTTCAATGTCAGGAGAAACATCCTAGTGAAATTTAACATTTTATATGACCACCATAGTCCCCAGATAAAAATAGTATTTAACATTTGTTATGCTTTTTGAAAACCAAATAAAGAATCGACATCCGCCCCTATATGGCTATAAGTCGCTGGAGATGGAATAATGCATAGAAATTCCTTTGAAAACTATTCAAACATTGTACGAGTTCATACGTTGTAAAATTCAAACTGAAATGAATGCCGAAATCAGTTGTACTCTTATTAATCTACATTTTTTGAAATGTTAGTGTTTAGCTTACAAGTGTCAAACGCTGTATATATATATATATATATATATATAGTAAGCTAAACAAATATTTATGGCAATTAAGCTACACAGAGGCTACCGGGTTTCATCCCTAGGGGGATCTTCAAGCTAAAATGCATGGAGTTATTTTTGCCGTTTTTTTTTATATACACGACTAGTTATTTAACCTATCCGATTCCTTGTGGTTTTCTCATCGAATCGTTGGGCTTCCAACGATAAAGATTCCCCACGGGGATGAACCACGGAAGTTTCTGTGTAGCTTAATTGCCATAAATATATTTTCATAGCTTACTACCTAGCTCTACTTACGTATTGGGCACTGTTGAAGTAAATACTGGAAATTGATACATACAAAATTATATCTCCTTATAAACTTTCATGAAATAGTAATATGTATATTTATATATATATATTGTTATAGATTAATAAATCAGACATTATTTTATTTATCTACTAAAAAACGTTTTATTAAATAATACATATATATATATATATATATATATATATGTGTGTGTGTGTGTGTGCGAGAGAGAGAGGGAGAGAGAGAGAGAGAGAGAATCAGATGCGTCCATGTCACGAAGTTGATAAATCTCCAAAAATCGAAAAACATGGCAATATATTTTCTATTCAACGTTAGAGATTAAGCGAAATAATTTACACGAATGCATAAAATCGAAAATTAAAACGTGTTTCACTTTTCGTAGTTGATTCATTGTTGGGCCTAAAAAAAATATATATTCTTTTAAAAAAAATGTTTTATCTTTTCTTTGTGCCATGCAGGGTTTTGAGTTTCTCGCATCGTTGTCGGATCAAAAGAGAATTGAAGTGGCGTTGGTGAAATTGATTTCGCAATTTATTGACAGGAATAAATCAGAATTTGAAATGAAAATATTTGGACATACGTTTTAAAAATGTTTGTTTCGGCTAAAAACATTTCATTGTCTTTCTTTCTTGTTCTCATGTTTATTATTATTATTATTATTATTATTATTATTATTATTATTATTATTATTATTATTATTATTATTATTATTATTATATGAACATTTTATCTAAATTATATTTAAAACTTTTATGATGTTATTATTTTCTTGCTTGTCACCGTGCACAATTCACCTGTAGTGATGAGAGGAATAGAATGATGTAAAAAAGTATAAGTAGAGGGAGAAAGACGGCGACGAGAGAAGAGAAAGAGAGAGGGGGAAGCGAGGGTCTATTATAACATCACTGAGACAGAGGAGAAAGAGGGTGACAGAGAAGAGAAAGAGAGAGGGGGAAGCGAGGGTCTATTATAACATCACTGAGACAGAAGAGAAAGAGGGTGACGAGAGAAGAGAAAGAGAGAGGGGGAGCGAGGGTCTATTATAACATCACTGAGACAGAAGAGAAAGAGGGTGACGAGAGAAGAGAAAGAGAGAGGGGGGAAGCGAGGGTCTATTATAACATCACTGAGACAGAGGAGAAAGAGGGTGACGAAAGTAGAGAAAGAGAGAGGGGAAAGCGAGGGTCTATTATAACATCACTGAGATAGAAGAGAAAGAGGCTGACGAGAGAAGAGAAAGAGAGGGGGGAAGCGAGGGTCTATTATAACATCACTGAGACAGAAGAGAAAGAGGGTGACGATAGAAGAGAAAGAAAGATTGGGAGCGAGGGTCTATTATAACATCACTGAGACAGAAGAGAAAGAGGGTGACGAGAGAAGAGAAAGAGAGAGGGGGAGCGAGGGTCTATTATAACATCACTGAGACAGAAGAGAAAGAGGGTGACGAGAGAAGAGAAAGAGAGAAGGGGGAAGCGAGGGTCTATTATAACATCACTGAGACAGAGGAGAAAGAGGGTGACGAGAGGAGAGAAGGAGAGATTAGGAGAGATGGTCTATTATAACATACCTGAGACAGAGGAGAAAGAGGGTGACGATAGAAGAGAAAGAGAGAGGGGGAGCGAGGGTCTATTATAACATCACTGAGACAGAAGAGAAAGAGGGTGACGAGAGAAGAGAAAGAGAAAGGGAAGCGAGGGTCTATTATAACATCACTGAGACAAAGGAGAAAGAGGGTGACGTAAGAAGAGAAAGAGAGAGGGGGTGCGAGGGTCTATTATAACATCACTGAGACAGAAGAGAAAGAGGGTGACGAGAGAAGAGAAAGAGAGAGGGGGAAGCGACGGTCTATTATAACATCACTGAGACAGAGGAGAAAGAGGGTGACGAAGGAAGAGAAAGAGAGAGGGGGAGCGAGGGTCTATTATAACATCACTGAGACAGAGGAGAAAGAGGGTAACGAAAGTAGAGAAAGAGAGAAGGATTCGAGGGTCTATTATAACATCACTGAGACAAAGGAGAAAGAGGGTGACGAAAGAAGAGAAAGAGAGGGGGGAGCGAGGGTCTATTATACCATCACTGAGACAAAGGAGAAAGAGGGTGACGAGAGAAGAGAAAGAGAGAGGGGGGAAGCGAGGGTCTATTATAACATCACTGAGACAAAGGAGAAAGAGGGTGACGAGAGAAGAGAAAGAGAGAGGGGGTGCGAGGGTCTATTATAACATCACTGAGACAGAAGAGAAAGAGGGTGACGAGAGAAGAGAAAGAGAGAGGGGGAAGCGACGGTCTATTATAACATCACTGAGACAGAAGAGAAAGAGGGTGACGAGAGAAGAGAAAGAGAGAGGGGGGAGCGAGGGTCTATTATAACATCACTGAGACAGAGGAGAAAGAGGGTGACGAAGGAAGAGAAAGAGAGAGGGGAGCGACGGTCTATTATAACATCACTGAGACAGAAGAGAAAGAGGGTGACAAGAGAAGAGAAAGAGAGAGGGGGAAGCGAGGGTCTATTATAACATCACTGAGACAGAGGAGAAAGAGAGTGACGAGAGAAGAGAAAGAGAGAGGGGGAGCGAGGGTTTATTTAACATCACTGAGACAGAAGAGAAAGAGGGTGAAGAGAGAAGAGAAGAGAGAGGGGGAGCGATGGTCTATTATAACATCACTGAGACAGAAGAGAAAGAGGGTGACGAGAGAAGAGAAAGAGAGAGGAGGGAGCGTTGGTCTATTATAACCTCACTGAGACAAAGGAGAAAGAGGGTGACGAATGAAGAGAAAGAGAGAGGGGAGCGAGGGTCTATTATAACATCACTGAGACAGAAGAGAAAGAGGGTGAGGAGTGAAGAGAAGAGAGAGGGGGAGCGAGGGTCTATTATAACATCACTGAGACAGAAGAGAAAGAGGGTGACGAGAGAAGAGAAGAGAGAGGGGGAGCGAGGGTCTATTATAACATCACTGAGACAGAAGAGAAAGAGGGTGACGAGAGAAGAGAAGAGAGAGGGGGAGCGAGGGTCTATTATAACATCACTGAGACAGAGGAGAAAGAGGGTGACGATAGAAGAGAAAGAGAGAGGGGGGAGCGAGGGTCTATTATAACATCACTGAGACAGAAGAGAAAGAGGGTGACAGGAGAAGAGAAAGAGAGAGGGGGAGCGAGGGTCTATTATAACATCACTGAGACAGAAGAGAAAGAGGGTGACGAGAGAAGAGAAAGAGAGAGAGGAAGCGAGGGTCTATTATAACATCACTGAGACAGAGGAGAAAGAGGGTGACGAGAGGAGAGAAAGAGAGAGAGGGGGAAGCGAGGGTCTATTATAACATCACTGAGACAGAGGAGAAAGAGGGTGACGATAGAAGAGAAAGAGAGAGGATGGAGCGAGGGTCTATTATAACATCACTGAGACAGAAGAGAAAGAGGGTGACGAGAGAAGAGAAAGAGAGAGGGGGAAGCGAGGGTCTATTATAACATCACTGAGACAGAGGAGAAAGAGGGTGACGATAGAAGAGAAAGAGAGAGGATGGAGCGAGGGTCTATTATAACATCACTGAGACAGAAGAGAAAGAGGGTGACGAGAGAAGAGAAAGAGAGAGGGGGAAGCGAGGGTCTATTATAACATCACTGAGACAGAAGAGAAAGAGGGTGACGAGAGAAGAGAAAGAGAGAGGGGGAGCGAGGGTCTATTATAACATCACTGAGACAGAAGAGAAAGAGGGTGACGAGAGAAGAGAAAGAGAGAGGGGGAGCGAGGGTCTATTATAACATCACTGAGACAGAGGAGAAAGAGGGTGACGAGAGAAGAGAAAGAGAGAGGGGGGAAGCAAGCGTCTATTATAACATCACTGAGACAGAAGAGAAAGAGGGTGACGAGAGGAGAGAAGAGAGAGGGGGAGCGATGGTCTATTATAACATCACTGAGACAGAAGAGAAAGAGGGTGACGAGAGAAGAGAAAGAGAGAGGAGGGAGCGTTGGTCTATTATAACCTCACTGAGACAAAGGAGAAAGAGGGTGACGAATGAAGAGAAAGAGAGAGGGGAGCGAGGGTCTATTATAACATCACTGAGACAGAAGAGAAAGAGGGTGACGAGAGAAGAGAAAGAGAGAGGGGGAGCGAGGATCTATTATAACATCACTGAGACAGAAGAGAAAGAGGGTGACGATAGAAGAGAAAGAAAGAGGGGGAAGCGAAGGTCTATTATAACATCACTGAGACAGAAGAGAAAGAGGGTGAGGAGAGAAGAGAAGAGAGAGGGGGAGCGAGGGTCTATTATAACATCACTGAGACAGAAGAGAAAGAGGGTGACGAGAGAAGAGAAAGAGAGAGGGGGAGCGAGGGTCTATTATAACATCACTGAGACAGAGGAAAAAGAGGGTGACGAGAGGAGAGAAAGAGAGATTGGGAGCGAGGGTCTATTATAACATCACTGAGACAGAGGAGAAAGAGGGTGACGATAGAAGAGAAAGAGAGAGGGGGAGCGAGGGTCTATTATAACATCACTGAGACAGAGGAGAAAGAGGGTGACGATAGAAGAGAAAGAGAGAGGGGGAGCGAGGGTCTATTATAACATCACTGAGACAGAAGAGAAAGAGGGTGACAGGAGAAGAGAAAGAGAGAGGGGGAGCGAGGGTCTATTATAACATCACTGAGACAGAAGAGAAAGAGGGTGACGAGAGAAGAGAAAGAGAGAGAGGGAGCGAGGGTCTATTATAACATCACTGAGACAGAGGAGAAAGAGGGTTACGATAGAAGAGAAAGAGAGAGGAGGAGCGAGGGTCTATTATAACATCACTGAGACAGAAGAGAAAGAGGGTGACGAGAAAAGAGAAAGAGAGAGGGGGAGCGAGGGTCTATTATAACATCACTGAGACAGAAGAGAAAGAGGGTGACGAGAGAAGAGAAAGAGAGAGGGGGAAGCGAGGGTCTATTATTACATCACTTAGACAGAGGAGAAAGAGGGTGACGATAGAAGAGAAAGAGAGAGGGGGGAGCGAGGGTCTATTATAACATCACTGAGACAGAAGAGAAAGAGGGTGACGAGAGAAGAGAAAGAGAGAGAGGGGGAAGCGAGGGTCTATTATAACATCACTGAGACAGAGGAGAAAGAGGGTGACGAGAGAAGAGAAAGAGAGAGAGGGGGAAGCGAGGGTCTATTATAACATCACTGAGACAGAGGAGAAAGAGGGTGACGATAGAAGAGAAAGAGAGAGGATGGAGCGAGGGTCTATTATAACATCACTGAGACAGAAGAGAAAGAGGGTGACGAGAGAAGAGAAAGAGAGAGGGGGGAAGCGAGGGTCTATTATAACATCACTGAGACAGAAGAGAAAGAGGGTGACGAGAGAAGAGAAAGAGAGAGGGGGAGCGAGGGTCTATTATAACATCACTGAGACAGAAGAGAAAGAGGGTGACGAGAGAAGAGAAAGAGAGAGGGGGGAGCGAGGGTCTATTATAACATCACTGAGACAGAAAAGAAAGAGGGTGACGAGAGAAGAGAAAGAGAGAGGGGGGAGCGAGGGTCTATTATAACATCACTGAGACAGAAGAGAAAGAGGGTGACGAGAGAAGAGAAAGAGAGAGGGGGGAGCGAGGGTCTATTATAACATCACTGAGACAGAAGAGAAAGAGGATGACGAGAGAAGAGAAAGAGAGAGGGGGGAGCGAGGGTCTATTATAACATCACTGAGACAGAAGAGAAAGAGGGTGACGAGAGAAGAGAAGAGAGAGGGGGGAGCGAGGGTCTATTATAACATCACTGAGACAGAAGAGAAAGAGGGTGACGAGAGAAGAGAAAGAGAGAGAGGGAGCGAGGGTCTATTATAACATCACTGAGACAGAGGAGAAAGAGGGTGACGAGAGAAGAGAAAGAGAGAGGGGGGAAGCGAGGGTCTATTATAACATCACTGAGACAGAAGAGAAAGAGGGTGACGAGAGAAGAGAAGAGAGAGGGGGAAGCGAGGGTCTATTATAACATCACTGAGACAGAAGAGAAAGAGGGTGACGAGAGAAGAGAAGAGAGAGGGGGGAGCGAGGGTCTATTATAACATCACTGAGACAGAAGAGAAAGAGGGTGACGAGAGAAGAGAAAGAGAGAGGGGGGAAGCGAGGGTCTATTATAACATCACTGAGACAGAAGAGAAAGAGGGTGACGAGAGAAGAGAAGAGAGAGGGGGGAGCGAGGGTCTATTATAACATCACTGAGACAGAAGAGAAAGAGGGTGACGAGAGAAGAGAAAGAGAGAGGGGGGAGCGAGGGTCTATTATAACATCACTGAGACAGAGGAGAAAGAGGAAAGAGATAGAAATAAAAAGAGGGTAGGGTTCATTATTATATCACAATGTTGGATACATAGATAGATATATACAGAGAGAAAGCAGAGAGAGAGAGAGGAAAGAGAGAATGATGGTGCTATTATAAAGTATTTTGTAGTTTTTGAAACTATATTTCCCATAATGCTGTTCCCATAGAGGAGAGTAATTACTAACTAATTGTCTATGGCAGATGGGATAAGACTCTTGACTACGAATCAGTGGCGATTTGTAATCGGGGTTCGCGCCCGCCGAGAATAAGCTTCCTGCACTGAAGATTGCGTTAGCATGAAACATCGATGTCTGTAGGTATTAAAATAATTAATATTTATATATATATATATAGTGAATGCTTTTATTCAAACATGTACAAGGTCTGCTACACTGGCATGTCGATGTTATCGATCTACAGCTCTCAAGAGCTGAGGTCTCATCAGGCAGAAAATTGTTTTTTGATTCAAACTGGTTGCTGAATTTTTACATGTTTGAATAAAAGCATTCACAATACAGCTCTATATTTTTATTGAGCACTCTTTTATAAACCCGGTTTGATTCCCTTTGGATTTCTACCCTGTGGATTTTTACCCTACCTGGCTTACTATATATATATATATATATATATATATATATATATATATATATATAATTAATATTTATATATATATATATATATATATATATATATATATATATATATATATATATACAGGGTGGGCCAAAATAAGGGTCCTATCTTTAAATTTTAATAACTTGAATTTGAATAACTTCCACAAAATAAAAGTTAAACTCACCAAACTTTATGTGTGTGTAGACTGACCCTTCCGAGATTTTTTGAAATAAACAAAACAAATTTTAGCCGAAAAACACTTCTTAAAACTTACAAAAACTAAAGTATTGTTTTTTACACTGTTTTGAGTTTTTTAAGCAAAAATAATGTTTTCTAAATGAGGGTACGTTCCTTAGGGCTAATACGGCTCATGCTTACTTCGGAAGGGGTCCTTTACTTATTCTAAAAAAAAAATTTTTTTTAAATCAATAAATAAAAAAGTTATGAATTTTTAAAAATAGGACCCTTATTTTTGCCCACCCTGTATATATATATAGTCATCCACATACAGACCAGCTAGTGCCTCAAGCTGACAGTCGGCGCCTCTATCCTTGCGTTATCATACGACACGGACTGAATGTAAGTGATATCTCAATGTAAACATTGTCAAGTACCGAGCCCGAGCTCGAGCTCGAATTAGCTTTACCCAATGAGCTATAGCTTAAAGCTAATGACAGTTGGCGATATCCTTACAAATAAGCTCTACCCAAGAAAGGGAGCTTCATATAGTCATCGACATACTGTTTCGCTGTATCACAGCTCTTCAATGCGGCGATACCAGCTAGAGCCTCAAGCCGGAATTAATACTCAACCGTCGAGCTGACAGTCGCCGCATCACATACATATATATATATGACATATATATAGAGAGAGACACTTGTACTATAAAATATATGATGTAAATATATTTTCAGTATTTATTTAAAACATAATGCATAAGTAGCGATTAGTAGTAGTAAATCATATGCTTATGGAAAGTAAACTGTCCTAAAAGATTCCTGAAAAACGTTCGACTAACGTAAATCCATGCCATTAGTCTAATAACAATTTCAGACGGTCGAGAGGCGCGAACCAGGTACATAGAGTCAGCCATATCCACTCGGCCCACGGAAACTGTCACGTAATTTAGGGAAATTAAGATCTATATGTACCTAGAAGCGGGCACAGATAGAAGACTAGTCGAGAGTGTTCGACAGACGTATTCGGAACTTTGCATTAGAGCTTTTTGACAGTCTATTTTTAACTTCCCCGAGAGTGCTCAACTTTAATTTCTTAAAGGGGCTTAGTATAATATTTATAAATAAATATTAAATCATTTATACCTACAGACACTTTTATTGTCATTAAGGGTATGACTACATATCAACCAAACCATTTCATTATCACATCACTACAGAGAGGATGAAGTGTGTGAGGTGCGCTGAAGAAAAATTCCTACCAGTAAAATACATAGCCCTGTTATGCTCGCATACCCTTAATGTCAATAAAAGTGTAAACATTTGGGAATTTCCTTGCTTTTGTACATTTAGTGTATATTAATTTTCATCTTAACACTATTAAGGGCATATGATTTCAGTATACTGGCATTTATCATGGAATAGAATTATATTTAAACTAAATAGTCATTAAGTTTTGTTTTATGTTGATGCCTTTAATAATAAAGGCGAAAAACACAAAGTAACCATACTTTTACATAATTGTATTATTGGTACCCCGATTTTATAAATCGGAGGACTTATGTTTTGAGGCATGTCCGTCCGTCCGTCCGGATTTTTCTCCGCAACCATCCATTGAATTTCTCTGAAATTTTGCATGAAGTTGTAACTTTGGTCAGGTTAGAAAGTGACATTCTCCGATTTAAAAAAAAAATCTGGTTAGCCCCCCCAGGGGGTCAAAAGGTCCCGAAATGGCTAAAATGACATTTTTTGCCTCACAACTTTTCATCCATCCATACAATTTCTCTGAAACTTGGCCAAAATGTGGAGGCAATTGTTCCTAATAGAAAATAAGTATCGCTGACCTTAGAAAAAATCGGGTTCGCGCCCCCACGGGGTCAAAAGTCCCTAAAATGGCAAAAAAATGACCCTTTTCTCCCATAACGTTTTATCCATCCATTCAATTTTTCTGAAACTTGGCCAAAATGAAGAGGCAATTGTTCTGGATATAAAATGAGCATCCTTGACCTCAGAAACATTCTGGTTCGCGCCCCCAGGGGGACAAAAATGGGTCGAAATGCTCCAAATTGCCCAAATTTATTGCATTTTACACTCGCCACACCGAGTCACATACAGAGGGGGACCACGCACGAGCGGCTTGTTTCTTTTATTTTACCGATTTACGTTCCGCATTTAGCGATTATTAAGAATAAACAATAACACGAAAAGGAGCGCAAAAAACAAATAGTAAATAAATAACTGTTACCAAAGGCAATAGAATTTACTTTTCTACCTACTTGCATCATTTTTTCTGTGTTTTAAAGTACTTTAAAGCGTTATCATTTTTATTTAAATTTTAAAGGTCTGTCAAGTATATTACGTTATCTTGAAAAATCAAGATCGCTGACAGTCGTTCGCCGCCCATCTACGTCAGGTGATTTTTTGGAGTATTTGTTTACTATTTTTTTGTTTGTTCACCCCGAAAGACGAAAACACAAACTTCGGGAATATCGACATACGCCATATTGAAAATGTAACATGAAGGTAATCAGATTTGGACGAATTATTAAAATGACAGAAAAACGCTATAAAATACTTTAAAACACAAAAAATACGCAAGCAGGTAGAAAAGTAACGTTTCGCCTTTGGTAAAGGTAATTTGTTTATTATTTGTTTTTTTAACCCGTTTTTTTCTGTTTAATCGTTATAGGGTATTTGTTTTTATACTTAGACAAAATCAAATCGCATCATTGGAATACATCAAATACCACCATGACAATCGTCTTTCTTCTGTTTTTCTTCAAATTATGAAAATGTGAAAAAACATTGTTTTTTTTCTGAAGAATAAATATATATATATATATATATATATATATATATATATATATATATATATATATATAGTCTAAAGACGCTTTGAGTCATTTAAAAAAAAAAAAATGCAGTTTAAATTCCCAGAGAAACTAACTAAATCCAATATATTGCAGACTTAACATTCGTTGGAAAATTAATAAATAAAAGAATATATATATATATATATATATATATATATATATGCCGCCTTTCAGAAAGGTAAAGCCATGTTTAATTTTTTTCTTATTCTTCGAAGTTTCCTCATAAAATATTATTTAGATAAAGATTAATTTATTTTTTTACGTCATATATATATATATATATATATATATATTAGGACGCCGAAGTATGTGTAAAAAACTTTTACACTTATATTAATATATATGCTTTCAATACAATAATACGATGATATCGTAAAATGTTTTTAACACGCGCATATTGATAATTGCATTATATTATGTTGCCAAATAGATGTGTCTTGATGTAAGCAGATATGTTTTCATTAACGAACTCTGCAATCAATAACTGAATATATCATATATATATATATATATTTATATATATATATTTATATATATATATATATATATATATATATATATATATATTTATATGTAATCAATCCATAATATATGTATAGAATGCCTACCTATCTATCTATCTATCTATCTATCTATCTATCTATCTATCTATCTATCTATCTATCTAGACAGACAGAAGGAGAGAGAGAGAGAGAGAGAGTTGCATTATATAAGTATATACTATATATATATATAAATATATATATATATATATATATATATATATATATATATATATATATATATATATATATATATATCTGGTTAAACAGGATTGCCAACTTCTGTTTATTTCTTTTGTGATCCAATCTTTCTATTTGTCGTATTAAAAAAGCCCAACATCAACCATGCTCGTTATGAGGGATTCGAAGGCGTGTTGAAATACTGTTGAATGTTTGTAATGTTTTTAATCACATGGAAACGTCTTCTTAATAAATTCACCAATTTTATTTTGCATTGATCAATCATCCGCCTGAAGACGACCAATGATGGTCGAACACGTTTGCATCAAATATGGAGATTTCCTACACTCCATTGTTAATAGTACAAGATCTATCGTTCGACGAATAGAAAGATTGGATCACAAAAGGAATAAACAGAAGTTGGCACTCTTGTTCAACCAGATATGTATAAAAGAAGGAATGTTGCCTAATTATACAATATATATATATACACATATATATAAATATATATATATATACATATATATATATATATATATATATATATATATATATATATATATACATATATATATATATATGTATGGTGTGTGTGTGTGTTTTTGTTTTTGTATTTGTATAAATATATGTATATATATATGGAAAATGGGGGTAGAAAGAAAACAAGAAGGAGGTAAATAAATAGAAAATATGGATGAAATGTAGTAAATAAGAAAGAGTTACTTAAACTGGGATCGCAGTGGCGTGATATATTGCATTGTTTCAGTGATGTATTTGTCAGATGCTTGCTTAAGGATAACTGAATGCTAAAAAATATCCGACAAGATAATTGATCTTATTTAGAAAGCAATGGAAACATAGAGACTACACCTGACAGCTGGAGGACAACACCTGACTGAGATAAAAATACAGAGAGGCATTTTCCAATGAGACTATCTATCTCCACTACTGTTTATAATGCCCATGATGCCACTCAACTACACACTCAGAAAATGGGATACCGGATACAAGTTTACAGACACAGAACAAAGAATAAACCACCTCATGTATATGGACGACCTGACGCTATTTGCAAAATGCAAAAAGAAACTGAAACAGTTGATAAATACGAGCAGTATCTTCAGTCACGACATTCAAATGAAATTCGGAATGGAAAATTGTGCACTGCTAGAGATGAAAAGAGGTAAGCTAAAGACGACAGAGGGCATTGAACTACCTAACTACCAGGAGATGAGGGCGCTAGGCGAACAGGACAGCTATAAATATTTGAGAGTTCTGGAAGCAGACACCATCACATTTACAGAAATTTAACAGAAGGTTGGAAAATTATATTTTCGAAGAACAAGAAAACTCTTAGAAAGGAAATTATATATCAGAAATCTAGTAAAAAGGAATAAACACCTGGGCAGTATCAATAATAAGATTATTTGGACCATTCATAGGCGGGATTAACGAAGAACATAGACACCTTGACCAGAGGACTAAAAAATTAATGACCATGCACAACGCATTACGCTTAAAAGACTATACGGACAGACTCTACATGAAAAGAAACGAAGGGGGAAGAGGACTGGTAAGTATAAAAGACTGCGGGCAAGACACACACCATAGCTGGAGAAATACATAAGCCAGAACACGGAAAGACTAATCAGTGCAGCAAGAGACACCGTCCCAACGAACAAGTCGGCAAGCACCGAAACCAGAAACAAAAAAGACAAAAAAGTGGGGAGAAAAACAACTACATGGACGCTTCATAAGACTGACAAGACAAGAAACCAACGAAAATAGCTGGGCATGGCTAACTAATGGACACTTGAACAGATAAACAGAATTATTACTCACAGCTGCACAGAACAATGCGGTTAGGACAAACTATATTTAAGCTATAATAGATAACACCAAGGAACACAGTAAATGCAAACTGTGTGGACAAAGAGACGAAACAGGAAATATATGATATGAATGCAGCACACTAGCCTAAATAGAATACAAGTACATGGACGACTGCGTGGGGACAGCAGTACACTGGGAACTGTGCAAACGATTGAATTTCGAACACGCAGGCAAATGGTATAAACATAAACCAGAGACAGTACTGGAAAACGAAAAGCACCAAAACCTATGGGATATGGATGTACAAACAGATTAACTCATACAGGCAAAGAGACCGGATGTTATAATAATCGACAAGAAGGAAACATACGGCCAAATCGTAGACTTCGCCGTTCCAGCAGGCCACAGAGTGAAGATCAAAGAGGCAGAAGAACGAAGCAATAGTGATAGTTTTTTTCTGTCAAAAGCTGGACTATCTTAAATCACACAACCAATAATAATGAACAGTTTTATGAGAAAGCTGTATCAGCACGACCTCCAGTTCTAAGTGCCTAAAAAAGAAGCGGGGAATATATCACATAATTCTGAAGAACACAGGCCATAATAGTATATATAGAAAAGACTGAAACTAGCAACGTCGTGTCTGTGAGAGATGAAAGGGGGTAGCCAATCAAATTACAGATACGTTTCTGCACTTTATCAAAAAATCTCCAAATATGACAACAGTACCTTATACATGGTCTGATAGTAGATTTCAGAGATAGAGAATAGCCTCAGGTGTTATAAAGTGTTTGGATCGATGGATTGCCACATAGTTGTAAACCTGCGTGTTTACGAGATGAGCCACATACGATGAACCTATATTGTTATAAACGGATAACTAATTATTGTTTACGTAATGTTTTCATCTCTGTAAAGTTATTGGCTGTATTTTAATGCTAAAACATTACAGGTTAATCCTTTTTTCAGTCACCTAAATTAATTAGAATGAAATGAGTTTCGACTTAGTTCAATAATTAACCATTGTTGTTCTTTCGTTTCTTTTGAGTGCATGACTATTTGTGTGTGTGGGGGGGTGGGGGGCTGCAAAAAGACCCATCGTCAGCAGCATGAGATTATTTAAGAAATTGACCTTTTTACAATATGAAGCACGGATAGTTAATTGAAAGTTTACTCAATTCTTATTTTATCAGCTTTAAACATTTTTTTCATGGAATTTAAATTCGAAACATTACACAACTTTTGTAAAAAAAGAAAATGCAAAAATTAAATACAATGTAAATTATTGATACTATTTTTAATACATGTGAAATAAATAAATAAATAGTAAGCAAATAAAATTGACAATTGATTTATCGAAAGCTATAGATTTTTAAGTGTTTCCTCCGACAGAGAGACATATATATATATATCTATATATATATATATATATATATATATCAGTGGCGACTTGTGATCGGGGTTCGCGCCCACCGACCGTTGAGAATTAGTTTCTACACTGAAGATTGCGTTAGCATGAAACATCGATGTCTGTAGGTATTAAAATATTTAAGAAAAATATTTATTTATAAATATTATATATATATATATATATATATATATATAAATAAGGGGAGGGATAGATAGAGAGAGAGATAAAGAGAGAGAAAGACAGAGGCAGAGTAAATGTGTGAGAGCGAGAGACATAGTCTTGTATGAAAAGTTCGGATCTGTTTACAAGCTAGAATTAAAGATGAATTCGCTCTTTTTCGTCTCAACTATCATGCACCCTACTACTTGTAACAGCGGTTTATCGACATTGATATCAAATTATCTCAGAGATAAGTAAAGCCACCTATTTAATATCTGTCTCTAAATATTGACCAAATAACTGTTTCACCTACACCGCATTATATCCTCTCACTTCAACGCCGCGCCGACCTTTTTTCTGATATAAAACTTTCTTCGGTTTTATACACTTTTGTTTGTGTTTCCTTCACTGTGCACCGTGTTTCAGTTCCAACCCGACAGCCAACTCACCTAGCCAACAAAACATCGTTGCCTAGATTGACGAAGCGATTATTTGCAATATATCTGCCATTTCATTATCGTCGCTATATAACCAACACAAAGAATTGTACAAAGTTTTGATCTGATAGACATGATGAGTCTTTAGAAATGCTGAAATACCGATTTATATTTATACATTTCATTAAAAAAATATATCGGTTGTTGACAGTTAACATTTTTGTTTTTTTACTTATTTATTGAATATACACACACAATACATATATATATATAATAACGAAGATATTTTTTTAATAAAATATTTAGAAAACCTTGCATACGCAGATTATTTGTTTTTAAAAATGAATTATTTATTCATCTTAAAAACATTTTTTTTATGAACTTGAGTACTTTCGGTAAATATACCATCTTCAGAAGAATATTTCTTCTTTTTCTACTTTTCCTTTTTTCCTCTTGGTTGAGACATTCTCGTGGCCAAGTTGAAAATCCGTCTAGGTGTTTTGACGAAGAGAGAAAAGTGTTGATATGGCTGTGTGTCACGTGGTCGGCGTGGAAGGATACTTTGAAAAGTCACACAATTTGAAGCGCTGGGTGGGTGGCAATAATAACGAAGATATTTTTTTAATAAAATATTTAGAGGAAAAAAGGGAAGAAAAAGAAAAAGGAAAAATATTCTTCTGAAGATGGTATATTTACCGAAAGTACTCAAGTTTATATAAAAAAAATGTTTTTAAGATGAATAAATAATTTATTTTTAAAAACAAATAATCTGCGTTGTGCAAGAGTTTCTAAATATTTTATAAAAAAAATATCTTCGTTATTATTGCCACCCACCCAGCGCTTCAAATTGTGTGACTTTTACAAAGTATATATATATATATATATATATATATATATATATATATATATATATATATATGTATATAAATACAAATATATGATACTAAAAATGAGAAAAAATCTGTCTTGATTTTCATTTTATTATTGTATTCTGCATCCTCTGTGCTTTTAGGCGTATGCCTATATTTTATACTAAGTATATATATATATATATAACTTCTAATGTTATATATTGGGAAAATCTCAGCAGACTGCTCGATTAATAGAAGATTTAAAATTAAGAGCGTAATATGTATTTATTTTTTGGTAGAGGAAAAATAGTACAACATTAGTACCGTCGGTTTCAAGCTCAAAAGGACTTAACCCTCCGGATCTCTTCAGCTTATGTTGTCACCTGTTTTAGAAATGGTAATCCACGTATCACTCTCATTTGGGTACATTATTTGCGTTAGAGTGTCATGTATATTTGTTTAAAATTTGTGTTGGAGGGAAGGGGGGAAAACAGGTGACAACGTAAGCTGAAGAAAGTCAGAGGGTTAAGTCTCTCTGATCTTGAGACCGACGGTACTAATGTTGTACTAATTTTTCTGTACAATATATATATATATATATATATATATATATATATATATATATATACAGTATCTACAATAAGTGAGTACACCCAACGAGTTTTTTACTTTTTACTTCATAGAACTTTCATTTTTCGTAGGATTTAAATGAAACTCGATGTGAACATAGCCATGTAGTGGTTTAATAGCTTTATAAACTATGAAGGAACAAATATCTTTTCAATGCCAAAATATTGAACAAAAACATTTGGAACAAGTAACAAAAAGTGAGTACACATGAGCATTTTAAACAAATACGCTTATTGTTAATACTTTGTATGGCCTCCATTGTTATCAATAACAGCAGACAACCTCCTAAGCATTGATTCGACTAGTTTATGACATGTGTCCGCTGGAATTGCGTTCCATTCACACTTGATGACCTCCTTCAGTTCGTTATTATTTCTCGAATTTTTCCGTTCAATTTTCCGTTTCAGATGCTCCCACAAATGATCTATTGGGTTCAAATCAGGTGACATACTCGGCCATGGTTAGGTATTCACTCGTTTACTGTCTAAGAACGCCTTCGTAGCCCGAGACGTGTGTTTAGGGTCGTTATCTTGCTGGAAAACTCCACGTCTGCCAACACTTGTTAGACTTGGTAACATTTTTCCTCCAATATCTGGCAATAGAGTTTGGAATCCATTTTTCCTTCGATGAAGGCAAGTCGTCCAACTCCTTTGGCACACATACACCAGATGTCGGAGTGCTGCTAGCATCGCAGAAGAAATTTCGCACAGTTTAAACGTAACTGTGAGTGCTCAGACTGTGCGCAACATTCTCCATGAAGACGTGGTTAAAGGCTACATGCTCCGGAGGAAGCCCTTGCTTAAAACTTCTCACAAAATGAAGCGCTATGAATTTGCTAATGAACATAAAGACAAAGACATGCAGTTTGGGGACAAAATCCTTTGATCTGATGAGACAAAAATAAATCTATTCGGATTAGATGGCGTTAAGCGTGTGTGGCGACGAAAAGGGGAAGCTTACAAGGATAGGTGTGTCGTGCCAACTGTAAAGCATGGAGGGTGGAGCTTAATGATTTGCGGGTGTATGAGTGCCAAAGGAGTTGGACGACTTGCTTTCATCAAAGGAAAAATGGATTCCAAACTCTATTGCCAGATATTGGAGGAAAAATGTTACCAAGTCTAACAAGTGTTGGCAGACGTGGAGTTTTCCAGCAAGATAACGACCCTAAGCACACGTCTCGGGCTACGAAGGCGTTCTTAGACAGTAAACGAGTGAATACCTTACCATGGCCGAGTATGTCACCTGATTTGAACCCAATAGATCATTTGTGGGAGCATCTGAAACGGAAAATTGAACGAAAAAATCCGAGAAATAATAACGAACTGAAGGAGGTCATCGAGTGTGAATGGAACACAATTCCGGCGGACACATGTCATAAACTAGTCGAATCAATGCTTAGGAGGTTGTCTGCTGTTATTGATAACAATGGAGGCCATACAAAGTATTAACAATAAGCGTATTTGTTTAAAATGCTCATGTGTACTCACTTTTTGTTACTTGTTCCAAATGTTTTTATTCAATTTTTTGGCATTGAAAAGATATTTGTTCCTTCATAGTTTATAAAGCTATTAAACCACTACATGGCTATGTTCACATCGAGTTTCATTTAAATCCTACGAAGAATTAAAGTTCTATGAAGTAAAAAGTAAAAAACTCGTTGGGTGTACTCACTTATTGTAGATACTGTATATATATATATATATAAGTTTGGTTCAATAATACGCGTTATTATTATATACTGAATTGAGGATATATATTTAGACATGCGCTGTCTCTCTCTCTTACTTTCTTTCTGTATATATATATATATATATATATATATATATATATATATATATATATATATATATATATATATAAACATACATGTCAATTCATATATATATATGTATATTGGAATAATATACAAAATTTGTCTCTATATATATTAGGTATAAAGTTGTTTCTATACAAACATGATTTGGATACACATTTTCAGTACGTTGGGTTTATTCAATTGTCATGGTTACGTCAGAAATATATACGTACACACATACACGCACGTGTCTTTATACACATACAAGTATAATTGTAGTTAAATATAAAAAGCATGGATACATCCGGGGTTGATTATGGCTTGATGCATCTTTGGGCTTGCACAGGCGGAAGTATATTAATATCTATAAAGCGTCACATATATGTAATTATACGCAGATGATTAAATAGACTTATATAGGCCCTCCATCGCGATAGATGTCGACTGCTTTATATTTATTTAGTGAACATATGTCATTATCAATTTACACCTTCGTGATTCCATCAAGATGTACCTAACCCTACCCCTTACCCTAACCCCTCCTGCACCGCTGCTGTGCGAAACAAACGACACGAAGACAGTTTTGTGTATGAGGTTACATATGTTTTTGTTTTGTTTTTTGTTGCTTTGTTTTGCCCTCTGAGCTGACTAAATCGATAATCATATGATTATTTGTTTACGACTTTCGTATCTCATATTACGAAATTGATTTTCAAACACACTTCGCCTCACGGATGAGTACCCATTTTCTTTTCTCCCCACGAGGGAAAAGTTAGTAACAAGGTCGTTTTTTTATGTGGCAAAAATGAAGCTCCCCCAAAAAGGACACTCTGGATTGGGACAACAAATATAAATTGATTCAGTCTAAAAGTTTTTTATTTTTATTTTTATTAATGATCGAGGACAAAACAGATGACGTGTAGCTATCAGAACAGATACCACACTTTGCTTTTTGGCAAAAATGCCAGAGAGATTTATAAGTAAGATGGTGATGATAAACATTTTTATTTCTCAATCTTTTTTTATGGAAATCGCACCAGACAAGGCATGAAGCCACTTGATGTGATGAGCTAAAAAAGATACTTCAAGGGCGAAAACTAGTCAACGATAAGTGTTAAGTGGATAAATTGCAATCCAGAAAAGAGCAATTCTCCCCCCTTTGTCAGAAACGTCGCTCATGATCTGTGAGAACTAAAGGACAAAATAAGGGAAGCGAGAGTTACGAGGCTTGCCGAAATTAAACCGAACGTTTCTACTCTCCTAATCACTGGGATTTCTCACACTTGTCATTACCAGTGATCACTTGATAATTGTTTCCCTGGAGTCTGAGTGACAGCAAGTCTTCCACATTTTCAGTACTCTTCATTCCATCCCATGACTATTGAAAGTCACTAGGGGTTCTCAACCAGTCGTCTAATAGTTATTTATCGCTGGGAATTGTCGATTGTTATACTCTTTGCGTAACACTAAGCATTCTCAAGGTTTCATTTAATCTCTGTAACCTTTCAGTTGTTTTTCTGAATTTTTTTAGATGAGGATTGATAATTTGTATAATTTCGATTATTCGAACAACTGTTCTCACCCGCAAGAATATAGTACTAAGTAAAATTCAGTTCCAAGTGATAGTCATCTGGAGGTTAAAGGTTCAATACTCGGTGCGGGCGACAGGAAGAATTG
The DNA here is from genome assembly GCA_963556195.1 of Sepiola atlantica. Classification (NCBI taxonomy): domain Eukaryota; kingdom Metazoa; phylum Mollusca; class Cephalopoda; order Sepiida; family Sepiolidae; genus Sepiola; species Sepiola atlantica. The sequence continues at coordinate 95,263,727 of OY744533.1, forward strand.
TGAATTACTGAAGACTTCTCCCAGTCATGGCTGACGGAATGAGGCAATGCTACCTCCGTTGATTAAATAAAAGTTCCCTTTCGAAATTCCGTCCAGATTCCCGAGTTCGACAGAAATATTCTCCAGTTCGAAAATATACACCTGGAGAAGGCCGAAGGTTATATGATGATAACACTCAAGATTAGAACAGTAGTCCGAATAATCGAAATTATACAAACTTCCAGTTGTTGTCTGGATTCTACTACATTTCTTCGTGTTTTTTTTCATCCTCTCAGAACCTCTACGGTCACTTCCCGTGATACCAACCAATGTTTCTGTCACTGCGCATTTAAAGAGGTTCAGATTATAATTTGTGTTATATATATTTAAAAAAGATTTTTCATCATAGTTCACCCCAAACAAGGCAGGCCGCCACTGTAGGTGTAAGGGGCTACTGAGAAAGAAAGAGGGGGATTCAACCTAAATTAGCAGCTGCGCAGCGAGATGTCTGTTTACGTAAAATTAAAAATGTCTGTATGTCAATAGCGTCAGGAAAGCAGGAAGCAGGGAGGGAGTTCCAGAGTCCAGCAGCACGAGGAAAAAAGCTTTTGGAGTAGAAGGCTCTACGGCATCTGGGGACATCCACAGTGAATGGATGGGATTTGGCAGATTGTCGGGTTGGTCTAGTGAATTTACGTCGTAGGGGCACCAGAGCAGCAAGCTCATCAGAGCATAATCCAATGAAATACTTGTAAAACAGGCACAAGGAAGCAACATTGCGGCGATGGGACAGAGGCTGGAGCTTGGTGGATAGTGTAGGACCTATCAAGTTAGCAACTCTTTTTTGGACCTTGTCTAAGAGGGAGAGACTAGCGGATGATGCACCAGCCCAGATGTGGCAACAATAATCGATGCATGTGCGAATGGTGGCTTTGTAGAGATATAGGATAATGTCAGGTGTGAGAAGTTTACTGGCACGGTATAGAGAGTCCACCTTCAAATAGTCTTTTGGGTTCCTATTAATATGCTTCGTCTATACGCAACTGTGATTAGTGTTGCCTGCTTATGTAGGTTGATTTCCGCACTTAAGCGTTTCTCTTAATATGTGACCTTTTTCATCACTGCCGTGGTTTTTATGATGTTTTATTCCAATTCAATATTGTCCTTTTCCAGGTTTTCGGAACTGTTTCTAGAGATCCTACAATTATTAGGCTTACTTTAATTTCCATGTTCCATAATACGTTCAACTTAGTTCTATGGATTTTATTAGTTTTTCCACCGTCTTCACTTTTATCCTATATCCAACTGAGGTCATGAAATCAAGTCTTTAACACGTATTTTCATTTTAGTTGACAATTATCATGTTTGTCCGTTTGTATTCCGATGTTTAAGGGGAGTTTAGTTCTTTAATATACAATAATGGTTTCGATTTATGTTTGTACCGTTTTTATGTTTAGTGGTTTGCACAGTTTTCAGTGAAATACTCTTCCAACCCAATCATGTCCATTTTTATATTTCTTTTTCCGCTTCCGTCTCTATTTTGTTTTTCTTCTTTTTTTCTTCTTCATTTTAACGTGCATTCTTGCTGTTATTCTCTTCATTATTATTAGTGTTATTATTTCCATTATAATTATTATCATCTACATTATAATTATTATTATCTCCATTATAATTATTATTATCTACGTTATAATTATTATCATCTACATTATAATTATTATTATCTACATTATAATTATTATTATCTACATTATAATTATTATTATCTACATTATAATTATTATCATCTACATTATAATTATTATCATCTACATTATAATTATTATTATCTACATTATAATTATTATTATCTACATTATAATTATTATCATCTACATTTTATCATCTACATTATAATTATTATTATCTACATTATAATTATTATTATCTACATTATAATTATTATCATCTACATTATAATTATTATTATCTACATTATAATTATTATTATCTACATTATAATTATTATCTACATTATAATTATTATTATCGTCGTCATTATAATTAATATTGTTATGATTATTATTATCAATGTTATTCTCATGTTCATTATTCTTACAATCACTTGCATATTTATATTTATTATTATCTTTAGTATCATTATATTTATTATTATTGCCATTATTATTATTATCATTTGTATTATCATTATCGTTAATAGTGTCATTATTACTATTTTGATTACTATTTTCATTAATATTATAACTGCCATTAGTATTATGAATAGTAATGTTATTCTGATTATTATCAATATTGTTCTAATCTTCATCTATATTGTTATTATCATTAAAATTATCACCATTATCACCATTATCTTTATTATTATTATTTTTATTATTATCAATGTCATCACTATCATTATTACCATCACCATCGTTATTATTATGATTATTATTATTTACTCACTAGGAGTTCTCACACAGGTCATCAGTGATTGCTCACCGACAACCGGTGGTATTCCCTGGAGTCTGAGTGACAACAAGTCTCCCCAGATTTCCAGTATTTTCCACCTTTTTTCGATAGCCACCGAAAATAAACTTGCAGTATCACAACAGCCGTTTACCATTGATTTCTCGCTGGTAGGGGCCATTGGTCTTCTCTGGGATTTGGGTGGCAATAAGCCTCCCCAAGGTCCCAGCAGTCTCTGCACTTCCAGTGGAGGTCTGGTTTGTGCTGTCCCTCCTCGGTCTTCTCATCCTCCTTGACCCTATGCAAATATTTTGTGTGGTATCAGCCTAAGCTGGTACCATTTGTTTTAAATTTAATTTTTTTAAAAAATATTTTTTATTTATTTATGTATTTATTTATTTTTGGGGGTGGGGAGCTGATTATTTTTTATTTATTTATTTTTTGGGGGTGAGCTGATGGTGTTTCTTGCTATTTCTGTTAATTTTTGTGTCGTGTCAGTTAAGGCCGGTGTAATTTATTGTGGGGGGTGGGGGTGAGCTTATAAAGTGATGTTTCTTGCATTTTCTGTTTCTTTGTTTGTGATGTGTTCTTTCTGTGGTTTTGTTTTCTTCCTGTAGTATATTCCGTGTGACCCTTCGTAGCTTATGTGGGTTGGTTTCCGCATTCAATGATTTGTTCTTAAGATTGTAGCTGTTTTGATCATTGCTGACCTTTGTATAGTTCCAATGATCCCTTTGATTCCAATTTCTCCCAGTCTTTTTTCCAGGTGTTTTAGGATTGTTCCTAGTGCTCCTACGATTATTAGTATTATACTGACTTTCTTCATGCTCCATATTCCTTTCAGTTCTCTGGCTAGTTCCGTGTATTTGCTTCATTTTTCCGTTTCTTTGATTTTCACTCTGTGGGCTGCTGGAACGGCGAAGTCTACGATTTTACAATATTTTTTCTTCTTGTTGATTATTATAACATCCGGTCTCCTTGCTTGTATGAGTTTGTCTGTTTGTATTTCCATATCCCAGATGATTTTGTGTTTTTCGTTTTCCAGTACTGTTTCTGGTTTATGTTTGTACTATTTGTCTGCGTATTCGAAATTCAATTGTTTGCACAGTTCCCGGTGTACTGCTTTCCACACACAGGCATGTCTGTTCTTGTATTCTTTTGGGGCTAGTTTGCTACATTCACTTATTATATGATTTACTGTTTCGTCTCTTTGTCCACACAGTCTGCATTTACTCTTTTCCTGGGTTTTATCTATTTTAGCTTTCATGTAGTTTTTCCTAATTGTATTGTTCTGTGCAGCCATCAGTAAATATTCCGTTTCTTTGTTCAAATGTCCTTTTCTTAGCCATGCCCAGCTATTTTCGTTGGTTTATTCTCTTGTCAGTCTTCTGAAGTGTCCATGTAGTTTTTTTACTTCCCACTTTTCATTTTCTTGTCGTTTTGTTTCTGGTTTCGGTGTTTCCCGAGTTGTTCGTTTGAACGGTGTCTCTAGCTGCAGTGATAAGGATTTCCATGTGTTTAGTTATGTATTTTTCCAGCTCTTTTTTTTAGTCTTCCACACAATCTTTTATACTTACCAGCCTTCTTCCTCCTTCGTTTCTTTTCATGTAGAGTCTGTCCGTATCGTCTTTTGGATGTAGTCGTTAATTTTCCAGTCCTCTGGTCCAGGTGCCTGAGTTCCTCTTTGGTCCAGTCTATGAATGGTCCAGAGTATCTTATTAGTGCTACTGCACAGGTGTTTATTCCTGTTACTAGGTTCCTGCTATATAATTTCGTTTCTAGGAATTTTCTTGTTCTTCGTAAATATTATTTTCCAATCTTCTCTTTCATTTCTGTAGATTTGATGGTGTCTACTTCCAGAACTCCAAGATATTTGTAGCTATCCTGTTCGCATAGCGCCCTTATTTTCTCTTAGTTGGGGAGTCCCATGCCCTCTGTTTGTCTCCAGTTTTCCTTTTTTTATTTCCATTCCGAATTTCATTTGGATTATTATTATTATTATTATTATTATTATTATTATTATTATTATTATTATTATTATTATTATTATTTGTACTCACTCGGAGTTCTCACACAGATCATCGTCAGTGATTGCACACCGACAACAACCAGTAGGATTTCCTGGATTCTGAGTGACAACGACAATTTCCAGTTTTCTTCAGCTCTTTTCGATAGCCACCTTGCGGTATCACAACAGCCTCTTACCACTTATGTCTCGCTGGCAAGGACGATTGGTCTTCTCTGGGATTTAGGTGGTAATAAGCCTCCCCAAGGTGTTAGCATTCTCCGCACTCTTCCAGTGGAGGTCTGGTTTGTGCTGTCTCTCCTCGGTCTTCTGATCCTCATAATTATTATTATTATTGTTATGATTATTATTATTTTTATCATTATTATTATTCATTTTTATGTGAACAATATTTCGGCAAGCATTTATAATGTTTTTAGTCTTTTATTTGCCTGTTTTTGTTAATTTATTTTTGCTTTCTTGTCTTCGTGGTCGGCCGCCCGGAATCTCTTGGAATTGTGTGTATCGGCTCCCTAGGTGATCGTCAACAAGTAAAGATGCTGAGAAGGATGGAGGTGGGGGTGGGGGGATAAATGAGCGCGATATTATTCTGCTGGCCCCCGGTCATGGAATATCAAAGTCTAAAGATGGGGGAGAAAGTCGATAAACAAACGGAAAATTACGAAAGTGGTGCTAATGGGAACGACATGTGACGAATGAAAGGAATTTTGCATTAATGTGTGTGGATGTATGTATCTGTGAGCGTACGTTTAGGTAAGTGTGTGTGTGTGTGTGTCTGTGTTAGCGTGTAGTAATGCGTATGTGCAACTTATCAGATGTAAATATACGCCAACAAATAAGTGAAAATAAGATGATAAGAAAGCAAGGAACAAATGTGTGTTTGAATAATTAAAAGAAATGGCGAGATGAAGGTGAGAAAAAAGAACGGAAAACAAGAGGAGGAAAAGGAGAATAATGATACTAATGTCTCTGACGTAACGGGTAATAGTAAAAAAAGAAAGAGGCGTTAGAAATGTAGGCATGAAAGAAAGGAGAGAAAGAAAGTCAATAAGTAAAAGTGATAGAGAAAAATAAGAAATTAGACGCATTGAAACGACAAAAAGAAGAATAAATATGAGGAGGAGGAGGAGGAGGAGGAAAAGAAGAAGAAGAAGAAGAAAAACAACAACAATAACAAGAACATGAACAAAAAGAATTGAAGCAATAAAGAGAAGAATGATAACCGAAGAAGAAGAGAAATAAAAAGTTAAATAAACAAAGAAATACACGATTAAAAAGATGTGGAATACGTAAAAGAAGACGGTTTAATTTATTCTTTTTTATTCATGCATTGACCTTTTTAAAAATACTTATATAAAAATTAAGAATAGAAACGTTCATCTGAGGTCGAGAAGTGCAAGCTAGTGTACACCGGGACCCTCAACCATTTCCGGGACCGTCACGAGATAGTTATAAAGAAAACGACGGCCGAAAACGGAAAATGATAATAATGATACTAATGTCCTTGAATTAACAAATAAGAGTAATACAAGAAAGGGGGAATATAAGTAAATAAGTGAAAATGATAGAGAAAAAAAAGAAATTAGACGCATTGAAACGATGAAATAAAGAAATAGAAAGATGACGAGAAGAAGAAGAAGAAAAAGAAGAAGAAGAAGAAGAAGAAGAAGAAAAAAAAGAAGAAGAAAAAAGAAGAAGAAGAAATAGAAGAAAAAGAAGCAGTAGAGCAACAACAAATTGAAGCAATAAAGAGAAGAATAATAAACCCGAGAAAAAGAGAAATAAAAAAGGAAAGGAGAAATAAAATTATAAAAAAGATTTATTTTATTTATGCATTGAAAATTTAAAATGATTTAAATAAAAAATGCGAATAGAAACGTTTTTAAATATTTAAATGAAAAATGCGAATAGAAACGTTCATATGAGGTCAAGAAGTGCACGCTAGTGTACACCGTGACCCTCAACCATTTCCGGGATCGCCACGGGAACATGATAGATATAAAGAAAACGACGGACGAAAATGAAAAAAGTACGCAACAGAAACAGTAAAAATTCATAGAATGTAAAGGAGTAAGGCAACCAACATTTGTAAAAAAATTTTTTCAAAGTTTATTTATTATTTTGTTATTTTATCATTTTATAACTTTATATAACGCGTTTCAAGCGGTGGTCCGCTCTCATCAGATATGTAAATGCATTTGAAGAAATGTCTTTCGATTTGAAACAGTGTTGTTTCATCGTATATATATATATATATATATATATATATATATATATATATATATATATATATATATATATATATAGATATATATATATATATATATATATATATATATATATATATATATATAGTCTCGGAAGTATCTCAACCATTAAAACTATATAAGGAAAAAAAAAACAAAGTTCGAAGTCGTTCAGTGGAAAATCACTCATGTAAGTCAATTTAATTTTTACAGTTATTATACTAGTTTTTTTATAACATTATTTAAAGGATCATCAGTTGTTTACCATGAAAAACTGTTTCGGAAATTTAAAAACAAGACAGTATTTAATTTCATGGCTTCCCATTTATCAGACCCCACTTCCCTTAACAGACAAAAACAGAAAAAACATAAACGTTCCGTATACTGAATCTAAGTGTTGTTCCGTATAAATGTTTTGCTAACTTATATTAGTTATAAAAATAAAAACCCTCCTTACCTGTGTTGTTCGTCTGTCTAATAAAATTTATCCGTTACTTACAAATATGTTGCTGCATTTTTAAGTGTTTAGACGAATCCATTACACTACTTTTTAGGTGATTAATGTATTTTTAGTTTTAGTTTTATATTAAAAATATAAAAAAATATCAACGTATACAAATATTTAAGAAAAAAAATTTAATTATATATATATATACATATATATACCTTTAGTCCTTTTTTCTCCCCCTCCTCCTTCTCCGCCTCCTCCTCCTTTGTTGTTTAATTCCTTGTCAGCAATTTTAAATAAATACTAATCTTCTTTACCCACTCACAACATTAATAAGCTTAACTGTCGATTTCTTCTTCTTCTTCTTCTTCTTCTTCTTCTTCTTCTCCGTCTTTTTTTTTAAACTCACAGCGATTCCAATCGGCGTTCATAAGCTAACTGTCGATTTTTTCTCTTTCTTCTTCTTTTTTTTCTTTTTTTTAACATTTCTTTCTTTCTTTATCCTTTTCTACTATTTATTACACGTAACTATTTTTTATATAATTAGAATATATGTTATATATACGTTTATACATATTCTACATTATTTTTATTTAGATAGCTTTGGATTTGCTCTATCAATTTATTTTGATTAATTTTATGACACTAAAAAGCATCAGGATAGAGAGTAATTGCCTTATTTAATTGTCTAAATATTTTATTTTGATCGCTACTTTGTTTAATCATTCTTATTATTAGGTCAGAAATTGGGGACATAAAATCTACTAATTTAAATGGAACACGAGCAATCCTCAGAAATTCGGACATATATATATATATATATACACGAGTTACATGTAAACATTTCTTACTTATAATAATTATGATAATTATTATCCATTTAAATTTCAAAATTGAATAAACCGCGTACTATTTAAACTTTTATTATTTTTTGTCGTTGACAGGGCTTTCTCATAACCCTATGAGAACCTGGCCCCGTTTGTCGGAGAGAGAGAAAGAAAGAGAGAGAGCGAGCGAGAGAGAGAGATATAGAGAGAAAGACAGAGAAAGAGAGAGAGAGAGAGAAAGAGAGAGAGACAAAGACCAGAAAAAAGACGAAAACGTGGAAAAATATATACTTCCCAAGGGAATCAAAGAAGGAAACTTAGAAATAAAACAAGCGAAATTTAAAGTGTAGAAAATAATACGGAAACGATAAAAAAGAAACAAATGAATAAAAAAGTAATCAAAATTTTTTTAAAATGAAGTAAAATTAAAATATTAATAAAAACAAGACGTTAAGAAAAATATGAAAATAACAAAAACTGAAAGAACCTAGGAGACAAAGAAAAAACGAGATAAATAAACTGATCAAAATAAAATGGATGAAAAGTAGAAAATTGTAGGTAAAACATTGTAAAATCTAAGAAAAAACATGATAAGAACAATAAATTAACGATCAGAAGAATAACTGTTGTAGACCCGTGCTAGGGGTCACAAAGATAACAACCACAAATTGTGACAGGTCAAAATATACAATGTATTTATTCATAGCAATACAGTAACGCCACTAAATGTGGTAGGAGATGACCGGATTCCTACCATGCGGTAAAACATTAATAGGAATGTCCTCTGTTTGAGTCTTTGCAACCATGGTATTTATTATAGATGGTTGCTTCCATTAGTTCTTCAATAGGGGTGATTTGTACCCCACAACACCCCCCTCCCGAGCTTTTCATTCCCCTGGAATGATCGTATAGCTTTTTTTCCTGGGATTGATCTCTATGGGATCGATCCTTTTTCTTTTTCTGGAAGACCGGCGTTGTTCGGCTGCTTGTGGTGTTACCAGGTCGAACGTGTCATATATATGGTCCATTACTTCTTGTTCAACAGGAGGTTGTCTGTCGTCATCAGTGACACGTTTCCGAATTTGGTTCAAATGCTTCTTGTGAGTGAATTTTGGACCTTCGATTATGTAAACCATCCGCCCGATCCTCTGCTTGACCTTTCCTAGTTCCCACATCATACTATTATTTTTATGTACCTGGAAAAATACCTTTTCCCCAGGTAAATACCTCTTTTTAGGAACTGTAGTATTCGGCGGTTTTTTGAATATTGGTTTTGCTTCATCCAGCAATTCGAATTTCGCTTTTATTTTCGTGCAGCATCCAAGCTTTTCAGAAAAAACACTTGGAAAATTTTTTTTTAGATTTTTTTTTAGTTAGACGGCTTCGGTCATTAAATTTTCTGACTTTTTGACAAAAATCACTCATTGGCGAGTCCCATAATTCAAATTCTTGGATCCAGTCAGATCCAAATAAATTTGATGCGTTCCTAAGAACGAATACTTCTAACTTTTTTGTCTTTCTTTTTAGTGAAACATTAATAATTAATTCACCCTCAAAATGTATCTTTTCACCAGTTACCGATCTTGCGATTTTATTCGTCTTCATCATCGTGGGCTTACCTAATTTCTTCCACGTGTGAACATTTATAATCGATATATCCGACCCTGAATCGAGTTGCAGATTTACTTCTCTATTTCCGATTCTCACTGTAACATATTTCCTTATGTTCTCTGTTGGTGAAGGGTCCTTTTTTGCAGTTTTTATGTAGTTCTTTTTTCCTACTTTTGCTCTGCAATATGAGGCCTTGTGCCCGGCTCGTTTGCATAGGTCACACGTTATTTTCTTATGGTACCAACATGCATTGTACCCATGAGGTCCTCCACATTTACTACAAGGGGCCCTAGGCTTTTATCTATCCTGATAATTTTGTGAAGGGTTCTTTTTGCCTCTTGGTTGGTAATAGCTGGCGGCTGACGATCAGAAGCAGAAATGAAAGATCAGAAGAATACATAAACGATAAGAAGAATAAATACACGATTTGAAGTATACATAAACGATTAGAAGTATCAATAAACAATCAGAAGAGTAAATAAACTATCTGAAGAATACACAAACTATAAGAAGAATGCATAAACGATTTGAAGAATAAATAAACGATCAGAAGAATAAAAAAACGATCTGAATAATACATAAACGATAAGAAGAATATATAAACGATCAGAAGAATACATAAACGATCAGAAGAATACATTAACGATAAGAAGAATAAAAAAACGATAAGAAGAGTAAATAAACGATAAGAAGAATAAATAAACGATCAGAAGAGTACATAAACGATTAGAAGAATACATAAACGATCACCAGAATACATAACCGATCAGAAGAGTACATAAACGATTAGAAGAATACATAAACGATAAGAAGAATACATAAACGATAAGAAGAATAAATGAATGATCAGAAGAATAAATAACTGATCAGATAAATAAATAAACAATCAGAAAAATAAATAAACGATCAGAAAATAAATATACGATAAGAAGAATTAAGAAACGATCAGGAGTATACATAAACGATCAGAAGAATAAATAAAAACGATAAGAAGAATAAATAAAACGATAAAAAGAATAAATAAACGATCAGAAGATTAAATAAACGATCAGAAGAATAGATAAAGGATCAGAAGAAAAAATAAACTATACGAAGAATAAATAAACGATCATAAGAATACATAAACGATCAGAAGGAAAAATAAACGATCAGAAGAATACGTAAACGATAAGAAGAATAAATAAACGATCAGAAGAATACATTAACGATCAGAAGAATACATACACGATAGGAAGGATACATAAACGATAAGAAGAATAAATAAACGATCAGAAAAATACATAAACGATAAGAAGAATACATAAACGATCAGAAGAATACATTAACGATAAGAAGAATAAATAAACGATCAGAAGAATAAATATACAATCAGAAGAATAAATAAACGATCAGAAGAATTAATAAACGATCAGAAGAATACATAAACGATCAGAAGAATACATAAACGATAAGAAGAATAAATAAACGATCAGAAGAATAAATAAACGATCAGAAGAATACATAAACGATCAGAAGGAAACATAAACGATCAGAAGAATACATACACGATCAGAAGAATACATACACGATAGGAAGGATACATACACGATAAGAAGAATAAATAAACGATCAGAAAAATACATACACGATAAGAAGAATAAATAAACGATAAGAAGAATAAATAAATGATAAGAAGAATAAATAAACGATCAGTAGAATAAATAAACGATCAGAAGAAGAAATAAAAATTTTAAATTAAAATAAATAACGAAGTTATTTGCAATGGAAGAAAAAACAAAAAACAATTAATTGAACATTAAATATTTAAAAAATCAAAGAAATGTAAAGAAAAACATGAAATTGGTTAAAAAAAAAAAAGAACTTAATAAAATGAAAAGACAGCCGAAAACTCTGGAAAAACAGAAAACAAAACAAAATTTAAGAAGAATAAAAAGAATAACGTATACGAACAGAATAAAAGATAATAAAGATTAAGAGAAAATGTAATTATAAAATAATGTTTAAAATAAAAAGAAATCTGAGGAGACATATTAGTACGAGTTATCGTTCCTTACTTTCGTCATCTGTTTACTCTCTCTTTCGTTCTCTGACAATTGTTTCAAGCCTTATTGTTTTTTTCTTCTCTTTATGGAATAAATGTACGTGAGTAAACATATTTTTAAATAATTAAAAAAAAATTATACCTACTGTTCCTTACTTGTTTTCTTAATTGCTCCTCCGATTTATAAAATCTGGGGACTTATGTTTTAAGGCATGTCCGTCCGTCCAGATTTTTTCTCCGCAACCATCCATTGAATTTCTCTGAAATTGTGCATGAAGTTATAACTTTGGTCACGTTAGAAAGTGACATTCTCCGATTTGTGAAAAAAAATCTAGTTAGCCCCCTGGGTGTCAAAAAACCCCGAAATGGCAAAAAATGACATTTTTTTGCCCCATAACTTTTCATCCATCCATTCAATTTCTCTGAAACCTTGCCAAAATTGTTCTCTAATAGAAAATAAGTATTGTTTACCTTGGAAAAAATCTGGTTCGCGCCCCAGAGGATCAAAAGCTTCCAGAATGGCAAAAAGATTACCCTTTTCTCCCATAACGTTTTATTTATCCATTTAATTTTTCTGAAACTTTGCCAAAATGTAGAGGCAATTGTTCTGGATATAAAATGAGCATCATTGACCTCAGAAAAATTCTCGTTCGCGCCCCCAGGGTGTCAAAGTGGATCAAAAATGCCCAAAATTGCCTAAATTTATTGCATTTTACACTCGCCACATTGAGTCACATACAGAGGGGGACCACGCACGCGCGGCTTGTTAAATATTTACTAACAGTTACGTTTACCCATTAGTTCCTTATACACAAAGGTAAAATTACGTTTGTAATTTCTATAGCGATGTATTTTTTTTACTAATCTAATAACTTTTCTTACTTACATCTTACTTCGTTGTAATTAAATACAAACCTGGTTCACGTTAAGCTTAGATACTAAACATAAAAAAGGTTGTGGTTATAGAACGTAGTAATATATACAAAATAAATTTCAACTTAATGGATTCCGGGCAACGCCGGGTCGGCAGAGCTAGTTATTAATATACTGATTGGGGAAGAAGAAGGCACTAGTTGACATTTTACCATATACATTCTTTTTTACACATTTCATTTTTAAGAAAGATAAGTTTATTAAATTAGTAGAATTTGGAATATTGGGACTACTGTTCTTATCCTGGATGCTTTTATCACAACGTTTCGGCCGATGTAATCTCCGACCTTCTTCGGATGCACTTTGTCGAACTTGGGAATCTTTCTGTCGAACTCGGGAAAGATTCCTAAGTTTGACAAAGTACACCTGAAGAAGGTCGGTGGTTACATTGGCCGAAACGTTGTGATAAAAACACCCAAGATGAAAACAGTAGTCCGAATATTAAAAATTCTACAAATTGTCCATCCAAACTAAAAAATGCCAAAACATTTTATTAAATTAGTAATTATACAGGTCATAGGACTGGTATTAGGCAAGTTTACATATGACGTTAAAATGAATCTGATGATGAGGCCCTTATTTGAGAGCTTTGAATGTATGGTGTAACCCATGGGCGGGCAACCTCCGGTTCGCGGGCCACATCCGGCCCGTGAAGGCTTAGCGTCCGGCCCGCCACCCTGTTATGCTTTATTATTGCAATCCGGCCCGTGGAGCTCCGCGCAAAACTCATATGATTTTGTGACCGATGTAAAAGTAGGTTTTAATTAAGATTTACAGTGGGATAAAAATGTATAAACAGCGATGATGCATGTATATTTAATTTTTCTTTAACTATTAATTTAAAATCCTTGACCTGATATAAAGAAAATAGAAAAAGAGAAAGAGAGAGAGGCAAAGAGGAAAGGAGAGACGAGGAAAGGGCATGAAACAGTAAACTTATGTGAGGTGTATCAAAACGAATGCTGGATACACTTGCTACGTCCCCGCCATTATTTTTTATGGTTCCAAAATGGCGCTTCGTCGGCGCCTTTTATAACATCACATACAGAAGTCTCTTGAGAAAAAAAAAGATTTGTAGAGTGTTCAATGCAATTTTTGTTCAATTTATTCATGTAAACAAAATGTAGTAATTCTGAGATTTCGTTTTTCACTCCGGCCCGCGATTTCCTTCTTAAAGTCTCATCTGGCCCTCACTCTGAAAAGGTTGCCCGCCCCTCACTCTGAAAAGGTTACCCGCCCCTCACTCTAAAAAGGTTGCCCGCCCCTGGACTAACCCCTTAATTATTTAATGTAATTACTATTACTCCCATGCCCACTCTCTATATATACATTCATTTATCATATAGGATTGAATCACTGGTCAGCTATGTTTTCTGTTTTAATTAATGACGTCATCCTTTTGTTACTTCATAATTTATTAAGTCATAACATTTTTCCGATGTCGTCACCTGTTTTAGTAGTTGAAGTCATCCTTTTCTGACGTTATAAAGGATATTACTGAACTCTTCCAACTCTTTTTAAGTGAACATCCTTGTGTGACGTCAACAGTTTGTGAGCTCATTAATTGCGTACGGAAATAACAACGTCTTCGGAGTTTTAGTTTTACCTGGCACGCTAGGAAGTAAGTGTAGTATCTGTTCCGATGGATACTGCACCCTATAGACGGATGTCATCTTGTCCTTCGGGGCTTGATTCCACCTGTCTGTGGGTTTGTCCTGTGCAGTTCTTGGAGGCCCACCCTCCCAGGCTTCGCCTCCCCTCTTTGGAGAGGAGTAAGTTTATTGCTTACTGCTTGAGGCGCCCCTACTGGGGAATGCCGACGGGGCTGCCCAGGCAATTTTTAATGGCCAGACTGCTCACTTTCTCGGGCGCTGGCTTTTCAAACCCCACTTACTCGACCCAAGCTGTGGTCAGATCTTACTTGTGGGAGTAAGATAAAACTGGCCTTGTGCCTAACTCCTGCAGAGGAGTAAATAAATATATTCATTTTTTAATGGTAAAAGAAGAAAAATACAATTTATTTTAAAAAATTAATTAATAAAATCCTTTATTCGTCACTTGAACATTGCTTACTTCAATAGCAACAATATTGATTCTTTATATATAATCGTATCACAGTCAATAACTTTCTTCGAATGTCCGGCTGGTTTGGCAGGCCGAGAGCAGACTCAAGGCGTTTCCACGAATAATGGCGATAGAGAGACGTTTGTAAAGCCAAGTCAATTCACGATTGTCTCCGGTGTTGCGCGTCATTAATAGACCAAGGTTTCCGAGGAAGTCACGCGTGGCAGAACCTATCACTCCACTCGTCTCCACAGCGATCGGTTGAAAGAAAAATCTGTCGAGAAGATTGGTATATTTTGACCGCTTGCATCTCTCTGGTGACACTGCTGCATGTCCAGGGTGTGTTGCCGATTCTACCACTGACGAGAGCGCAAAAGCGTTGACACAAGCCGCATCCCATATCGTTTTGGTAATGGATAACATCATTTTGTTACTTCATCATTTATGACGTCATAAGAGACTTTCCCGGTGTATTCCTCACCCCTTCTTTACATGATGACGTCACAAAAAAATGACGGCATCAATTAACGACAGCATGAATGTTTTTTTCTCTATCTTTCATCTGGTTACCCTAATCTCCGTTTGAACCCTAACCCTTTTTGATGTTATATAATGCCCACGCAGACAAACAAACAAGATCCACAGAGTTTAAGAAGAATATAGATATCGTCTACCTATTTTAGTAACCTCGAAAACTAATGACGTCATCCAGTGTGCAAATAAACATAATCCATACAGTTTTAGTAGTATTTTTATTGATTTGAAATTGCATTTAAATCGAGTCTCAGAAGTGAAAAAAAGCTGTTTTTTGCGTACGTGTCGAAACATTCTTTATTATTACATAGACTAGCATAAGGCAAAACGTAGAATGAAAGTATTCAGTATTGCCTATATTGTTAAATAGATACAAATTAGTTCTGTTCAAAAAATATACATAAATACATTTAACACAAGCCGCGCGTGCGTGGTCCCCCTCTGTATGTGACTCGATGTGGCGAGTGTAAAATACAATAAATTTGGGCAATTTGGGGCATTTTCGACCCCTGTTTAGCCCCCCTGGGGCGCGAACAAGAATTTTTCTGAGGTCAATGATGCTCATTTTATATCCGGAACAATTGCCTCTACATTTTGGCCAAGTTTCAGAAAAATTGAATGGATAGATCAAATGTTATGGGAGAAAAGCGTCATTTTTTGCCATTTTGGTGACTTTTGGCCCCCTGGGGGCGCG
>OY744533.1:95284577-95294577 GCA_963556195.1 Sepiola atlantica
TATATATATATTCATCTTTTTACATATATTTTGAGCATACCTCGGCTAGTTTCAGAGTTAATTAATACAATTAATCATCAAATCTAATCAATAAAATCTAATTAATAAAAATAATTAACAAACTTAATTATTAAACTGGACAAGGCAAATTAAAATATATTCGATACACTTCACAAAACTATAACGAGGTAACTTAGATTCGAACCTGCGTTCTTTGGATTAGACGTCTTTTTCCGTTAGATAAACAACTATACAATCTTAGACGTCGGCGCAACTTTTTTAGTGTCATTCATCAAATTCGCCCGTACATTCACGGATTTGGATGTATTGGAAGAATTCTCACAATAACACCTGCAAATTATCTAAAAGAGGATCCAAAGTACTCAGCATCAAATTAGTTACTGAATGCATATAACCCGTTTTAATTATAAAATACATACCATATATATAACTAGAGGAGATCATAATATATATATATATTTCCATATAAACAATGCTTTCTAACCAAGGACAACAACCTATTATTCAAATTGCACTGCCATGTGCCGTCCGGAAAAAAAGACTCTCATTCGTTCATTTACATCGAACTGATAACACCAAAAAAACAAGATGAGATCTAAAAGAAAAAAAAAATGAAAGGTATTTTTATATATCTTTATTTGAAATTTAGTAATTCTGATGAAGAAGTATATCTTCGAAAATTCAATTGAAAAAAAAAAAGTTAATAAAACTAAAATGCATTGTATGGCGTTCAAATTGCTTGTTATTTTTAATAACTAATATTTCCATATAAACAATTCTTTCTAACCAAGGACAACAACATATATATATATATATATATATATATATATATATATATATATATATATATATATATATATATATATAAGAGAGAACTTGAATGCCTACTAGACACTGACCTCCAGTGTCTAAGTTCTCTCTGTACAGGGGTTTTTCAAGCCAAACTAGCACGAAGATACACTCCTACAAGTAAACCCTGACCAAATCTTTAAAATAACATAGTATTCTGAAGCCAAGATAAGATGCCCTCGATGCGGCCATACACTGGCTCCTACGAGGGAATGTGCACCTTCTCCTAGTGATGTTATCTCAAGTAATAGAACTTTGGTGATACTCCACCAGACCAGATGAATTATTGTGCTGGAACCCAGCAAAATTCAGAATTGGCCACAATAAAGATAAACTATAACATAATTAAGTGGACAATTGGGAAAAGGACAATTAGGGAGAGGACAATTAGTGTTTGTCTCTGCTTTACTAAATCAACGTCGGGAAAGTGGGAAAGAACCAGCGCTCGAGAATTTGAGCACTCTGGCTGTTTAAAAATTACCTGGACAGTCTCGTCGGCATTCCCCGGTAGGAGCGACTCAGACAGTAAGCAATAAACTTACTCCTCCTCAAAGAGGGGAGGCAAAACCTGGGAGGGTGCACCTCCTAGAACTGCACAGGACCGACAACCCTCAATAGACCGGCGTAAATCCAGACCCAAAGGCCCGAACGATACCATTTTATTAGGCGGGGTAATAACCCCTGGTTGAACCTTCATTGAATGTTCGTATATCTATGTATCTTATATAGGAATCAAGTGTTAGCCTCCGAGAACTTACTTACTGAAGTAAAATTTAGCCAAGAGCCTAGATAACAATTCGTGAATAAAGTTCATGAAAAAGATAATACTCACGCGTAGAGTTCAAATCATACGCCATCTTGAATCCAACAAACGGAGCAATGTCCTCATAACCTTGCTAACATAGTAAACTGGTAAGTTAGGGAGAGGAACATTAATGTTCTGAGCTGCTTTACTAAACCAACGTTTGGGAATCTGGCTGAATTGGAATTTAATTACTATGGCTCAAATTTAATATACATCTGAAATATTTGAATTTCCATATTGAAGGTTGTGGCGATATAATTCCGGCTAAAATCTAAATTTGGTGAATATTTATTAATTGATGTCTAATACATATGGTTAATTTTTTTTTAAATCAGAGGTATATGAATTTTCACGAATAGCTTTCACCCCCCCTTGAAACCCCTTTGGATGGAACTAAATTAAAGTAAATATAGTTTACATTACCTAACCTTACGTCTATCAGCTGTTTTCCAAAATGTATAATACTTGATTAATTAGCTTAAGAGTCGATCATGTACATACAAATATATAAACGTATACGCATACCTAAGTTTATATATATATATATATATATATATATATATATATATATATATATGTGTGTGTGTGTGTTTTTAATAACTAATATAAGTTAGCAAAACATTTATACGGAACAAAACTTAGATTTAGTATATGGAACGTTTATGTGTTTGCCTTTTAAGGGAAGTGGGGTTTGATCAACTCTGCTGGAAAGCCATGAAATTAAATACTGTCTTGTTTTTAAATTCCCGAAATAGTTTTTCATGGTAAACAACTGATGATCCCTTAAATAATGTTAGAAGCAAACTAATATAATAACTGTGTAAATTAAATTGACTTACATGAGTGATTTTCCACTGAACGACTTCGGAATTAAGTTTTTTTCCCTATATAGTTTTAATGGTTGAGATACTTCCGAGACTATATATATATATATATATATATATATATATATATATATATATATATATATATATATATATATATATATATATATATATATAGTTTCAAGCTTTGGTTTGTATCACCTCAATATCGCCATTGACGATTCTGAAAGCTTTTTACGTAGATTTGTACCTGGATGTTGTCAAGTTTTCATCTGGAAACTATTTCTGAAGACGGGCCATGTTCATATGACAAGTTGGATTTTGTTCACGTATGCTGTGAATTTTCTCCAGAGAGATTAATAGGACTTTTTCTCTGAAATTGACATTACATCTCAATATAAGTCTTATAGGTAATTTTGCTTTGGAAATTGATTATTATGAGAATCTATCTGAACTATATAAAAAAAATGTTTATATTATCACACACACACACACACACACACACACATAAACATATATATATATATATATATATATATATATATATAGAACTTGAATGCCTACTTAAAACTGCCCTCGAGTGTCTAAAGTATCTCTGGATAGGGGTTTGTCAGGACAACCTGACATGAGGATACTTCCCCCTACAAGTAAACCCTGACCAAATATTCAAAATTACATAATATTCGAAGCCCAAATAACATCTCCTCGTATAGCTATCCCACACTAGCTTATACGAGAAATGACCCACCTTCTCAAAGTGATGTTGCCTCTAGTAACAGGTCTAAGCTGGATACCCCACCAGACTAGATGAATTCTTCTTCTGCAATCTGGTAGGACCAAGAAAATACAATATAAATATACTATGATGTAGTTATCTGGTCAATTGGGGAGAGGAACATTGATGTTCTGAACTTCTTTACTGGTTTGGAGTTTCAGAGGTAATCAGAACTTTAATGGGACGTTCGAATATCTATGTATCTTATATAGAGATGTAGTGTTAGCCCCAAGAAGGGGGGGCATTGATTTCTCAGAACTTCGACTGAAGTAAAATGAAACAAAAAGATATATATATATATATATATATATATGTGTGTGTGTGTGTGTGTGTGTGTCTGTGTACAGTTTGTGAGTGGTTGGGTATATGTACAGTACCGTCCAAAATTAAAGAACAAAAATTAAATCTTCTGAATCTAAACAAAATCATATATTAATTTTTGTGAAAATTTAACTGAATATACAGATTATGTCGTTGGACTTTTACCGAGATTTACAGATGAATTAAAATAATATTTTTAAAGTTATCCACTATTTTACAGATTTCAAGTGTCCAAAATTAAGGAACAAAATATCATTTTTAACTAAATCAGATTAAAAAGGCAAAATAGATTTAATATTTGGTAATTCCACCTTTGTTTTCAATAACTGCTGCGCATCTACGACTGCAGGATTTCACTAAATCTTGACATTGGGCCATAGTTATCTTGACCCTCTCATCTTTCAGTTTCAACCACAAGTCTTCGATGTTTTCCGGATTCTTTGCCATAACAGTATTCCTTAAGTTTTCTATAGGGTTCATGTCAGGACTCTGATCAGGCCAATCCATTACCTCTACTTCTTGATCAGCAAGATAATTCATGACCAGCTTTGCCTTATGGCAGGGAGCATTATCCTGCATCAAAACAGGCTTTTCGATACCAGAATTGTGCAACACTGGCAAAACATACTGTTCTTAACCATTTTTGTATACAGTGGCATTAACTCTAGTATTTAAGCGTACAAGTGGTGATGTACCCTGCCATGATATCATGCCAAAAAACCATCATGCTACCTCCACCAAATTTAATAGTTTTTTTTATGCAGCTAGGATCCAAATTTTCGCCTTTTCTTGTTCTTACAAATTGTTTTCCATCACTGCCAAATACATTAAATTTCGATTCGTCACTGAAATAAACTTTTTTCCAACTTTCTTCTGACCATATAACATGTTTTTTTTGCGAATGCTTTGTTTTTTTTTTTTTTTTTTTTTTTTACTTATTTGCGGCTTTTTTGCCAGCTGTATAACTATGCCCTCTGTTGCTGTTGTCATTCTTGGTCTACCAGGTTTCTTTGTGTTACTTAACCTTCCAGTTTCTTTATAGAGTTTGAGAACTTGGCTTACAACACTTTTTGAACGTTTCACACGTTTTCCCATTTCTTCCATTGTCAACTTTTCCTTTCTTAATTTGACGATTTTTGCTTTGTCGCTTAAATCAGTTTTATTTAATTTTGTGACTTGCAGCAGTGATGATAATTAAAATTTAGAATAGTTTTATCATCCTTTTAAACCAAAAAAAAATCCCCTACTGTTTTAAACTTTAAACAATTATTGTTCCTTAATTTTGGACACTTGAAATATGTAAAATGGTAGATAACTTTAATAATATTATTTAAAATCTCGGTAAAATCCAACCACATAATTTACATATGAAGTGAAATTTTCAAAAATATTAAAATATAATTTATTTGAGTTTAGGAAGATTTTATTTTTGTTCCTTAATTTTGGACTGTACTCTCTCTCTCTCTATCTCTCTCTCTCTCTCTCTATCTATATATATATATATATATATATATATATATATGGTATAATTTATAATTTCTACAAACATTATTGGTTGCATATGTGCATACATGTGTCAACTGCGATCTCTTGAGCGAACCAGCATTTTTAGACTCTTTTTTTGTAAAGGTATCAAGAATCTGGTTCTTACAAGAGATCGTAGCTGCCATATGTATGCACATAAGTAACCAATTATTTGTAGAAATAAAATTCGATTCTAAAAACAGCTCTACTTGTTATTGAGCACTTTTTATAAACACTGGTGTTTAATTGGCTCGACACCTAGGAAACAAAAATAACACATGTGTGTGTGTATATATATATATATATATATATATATATAGTAAAATGAATTCAAATAAGGCAATTAACTCTACACAGACAAGCATATATATGTATACACACATTTAAATACATATATATATATATATATATATATATATATATATATATATATATAGTCAATTGGGATTTAAGTAATGCAACTATCGTAGCCTAAAAAGCAATAACACGCAAGAAGGATAAAAATAAACAAAGATTATTGTCATTTCTTTCTTTCGGGGCGACAGAATTAATTGATATGTTACAAAAATTGGCGAAAAGGGAAATAATAGTGTCCAAACGCAAAAAAAATAAATATATAAAAAAATAAATATATAAATAAAATAAATCCGCTTAATACAGTTATAATGGAAGCAAAAATAAAAATATGTTAGCATATATATATTAATTTATATATATATATATTTACATGTATATATCTATATAAGTAAAAAAAAAAAAAAGAAGTGTTGTGCGTCATGATAGACATAAGAAACAACAAAGGAATGAAAAGAATTCCGGGCTTTAGAATCTGCCGGCTCCTAGGGATAACAATTGTGACGGACGACATGAGATTTAATGTATAAAATGTCAAAATATTTTCCCCGTGGTCCATCCGCCATTTAGTGTTCTGAAGAAAGCTTGCGCATCAACAGAAACACAGAATCAACAATTATTTCCTGCGACAATCTACAGTCGCCTAATTATAAGAAAAGAACAAAGACAGTTTTACATTCACCGACAAAAATAGACGGACATCTACATACTTATACAGGGTGTTCGAAACAAATGTAACTCTTTTCTCAAATAGAAAGTGAAATACGTTATATCCTATCCCATAATTTACATGTTCTCAAATTTTAAAGTAAATTTCTGAGAGGATATTTTGTTGAATGCAGTTCACTCGAAGATCTGCCCTGACCCTTCATCACAGCCACCAGGCGAGTACTGTACCTGGAGCACGCGGAATTTACGGTGTGTTTAGAGAGACGACTGAACACACAGTTGAGCCTGGCTATTAGCTCTTCCTTGGTGTTTTATAATAGTCCATGTGCTTGCAATCATGCAAGTTGGAGGCATATTTTGATGACTGGTGGAATTGTGAAAATTCGCAGACAGAAACTTCCTCGTTTTCCATGATGTGTGAGACGGATCTGGATCCTGCTGTTACACGTAGACACCCTCGCATTCCGGCGCCTAGCGGCAGTGGTCAACCACTCAATATAGCCATCTGAATTTAGTTTGAGTCCCTATAAAAGTTTCTCAGGGTCAATACTATTAAGAGAACTTTCTTTTCTTCTGTAAAAATAATTGTCATTGTCAGTTAAATATTCTTAAAACAGAGAAAACGAATGTCTTTTCTATATTTATTGATTTATTTAAAATTGTAGCAATTTAAAAACAATAACTATTCTCTTTCTGGTCACTTAAAAATAATTGTCAGTTGTATATTATTAAAATCAATAAAACGAATGTCATATGTTTTAAATCCATCTATTTAAAATTTTACTTTTTGAGTCGACGAAGTTAAGACACTTCGTAGAATGAAAACACCAATGAGAAAAGATACGATATTTTTGATATTCCATAAAAAAATATAGCAAACTGCTTGCATGAATGATATTCTTCTAAAATATATTTCGCAACTAAATTAGCATTAATCTTTACATAATTTTGGATTCTTCAAATATATAAAATACTCTCTTTTACATAAACCTGCAATAATTTCGAAATTGTAACTAGTTATTTACCTTCTACCGGGGGAGTGGATGTTACATGAGGTTGGGATAATTATAGGCTGTAACTATTTACTGACCGCTATATGTACGTCAACGGCCGGTAACTATTTCTCATAAAATTGCCTCTGTGAGGATAGCTTATTCGAACTGAGAATATAACCTTGACTGGATCGTGTCAGGTAAGTAATACATGTAGAATGGACCTCTTTCAAATTTCAATAAGATTTATATAGTTAATGTAATTATGAAATGTGGCAAGGCGGGCTGTTATGGCACACGACGAGGTTTGTAATAGTCATGGTAATGCTTGCTTCATACTCGAAATCGATAGGTTTTTGATTCCGGTGTGTGATTGTAGTGATGCGTCTGGCAATTGGAAAACGTATCGTAGCAGAGTTGCACCATTATTCTTGCTTGTGCTCCGATGATCTAGCTGTTGGATAATGGCTCTATGGGAATGGACGTATCTGTTGGAAATCGTTGGTTTGACTTGCGCGAATTAGCGCGGGTGGCTCCGGCAGTCGAGCGCAGAATGGGGCCTGTTCTCACAGTCGGAAATCACAGACGTGACAAGGTCACCGCGTGACGAGACCCCGGATCAAGGGTCAATGTGCACGTGCGAGAGCCTCTGTGACGTCACGGGCTTTTGCGTGGGAAACAGAGGGATCCGTGACGTCACTCGTTCTTCGTGAGAAGCGAGTTTTAGCAGTCTGGGGTTTGGAGGCGGATCTACGAGACGTGATTTTGATGTAGTCAAGCAACTTTCATAGGGGAATTTTTCCCTAAGAACATACAGGCGAAAGATCTCCTTTCCCCCGGCCTCCACGAAAGGTTAAGACTTATTTGATAAGTAACTACGATAAAGTAGTAATTTGCTCTCTCTCTCTCTCTCTCTCTCTTTCTCTCTCTCTCTCTCTCTCTTTCTCTCTCTCTCTCTGTCTCTCTTTCTCTCTCTCTCTTTCTCTCTCTCTCTCTCTCTCTCTCTCTCTTGACGTAGTGAATATCTCCCAGCTGATTTGATAACTAACACTTGAAATGAAACGAAGTTAAATTATAAAGATTGTTTGTCTTCCGACCCGATCATGGATCTTTTGTTGCAGCGGCGTGGTTCACGGCAGAAGAAGGAGGAAGGAGGTCAACCACTAGACGACATCGAGACGGTGACCCTCTACGTGGCGAGGGAGAAATTGAAAGGTATGCAAACTATATGGTTTATGCTGTAAAAATGACGAGTGATTAAATGGGAACTGCCATGCACCTTTCCGGGACGAGTATATGAAACGAGAAAAGCCGCAGCCCTAAGGAGAGGGATATGCAACATTACTGCACTTGCACTCCCAACGTAAATGTCTAAACCACACTTTACAAGCAGCAATATCTCACTCTTTCACTGTAGAGATTCCTAGATACCGGAAGACTTTCCACTCTGATACCTTCTTTCCTTAGACCGTCTGCCTTTTGAATTCTGTCACTGATCCCTGTTTTCCCGACCGTACAAACATGCAGACATTTAGATGTAATGTGAACTAGGGGCTATTACAATGTAATGTGAACTAGGGGCTATTACAATGTAATGTGAACTAGGGGCTATTACAATGTAATGTGAACACACATATTGTTGCCGCTCCTATCACAATAGTACCTTACGGTCCAGGGTCTATATACCTTGTTTGAGGTGAATAAAAGTGAATACAAAAGTAGGCTTTTAATCAAAATGAATTAACAACGCCGTTTTATTAAAAATTCATAACATTTATTATTTGAGTGAAATCTCTTCACTTTACGTCATTAGAATAATCTAAAAAGTTCGTATTTGGTAACTTGAAAAATACTTGTGAAAAAACCCATCTCCATCATTCGTTTAATTAGAATAATCTAAAAAGTTCGTATTTGGTAACTTGAAAAATACTTGTGAAAAAGCCCATCTCCATCATTCGTTTAATTAGAATAATCTAAAAAGTTCGTATTTGGTAACTTGAAAAATACTTGTGAAAAAGCCCATCTCCATCATTCGTTTAACAGTTCACAAACTCGTGGGATTCCTTCTCACACTAAATTCAGTGACGATTTCGACCATTACTTGGAGTTCAATCTGTCTATCCACCCGTGAAGCCATGGTAACTCCCTGATGGCTAGCCAGATTTTTAATTTTTACCTAGGAAATGAGTGTTCTCTTAATTATCTCAAACAAAAATCTCAAGTACGTCTTGAGATTCCGGCCAACGCTTAAGGAAAGAAGGCGGGATTTTATATAAGAACCCGATTGTATCTAAGATTATGAAACGATATATCTTAGTAGAGGTGTCTATCTTATTTAGACATGACTTTTTCTAGCAGGAATCTGATTTCTCATCATAAATGCCTATTTTCTGGATTGTATTCTCTAAAGGATATCAGGACATGAATAAGCATTATCCTTAAAGCCTGAATCTAGCTCCCAGGGCACATGTGCATATGAATATCTACCTCAGGTCCAATATACACTAACATCAACTCTAAGAAAAACATATTTAAAAGAATAATTATTCAAGTTTATTCCAAATTCTCGGGAAAATTTTTTGTAAGTGTTTCTATTTGATGTAAATGTCTTTTTATGAAGTGGTTTATATCTCTAGAGACTGTATTTTATTAACACATATTATTATTATTGTTGTGGTTGCAAGGTTGAACAATAATTAGTGAGGAATACAATGAAGACGCAAACAACAAGGAGAATGCAATAATAAGTGTATTAAAGAAAAGGTATAGTTACAGTATGTACAAATGAAGGTGTCGAGTCAGAGAGTCTTGGTGGGAGGACATGTACGCTCTTCGGTGTCACTTCTGGTGGCATTTAGGTAACACA
>OY744533.1:95299577-95309577 GCA_963556195.1 Sepiola atlantica
AAACTTTCCGGTGCACAAACAGAAAAAAAAACTTTTTATTTAAAAACTTTTGATTAACAATCGATTCTTTTGACAAAAAAAACAAAAAACAAAAAAAAACAATAATAAACATCTAATTAATAAGAGTTGTTTAGCTATGGTTTGTTGGTTCTTCATTTTTATATATGTATTTTAGTTTAATTTTCTTCATCGTAATTTATCGGCTGCCAGTCTTCAATTTATCGGAAATTTTCGCCTCGTCAACTCTTGGTCGCTTCCGTTACCTGCCCGAACGTTGACGACGCGAAGTCACGGAAACATGGTGCGTCATCTATAAGAGTACCGAAATATCACCGCAGTATTAATAATATTTAAGTAATAGTCGGAGATAAAAATAAAAATAAAGATAGAGAAAGAGAGAAATAAATAAAGAGAGAGAAAGAGAGAAATAGAGAAAAAGAAAGAGAGAAAGGGAGAAAGAGAAGCAGATACATAAAACAAAAAGACTAATTTTCGATTTCATAATTTTTTAATAAATAACTGGCTTTGCAAACTCACTTTAAGAGTACCGAAATATCACCGCATTATTAATAATATTTAAGTAATAGTCGGAGATAAAAATAAAAATAAAAATAGAGAAAGAGAGAAATAGATAAAGAGAGAGAAAGAGAGAAAGAGAGAAAAAGAAAGAGAGAAATAGAGAAAGAGAAGCAGATACATAAAATAAAAAGACTAATTTTCGATTTCATAATTTTATAATAAATAACTGGCTTTGCAAACTCACTTTTTCTCTACTCAAACTCTAATTAATTGGGTGGCGCAGTGAGTGGTGTTTTTCTAATGGAACCATATAGCTCATCTTTGAATCTTTCCTGGAATTTCAAGAAGATCATTTTTACTCATTACTTCGTCTTTATCATAGGAGTAAAAGATCAAGTTCCAATCAAGGTAGATAATAACCTCACATCGAACGGTGCACGTCTTGCCCTTTATAAATCTGTTCCGGCCGAACCATATATCCGTTCCGATCTTTTCTTAGACCAAGTACCGGAACGACCATAGTTAACCATGCTCATTTAAAAACACCCTGTATCGACAAGCATGATAAAATATCACCTCTCTGCCAAACGCAAACACTTCTCTATTCAGGTAACACATATCTTCCGCGTTACTAGATTTTAACGCATGCCTTGGTTAATAGTATCAACGGCATCTTTCAAGGTTTATGACAAAAAACAAAAAAACAAAAAAGAAGTCTTTTACTCGTGTCGAATTGCATTGAACCCAGTTTAAGTGAACTGTGGACGATGTGAGGAGAAATAAGTCAAGGAGAAATATCTCATAGAAAGACAGATGCAAGATTTATATGTGTGTATGCATGTATGTGTGAATCTATCAAGGTTTATACAAACTATGTATCGATCGATAGACCTTTCTCATCATTTGTAACTATATATCTATCGATATTCATATTATTCATATTATATATATATATATATCTTAAAGTCTTTAGCTCATGAGTTTAGCTCATGAGTTTAGCTTAGCTCAGAACAAAAAGTATGTTTTTGGGTTGACATATTTGATGTTATATATTTTTATGTATTTTTGTATATATTTTTATATATTTTCTAAGTTTGATTTTATTACCTGTAGCAGTATAACTGCGGTAATGATCCTCTGAAGAGAAGAATTATCTTTGAAAACTCACTGGCTAAGGACTTTAAGATACTTTACTTGAACTTTGAATTCTATTTGTAAGAGCTTTTTCATCCAATTTAAAGTTTTAAATAGAATAGATTTATGTAGTGGGAATTACTTAGCTTATTATTAGTAGGATTATCTAAATTTCTAATCATTAATTTCATTTGTTCATCAACCATATAATTGGGAAATTGATTATTAATTTTGACTTGCTTTATGTTTTTTAATTCATTAAAAATATTTTTTTGGATGAGGAGATTAATTTTGTTTTTATAGATTTTTGACCATAGCAATTTTATATCTATATGGGCATTCACTTTTAAAACTTAAAATACAGGTGTTAATAGATGTAGGTTTTTTATAAGGAGAGGTGATGAATGCATCACTGTTGGAGTCAATGAGAACATCTAAAAACGGAATTTTATTGTTAACTTTTAAATCTCTCATATGTGTAGAACGCCATCACGCTCTCATGTACATTTCAACTTTAGAGACGCGTTTTCAAGTTATAAACTACTTGCCGCTATAATTAAAAAATGAGCACAACAGTAAAGTCATAATTTGTAAAGACACTAAAACTAATACCGCCTGAGGATCATTTGACGATTCAAATCGAAAGTACTTGCAAAAAAGAAATAAAGAATGGAACGAGAAACCCATGGATCATATTTACATCAATTTGACCGAAAAATTAGATGGACAATTCGGAAAATTGAAAAAATAAAAAAAGTCGAATCAAACAAAACCACTCCGTGTTATTTAATAATGTTTGCCTAATATATATATATATATATATATATATATATATATATATATATATATATATATATATATATACGAGGCCTGTCTAAAACGTGTACGACCCTAGGCCAGAAAAATATTTTAAATAGATGATGGGGTTGGGACCCTAATCCCTTTAAAAGTATGCCCCTTGTGCTTGCACGCACTTAGCCCACCGATCCATCCACTGCCGGAAACACCTTTGGAAGTCTTCTTTTAAAATGTTGTTCATATCCGCCGTCGAGTTTGATTCAGCAGATGTTTAAGGAAGATGCAATGTGTAACACAATACAAGGAGTGATTCAACCGATTCAAAAATGGCCGCACATCAGTCCTAAACTGCTTGGAGTGCAGCTGTTGTTGACATGGTGCGAAAAAAGAGATAAGGCGAGACGCGACGGCGGAGATGTACACCAGACCAAAAGAAGATTTCAAGTGGTGTTTCCGGCAGTGGATGGATCGGAGACGCGACGACGGAGATGAACACCAGACCAAAAGAATACTTCCAGAGGTGTTTCCGGCAGTGGATGGATCGATGGGCTAAGTGTGTACAAGCACAAGGGGCCTACTTTGAAGGGGATAAGGGTCCCAACCCCGTCACGAATTTGAAATATTTTTTCTGGCCTAAGGTCGGATACATTTTATACAGGCCTCGTATCTTTGGAAAGTTCGGTATGGTTATATATTTGTATGGAGGGATTAACTAATAATTAACTGATCATCATAGATTTTGGAACACAGCTGCTAACCGTACGGGATCCATATGTTAAGTCTTTTTTATTAAGGGGTGGAAGAACTTTGTGGTAATTAAGATGTCTCTCATCCTTGTGAAATTGTAACAATAGTAATTAGACAATCATTAATACATATGTCTAACATTTCAGTTCTTTTGAGGTATTTTATAGGGTTTTCAGGAGACAGAAAATTAGTAAAACTTCCACTTTGAAAATTCAAATATTTCAGATTTGCATTGAATTTGATCCATAGTAATTAGACACCAATAAGGCAAGATTTTCTGAATATCAATTTCTTCTTAAGGCCCCTTAAGCTTAGATGCAGCATTTTTTTAACGTATTTTTTATTTAATATGAGATAATCGCGCATGCTCGCGAATAGGGTATGAATTGGGAGAGTTTATATATTTTTATAAGAATCTTAAAAATGTTAAACTTAAAAATTAGGCAAACGTCTTCAAAAGTTTGTTTTGGATGCAACATTTTTTTAATTAAAATCAAAATAGATTTGTCTCATACTTTTTTTTCTTCATCTTAACTTTATTTTCTAATCATAACAGTCCTGGTGTAATGTGGACACATGGTGTTAGCGTATTTATTTTTTTAGATATCAGATGATCGCGAATAAGGTCTTAATTAGGAGAGTTCATATTTTTCTTAGAAGCATCTTACGTATTTAGAACTAAATCATTTAATAAAAAAGAATTAAAAAGATTACTCTATGAACCAGGTTCGCGCCTTGTGACCGTCTGAAATTATCACCTCCCTCATCTCTGATGAGAACATAAGCTCCAAACGACGTCGTTTGTAGGTAAATATAATTTAATATTCATTCATGAATATTAGTATAAAAGCCCCTTTTAAGAAAATTAAAGTTGAGCACTGTTAAGAGATATAAAAAAATAGACATTCACTTAAGCTACAAAGCAAGGCTCCGATTAAGTTCGTTGAGTCCTCTAGATTGTCTTGATGTTTATAGCCCGCTGCAGTTGGCATAAATATAAATTAATTACTCGGTATCGCGTAATAATTTGTTATGGCCTAGAGTATAAAGCGGAAGCGTGCGGAGTCAAAGGTGACTCTTTGAACCGGGTTCGCGCATTGTGACTATGTGAAATTATCATTTCCCTACACTGATGAGAGCATAACCTTGAAACAACGTCGTCTGTAGTTAAATATAATTTAATATTTATTTATGAATAGTATTTCCTTTATGGAAATCGTTCCAGGCATGCCGTCACTTGATGTAAGGAGCTTACAAGAACACATATCATTATCGCAAAGAGAGGAGAGTCCTATTGGTCTTTGTCTTGAAAATACCAAGGTTATAGGTAGGAGGAAAACAGTAAGCAGCAAGAGAGTTCCACAAGACTGCGGTTCTAGGAGAGAAGCTACTGGAATAGGAAGCTGTATTACAATAAAGTATCAAAACAGCGAATTGATGGAGACCACTAGACTAACGAGTCAAACGAGTTGAAACAAAAGAAGCGGTGAATACATCCCATAATTCTGGAAAACACATGTCCGAATAGTATTTATAGAAAAGACTGAGACTAGCAACATCACGTCTGTCAGAAAGAGGGTGCAGAGAAGAAGAAATGGTAGGGACAATCAAATTACGGACACGTTTCTGCCCCTTATCAAGAATGTGACAAAAGTACTCCATACATAGTCTGATTGTAGATCTGTAGAGATAGAGAATAGACTCAGGTGTGAGAAAATGTTTGGAGCGATAGAGAGAAACGACTTTACCTTATTAGATGCTATTATATAAGTGTTAGTTATAATTGTTAGTATGAATGCAGATTAATCAAATTACAGATACGTTGCTGCACTTTATCAAGAACCCTCAAATGTGATAGAGATTCACAAGCTTAAATATGACAACAGTACTCCATACATGGTCTGATTGTAGATGTGTAGAGATAGAGAATAGACTCAGGTGTGAGAAAGTGTTTGGAGCGATAGAGAGAACCGACTTTACGAGAAGAAAAAAAGAGCAATGGATCTAATGTATGAACTCCAAGAAAGATTTGATGAGAGAGAAAGACCAAGAAGTTTCAGCTCTCGCTTCGTTCAGAACTAAACAAGCACCCAGAACATAGTCTTATTGTCGATCAAGCTAGCTAGATTGAATCCGAGTAGAGACCCTACTTTGAGAACAGAGCAATATTGATAATGTTATACGGAAACTCTAAACAAAACAAAGAACGTAGTTCTTTTACCTTAGACTTTCTATATTTGAATAAAATGCGTTTAGTTCTCTCAGTATATTTGCAACACAGACTCATGAATTTCCATCAACTTTAATGATAATAAAGGTTCTTTTGAAAATATGAACGTAAAAGAAAAGATAGAAACAAATAGAAGTAATAAAACGTTAACCCCAAGCATTTTTTTACGCTTGCCACTGAGAAGTTAGGGGCTACTGAGAAATTAGGGACCAGATTTATAGGGGGCATCCTAAGTGGGAAGTTGTGCAGCAAGATATTCACTTTACATTTACATGTCTGCATGTTAGAACAGGGAGTATGGATATAAGGTAAGCCGTTCTAGGACACTCGCTATCAGAGTTTAATGTTTTATATATCTTAAACGCGATCACATAATTAATTTAGGCTAAGAAATATGTAAACACATCGTTAATAATAGGTAGGTTTAACATAAACAACGCATCTTGGATTTTCATAGACCGACACAGCAATAGAGCACAAAATATGTAAAGGTAAAGGTCGCATAGCCTGGACGCGCACGAGTGTCGTTGCCGACATCGCACACTGCCCATGGCCGTAGCGGCGGTGATTTGTTAAGAATCACCGTGTCTAGGGCACAGCATATGGAAGGCGGAGCCCATCCCTCTTCTTCCGCTGCCTTGAACCTTCCCTGAGTTTTAGACAGGTACCCATTTACTGCTGGGTGGACAGAGGGAGTTTTCAGATCCGAAAATTCGCATTCCGTGAGTGGGATCGAACCCGGGTCGTCCAGCCCAAAGACAAGCGCTATAACCACTCGTCCACAGGCCCTCCAAAATATGTATCTCTATGTTTTTTTTCCACGAAAATTTAATTTTTGTTAGTATTATATAGATATTTAATATTATTTATTGTATATAAAACTAGAAAGTTGCTGATATAGATGTCAGACGTTACGTGGATCTAAATTTTTATAATGTAGACATAAACATTAAAAGAAAAAAATCCAATGAAAAAAAAACAACAACAACCTCTGAATACCGGAAAATGCCGAAGGAAACCGGAAAGAACTGATTGATGAAACATAGAGTCGAGTCAAAGCGACATGTTTTTTTTTTTATCTGGCTCTATTTTTTCGACGTCGTTTATAAATCTGATTAAACGATTTGGTTTTTGTGGCTTTTTTCTCGTTTTTTCTCCCTGTGTGTGTGTTTTTGTTTATTTTTCATGTTGGCTCTTTTGTTCGTCTGACTTGTGAATCGAATGAAACCAAAGGAAGGGACGATTCGATGGAGGCGTCGTCTGTTTTGTTGGCATTACGAGGGATTCAGTATGTGAAAAATGGAAGGTAGAGTTGAAAGGTTAACGTTGACTTTGCGGTCGCGGATATTTTTTTAGGTTCGTAAACGTCTATGTACATTGAGAGCGCAAGAAGTGTGATAAGAAAAGAGGGAGAAGAAAATTAGACTAAGGACGGAGAGAGGAAGAAGAGAAGGAGAAGAATGAGAGGAGGACGAAGAAGAAGAAGAAGAACGTTTGAAGGAGGAAAGGGATAGAATAAGATAAAGAATTGAACAGAGAGATACATGAAAAGAGAGGGGGAAATAAAGATTGGGAGAGAGAGGAAGAGAGAGAGAGAGCGAGAGAGAGAGGGGAGGGGGAGGCGGGAGAGGGGTAAAGAGAGGTGAGAGACAAATAATAGAAGACATGCATAAAGAAAAGAGCGAAGGGGGAGGAAGAGAAAGAAGGAGCAGACGAAGAAGAAGAAGAAGAAGAAGAAGAAGAAGAAGAAGAAAAAGATAAACGTTTGAAGGAGGAAAGGGGATAGAATAAGATCAAAATTTGAACAGAGAGATACATGAAAAGAGGGGGAAAGAAAGATGGAGGACAGAGAGAGAGAGAGAGAGGGGGGAAGAAGAGGGGTAAATGGGGGAAGGAGACAAAGAATAGAAGACATACATAAAGAAAAGAGCGAAGGGAGAGAAAGAGAAAGAAGGAAATGAAGAAGAAGAAGAAAAGGAAGAAAAAGAAGAGAAAGAAGAAGGAAATGAAGAAGAAGAAGAAGAAGATAAAGAAGAAAAGGGGGAAAGAAAGATAGAGGACAGAGAGAGAGGGGGGAAGAAGAGGGGTAAATGAGGGAAGGAGACAAAGTATAGAAGACATACATAAAGAAAAGAGCGAAGGGAGAGGAAGAGAAAGAAGGAAATGAAGAAGAAGAAGAAGAAGAAGAAGAAGAAGAAAATGAAGAGAAAGAAGAAGGAGGAAATGAAGAAGAAGAAGAAGAAGAAGATAAAGAAGAAGAAAGAAAAGAAGAAGAGTGAGAATGAGGGTAGTAGGAGCAGGGAGAATCAAATGAGACAAAACATGAAAGATACAGACACAAAGAGCGCTGTGGACAGAGATGGGGGTAGAAGAATGAGTCGAGTAGAAGGAAGAGGGGAAGATTTCATCTCATCGACCCTGATCCTCACTGGCTTTTGCCCTTAATAAATGGTTCTCCATCTAGTAAAAAAAAATAGTATTTATACGTAAATAGCCGAAATAGAACTGGTAGCATTTGAACCGAAAATAAACAATTTCATAATTTATTACGCTATCCATTACACATAGCACGCCCCCTAGTCTTTTAAATTATTTAGTGACGTTCCTAAGAACTCCGACTATTCAGGTCGCAAGACGTACAAAATGTAAAGAGTAAGAAATCTGACTGATGCGAAATTTAGTTACATGCGAAGAAACATGATAACAACTTATCGAATTCATTGCGCCCGTGATGTTTTGCTTGTCGAGCGGCCATTTATAATCGGGGAAAAGCGCATGTTCAAAGTTGTGTTGTTTTGTAGGTGTTAGTAATTTGCATGCGTGAACACCGACCCGTTTTAAAAGACGAAAAACGAGAACAGTGAGGCAGACGAGAAAACGCGGTGGACTTAAGCAGACGAGAAAGAGATTCTTGTAGCTGGTAGTTTTGTTAGTGTTGTTCTAGTGTTGTCTGAAACGTCGTTGACACCTTATTATGTTGTTAAAAGAAAATTTAAGTTTCTCTTATGACAATAACACATTTTGAAATCCAATATGTTGGCTAATTTATAAAGATACACAATGTAGATTGTAACCATCGAATTCCTTTTCTCCCAAAACATACATTTAGACACCAGCATAAAGTCAATAGCAACATTAGACCCAAAGATAATCGAAAATGTAAGTTTCAAACAACGGCCATTTTGAAATCCAATATGGCGGCGCATTGGTACAAAATATGCGATGCAGATTGTTACCATTACATTCCTTGCTCCCCCCCAAAACATACATTTAGACACCAGAATCGAGTCAATGGCAGCATTAGATCCAAAGATAATCGAAAATGTAGGTTTCAAACAACGGCCATTTTGAAATCCAATATGGCGGCGCATTGGTACAAAATATGTGATGCAGATTGTTACCATTATATTCCTTGCCTCCCAAAACATACATTTAGACACCAGAATTGAGTCAATAGCAGCATTAGACCCAAAGATATTCGAGAATTTAGATTTCAAATAGCAGCCATTTTGAATCCCAATATGGCGGACATGAAGGGAGAATTCCGAGTGGCTCAATATCTGAAAATGTTCGCCATATATCAATGTATATTTGTGCCAAATTGGATGTATGTATCACAAAATGCACAATCCTTTTGAAATTTCGAACTAAACCGCCCCACTACAACAGGAAACAGACGTCAAAGGCGCAGAAGAATGTTGCAACTTCTTCAAGTGATGTTGCCTCTAGTAACATCACTTAGCTGGCTACTCCATTAGACTAGATAGATTCTTGTCCTGGAATCGGGTAAGACCAAGAAACCACGAGAAAGATAATGTTTGACAGATAACGGAGAACTTTAATGGACTATTCTAATATCTATGCATCTCATATAGAGATTAAGTCTTAGCTCCAGGGAGGGGCCCCTTGATTTATAAGAACTTCGACTGAAGTAAAATGAAACAAAATCATATATTTAGAGTTTTGATAACCTACTAAGAGAGTTTTAATTATCTAATAGACACAATCCTCGAGTGTCTTCGCTCTCTCTGTACAAGGGTTTGTCAGGAAAATCTTACATGATACTTCACGCAACAAGTAAACCCTTACCAAATATTATAAATAACATAATATCCGAAGGCCAAACAAGATCCCCATCACACGTCTATACACTGGTGTTGCATACCCCTCTACTTGGGGTCGCGGCGGTTCACGTTTACTATTTAGTCCCGGAAAGGGTCGTGGCAGTTCACATTTAGTACCTGTCATTTTTAAAACATCATAAATCACATAGTTCATATATTGTCTGCATACCTTTAGATTTCTCCCTCGGCGTGTAGAGGGTCGCCGTCTCGATGTCGTCCAGTGGATGAATTCTTTCTTATTTCCTTCCTGCCGTGAACCACGCCGTCCGTTGTCTGCAACAAAAGCTTCCCGACCGACTCACTAAACAACACTCTCTTTAAGTTTCAATTCTTTTTATTATAAGCGTTGTTATTTATCGGCCTGGGCCATTCACTACATCGAGAGAAAGAGAGAGCAAATCACTACTTTATCGTAGTTACTTAACAATTATTTTCTTAACCATTCATA